>OW240914.1:206597647-206843565 GCA_933207985.1 Pelobates cultripes
GTGGCAGGGGAGGACAGCAGGTCCCCCCTTATTAGCCCCACCCACCGCTCAGGGGTGGGGGCCAGGGGGGGAGGACAGTAGGTCCCCCCCCTTATTGTTTTATTAGGGCCCCCACCCACCGCTCAGGGGTGGGGGCCAGGGGGGGAGGACAGTAGGTTCCCCCCCCCTCATCTTCATGGCCCCCACCCGCCACTCAGGGTGGGGGAGGGGGGAGGACAATAGGTCCGCCGCCCCTTATTGTAATTTATGTCTTTTTTTTTCAACAGTGAGCAGCCATAGGCTGCTCACTGTTTAGTAGACATGCCCCTACTCGCGGTATAGCGAGTAGGGGCATTTGGGAGATTTTAATCTCCCTTGTGCTATTATGGGGGTCATATTGACCCCCATAGAGTGAGAGGGTGTACTGGGGGGCTTATGAAGTGGTGGGGAGCACTGCTCCCTGCCGCTTCTATAGTTACATATTACAAGGAGGGAGCTGCGTGCCGGTAGCTCCCTCCTTGTAATAAACTAAACGAACAAACATACACTGATACTCAGATACACTGATACATTGTGTTTGTTTGTTCGGCTGATCTTTCTATTCACTCATTCGTCTGTCTGATGAATGAATGAATAGCTGAAATTCCCGTTCGCATGTCCAGGTGTTTCACTGGGCATGTGCGGGAATCTCACAGTCTGCCTAGTGTGGGCTGATGACGTGTCCCTGAGGGACTTCATCTACCCACACAAAGATGGCGGCGCCCTGAATCAAGATCGGGGCAGAAAATAAGGATTTAAAAATAGGTAATGTGGGGGGCTTAGGGGCATTTGGGGGTGACTAGTGGGTCAATTGGATGTAGTGGAGGCGGGAGGGGGGTTAAAAAAAAAACGGGATTCGGCATGACAGTGCCGCTTTAAGCTCACAGGTCTATAATTTCCAGGCAAGGATTTTGAACCCTTTTTGAATATAGGAACCACATCTGCCTTCCTCCAATCCTCCGGAACACTTCCTGAAAGAAAAGAATCTTGAAAGATTAAAAACAGAGGTTCACTTATTTCTGCACTTAGTTCTTTAAGTACACGTGGATGGATACCGTCAGGCCCTGGAGCTTTGTTTCCATCCTTCGTTCACAACGTGAACGCATATAGTTAAAGTGGGAATAATACCTATGCCGTGTCCGTGGACTAGGGTCTAGGATTACCAGTCCACCCGGTGATCTGGAGCCAGGTCAAAAAAAACCAGTGGCAAAAACTCATATTTGAGGAAAAGGCACATCTGGGGAAACCCTGCTCGACCGTTTACCTCCAGTTTTAGTGTGGTTTCTCTAACTGTGGTAGATGTCATCTTTATTCACTACTGGTCTGACAAGAAGCTGCTAGAGGATAAATAATAATATCCTCTATTGCATGACTGGTCTATAGTTGCCATATGGGCAGTCGGAACCTTGGACGTCCCCCCACATACCTTCCCCAATAAAACACTGACACTAGGGTATATGGGTCAAAATTGTCCACAGCTTTTATTAAATATCATAATATAATAATAATAACGTAACCTGGAAAACACGGGTCATTTCCCCAGTTCATGTAGACCTGATCGTGTAAACATGTCATCCCCTCACATTAACACCACTTGTGACTTATACCTGCACCTGTGAGTACATAGCTCAGGTATCGGGAGGAATTGGGAAACACTCCTTGATTGATGAAGAGGCCCACTTACATATTAAATCATGAGATAAAGTATAATCAGACTCACAATTATTATAGTAATTATTACAGTAATCGCAACTAGGACCTTGCGTCCTATATCTCCTAACCATTTCCCTATTCCAAAGGACAAGTCAAAACCAGTCATATCCCTATCCGTTACTCAAAACATGGAAATCCATCCTTGGCACACTCAACATATATCAAAGACACATACAGTACATTCATCCCTAGGTCAGCTAACACTTCCTCTCTGTGGCTAACGCTAAAAATAAAAATAAAAAAAATTGTTCAATAGTTCAGCGTATTTCAGAAAAATAGAATGTCTTTCAAGAAGTATAAAAAAAACAGTTGAGACACCATACATTTTGTTCCATAAAATAGCTAAGGGTAGCAATATGACTGACAACATGACAATGTCAGCTTCCACATAGTTCTTAGTTTTTCTTTTGTTTGCTGTATGTTCACCACAATGCTCTGTGCAACACTCCAATTGTTGAAATGGTTATTACAGAACCAGCGGCATTAGACAGCACTGCACTCTCAGGACTTTCCAGGTTCTTGTGTGCAAAGTTTATGTCCTCATAAGTAAGCATCTCAATTTCATCGGCCTGCATGGATTTTGACCAAACGGATGTAATTGCAAAATAGTTAGTGCAATAGTTAGTCGACCGGAGAGAAATTGGTCCCAAGAATCAGGCGGCACAAACACTCAGGGACGGTCTCTACAATCCTACAAACACAATGATCAATATGACATCAATTAATCAATTATCTAGGCTAGAAGTTAAATTGGAGACTAAAATTAAACTCTCAATTGTATATCATGTACTTCTCTCAGCTTTGCTTATACTTCATGAAATTTGTCTTCTATGACATTTGTACATAATTTCCCTATGGAATACCTTTGTACGGATGAGAGACGCACTCACTCTATATAAATAAGTACTAAAATACTTTCTTGAGCAAGTGACTGACTAAATATATATATATATATTCTTAACATACACATATGGGGATAATTCCCAATAAAACTATGTTCCTAATCTTGAACCTTAATTTCATAATCACAATTAATTCAATACTCTTTGATTAATACCCAAAATTATATATAAAATATTAAAAACATAAACCATTTAATTCAGAATTACTCAAAAAGTATCAATATTTTACTATAAAATCCTAATTTGTCTTTGTTCCCTATAATGAATAATGCTAGGGTTAGATTACCTAACCCACACACCCCCTCCTTGTGTACCACACAGATGTAGCAATACACCCTGTTCCAAACTATTATGCAATTTCTATTTAAGTGTCACAAAGATTAAATATTTAGTTTTTCAGTTTAACTCACGGATGGCATTGTGTCTCAGGGCTCTTTTGATCACTGAAAACAATATTGGACACCTGTGATAATTAGATTGCCAGGTGAGCCCAATTTAAGGAAAAACTACTAAAGGAGGGTGTTCCACATTATTAAGCAGAGCACCATTTTCATGCAATATGGGGAAGAAAATGCCTTGGTCGAGGTATGAAAACATTAGATATTTCACGAAAACATAAGCGTGATCATCACACTATTAAGAGATTTGTGGCTGATTCAGAGCACAGACGGGTTCGTGCAGATAAAGGCACATTGAGGAAGATCTCTACCAGATCCATGCATCGGATCAAGAGAGCAGCTGCTAAAATACCATTACATAGCAGCAAACAGATATTTGAAGCTGCTGGTGCCTCTGGAATCCCACAGACATCAAGGTGTAGAGTCCTCTAGCATCTTGTAACTGTGCATAAACCTTCGGCCACCACTAACTAATGCTCATAAGCAGAAACTGCTGCATTGGGCAGAAAAATACATGAAGACTAATTTTCAAACAGTCCTGTTCACTGATGAGTGCTGTGCAACCCTGGATGGTCCAGATGGATGGAGTAGTGGATGGTTGGTGGACGGCCACCCTGTTCCAACAAGGCTGGATGTCAGCAAGGCGGTGGTGGAGTCATGTTTTGGGCCGGAATCATGGGAAGAGAGCAGGTTGGCCCCTTTAGGATCCCCGAAGGTGTAAAGATGACCTCTGCAAAGTATGTGGAGTTTCTGACTGACCACTTTCTTCCCTGGTACAGAAGAAAGAACTATGCTTTCCGTAATAAAATCTTCATGCATGACAATGCACCATCTCCTGCTGCAAAGAATACCTCTGCATCAATGGCTGCTATGGGGATAAAAGGAGAGAAAGTCATGGTGTGGCCTTCATCCTTCCCTGACCCCAATCCTATTGAGAACCTTTTGGAACATACTCAAGCAAAAGATCTATGAGGGTGGGAGGCAGTTTACATCCAAACAGCAGCTCTGGGAGGCTATTCTGACATCTTGCAAACAAATTCAAGCAGAAACTGTCCAAAAACATACAAGTTCAATGGATGCAAGACTTGTGAAGCTGCTATCAAATAAGGGGTTCTATGTTAAAATGTAATGTGACCTGTTAAAATGTTTAAAAAGTTAAAATGTTGTTATAAGTTTGATTGAAATAGCTTTCGATTTCAGTAAATATGCTGCAAACACAACAAATAACAATTTTCAGTTCTTTACAACCTATAAAGTGTTTTGAAACTTACTGTGCGTAATAATTTGGAACAGTGCATTGTAAGTTTTTGTTTTTTTGTTTGTTTTTTGTTTTTTTAATGTTTACAAAGAATTACTGTTATTAGGAGGTTTGTTCAATAAAATTTGAATTGTACTCTTAATAGTTGATAACATGAGAATTATGCTGACTGTTATTTACATCAATTATTTAGGTAAATGCGAAAAATATCATTTGCATAATTTAGAACAGGGTGTAATGCTTTTGAAGGATTAATATATAGTTAAATTGTCTAGGGGTGTATACATCAACAGCGAAAGCATAGCCTTTATATAGGGTTTCCAATACTGACAATCTGGGTCATGGGTGTAGTGCAGACATGCGGTTAGGTACTTTTCCATTGTCCTAATATATTGAAAACACTAAGACTTTGCCAATGTTAAAAAGCATATTGCTTCCTGTACCTGCAAGTATGTAGTTGGGACATAGTTCAAATTGAGTATCAAAAGTCTCTAACCACAAAAACAAAATTTTATATACTTAGCAAAAAATGTGTTTAACCCGTTAGCAAGTTAATTGGGTGACCTCTTCCCATAATTTGGCTCCTTTTGTAATTGTTATAATATTTATTTATCCTCTTCTGTTTATGCAAAATGCTTTCAATACTAATACAAATATAATACAGAAGTTTAGTAGATTAGAATTGCCTCACTAATAAATGTTAGAAATTGACTGATCTCTATTAAAAAATACCATTTCATCATTACCCTATGATCAATGAGGCATACTAGATGAATCTTACTTTGGACAAAACCTATCCTATACATCCATAATTTTTTTTTAAATTTATTATTTTTTTTGATTTCAAGTTTCTAGGGATTAGAGATGACACTGCAACCAGGATTCAGCTGTGTCAGGATACCTTGTGTATCAGTCAGGGGCATTGTTACGGCACCGCCAGGCATAAAAGGGTTAAACCGCCGTTTAGAAGATCTTCCCCTTCCAGAGACATAGGCACAGCTACTATAGACACCAATCCACCGAACCGGAGAAGCATATGAATGCTGTAAACAGCCGAATAGGAAAAACCATACGAATAGGTTTACACTCCTAGCAGTCGAACTGGAACAACATACAATAAATCCCCCCAAGAACGAGACAAAGCTCTGTGTTGAGGGTCAAGCAGTGAACAGTCAGAGCTGTGGGTTTATTGTGCTTATGTACACATTCTTACACATTAGTACCACCCACAGGGTTTTGGAACACAACCAATAAACACATACAATACACTCAGACACTCCCACACAAAATCCTCCCCTCTGCCTGTGATACAATTATCTTACACAATGGGTAATGTAATTATAACAAGCAGAGAAATACAATTTTTCCACATTATTCATAACTTGAAAAGTATGCATCACATTCACATATGTCAAAATCATACAAATTGGTCCAGTGGTTCAAAAGATAGATCGTAGTCCTTTGTGACCAAAGGAAGCATGGCTTTTCTGCCCAAAACCAGTTCCACAGAGTCTTCTATCCTGGAGATAATTGGGAAGTAATCCAATTATCTCCAAATACAGAGGCAAAACTCCATTGAACACATGGCAGCAAAAGACAATAAAACACATAAAAATATATAACTGTGCAGCCATTGCACAAAACAGGTGCATTCAACATATCCCCAGATAGCTCAGATCTGAGCGCACATTATTACTGAATGGCGCTCAGAGCACACACATACAGTTCAATTGCCATGGAGCCAAAGTCTTTCCCATAGTCTTTCATTATACGAATGGGCTCCATGGCATAGCTATCTGGGGTATCACCGCTCAAACAGGGCAAGCACCAAATGACCTGGCTTTCATGTCTTTGCAGGGGAAAATCAAGCCTTTTAACATGGGGCCATAATCCAAATGCAACAGGCGAGCAACCAGGCTTCTCCAATGCAATGTGGCGAGATTGGTCTCGTCACAGGCATGTCACCAACTGGCGTCACATTGCAGGGTATTGAGGACACTCCTTCCAACTCTCAGCTTGTCCCCAGCGATTCTCACCCCAGTTGCGATAACCCTGCCTCCTTTTATGACACCGCTAATGAGCACCGACGTCATGACCCTAAGAACGCCACGGTCTGCCAAGGTGTTCGAACAAGAACATTTTGCAGGGCATGGTTACCTACCTAATTGAACACCGTATTTAAAGAGAAACCATGGAGAGACTCATTGCCCTGTTGTGGTTCTTGATAGACCCAAGAGCGCGTATCTCGTATTGGTATTCTTGTATTCTGACTTTGGCTACGTTTGACTGTTCCTTTGACCTCTGCTATTGCATTATCGTTGATCCTGATTTCTGGTACCCCTGACCTCTGCTCACTATTGACTATTCTTTGCATGTGTAGTGTTAGTCCGGCCATCCTAAGGTCCGGTATATATTACTAGTATTTGCATTCTGCGTATAGGATCCCCGAACGTCCCTGACAAGCTGGTGCTAGAAGCGATTTTAGATATGGCTACTTCACATATTAATGTCATGTCTGAGCCACTAACCCCATGGATAAATTATTTCCTCTTATTCACATTGCTCGAATGACTGTACATAGCCACCAGACATTGGTCGTAATGCCGATCATATCACAACATAGGGATGGACTGTTTATATGAGACAATCTTGCAGGTACCATTTACCACCAGAATAAAATATTTGAATATTCCTTTAGATGATTAGTACCCCGAGTGATCACTTTCAATGCAGACCCCACTCTGCAACACTCTTCTAGGGATATATAGATGATGCGTTTTTTTTTCCACAGGACCATATGTAGGAACCTATCACTAGATGACTTATTCAAGACTTGTATAACTCAGTTCCAAATATTTTAGCCCAGCGGCATTTACTCAACATTTAGATTCTTTTTGAGGGCGTGGATAACCATATTCCCAGACGTCCATATTTCCTTAAACAACCTGCCTACAGCTAAAATGGAGAGTTGGAGGTAATGCGTGAGTATCCTGTTAAACAAGTTGAAGAATCTCATCATCCATTAGACGGAGTGGGTCATATTATTGATGCTTTTGTGTTACTTTGGTGATTACTATTTGTTTCTTCTAATGTGGCAATTCAAATTTATTAATGTGTATCATGGGTACACGTAATAGGGCGGGCTTGAAATAGTGTGTAGTTATTGTACAGGTGTGGGGTGGAGCCTGAACTGCTTTCCTCAACCAAGCTTGTGTTGCCGTTACCAGGTCTGGTTACCGGGACAAGGCCCCAACAACCTTCACCATCACACTGTCTCTTTTTTCGTGACCCTCTTTGTCCTGTCTGGGGTGCCCCTCTCTGGCATCTCCTTTTACTTTCTTCTGGAACTTTTACTTTTCTCTCATTATTTCTTCTTCCTTCTGGAGCTTTTTCAGCCTCCCTGGTTGCCTTCGATTTCCCCACCTATGGGTTGGGTGTGATCAGGGGACCCCTTCTTCTTTCTTTACCTTTCACCTCCTTCTCCTGGTTCCCTTTCAGGGAGTTGGGCATTTCTGTGGGTCCCGAGACTGAGTTAGTGTGGGAGAGTGATTTTGCGTGGTGTTCTGTGTGCTTACCGCCCTGCTCCCCTGTCTATTCTTACCCTAAACTGTAGGGGTATGAACATTCTGGAATGCAGGACACACATGCTGAGGGAACTGAAGAAAACCTGCGTGTCAGTGGGGCTATTACAAGAAACACCCTTTATGGAGGGTGTTGCCCCCTAGACTTCACAACCAATTCTATCTGGCTAATTACTTTTGTAATCATCCCTCGGCCCGTAAGGCTGGTGTAGCTATTTTACTTGCTGCAGACCTACAATTTTGTGGGGGAGACTTTAATGCCCCTCTTGATCCACTACTTGACTCTTCCTCTGGACATGGCTGCATTTCTCAAATGCATATTTGCTCTATTCGCAAAACTTTGGGAGATATGAGACTGGCAGATTACTGGAGATCTCTCCACCCAGACTTTAAGGCTCCCAGGAGATGGGACAAGCCCTCCTGCCGAATGAACACATAGTTGATATGGGAGTATATGTCGTGTAGCGCTGAATAATGTAATAATGTATTCAGCGCTACACGACACATACTCCCATATCAACTATGTGTTCATTCGGCAGGAGGGCTTGTCCCATCTCCTGGGAGCAACCATTGGACAGTCAACATGGTCAGATCATGGCCCAGTCCAAATAACACTCAAATCTCCGTTATTCCGGCCCTTGACCTGGACCTGGCAGGTCAATGAGGCACTTCTTATGGATCCTGAAGTCAGGGAGCAACTCACACAGGCCTTGGAACTTTACTTTCGGAACAATGAGATAGCCGACATATCTCCCATCTCGATATGGGAAGCCCACAAGGGCGTAATCCATGGCACACTCATTTACATAGCCTCTATTAAAGATGACTGAATTCTGCAATACCATTTCTCGCTTGGAGTCTCCACACAAAAGGATGCAAATGGTGGAAGTTTACAGGGAACTATTGCAAGCCAGACGCCACCTGACAGAATGTCTTGCACATCGACATCTTAGAACGCTTCAACAATATAAAGGTTTCTTTTGTGCCCATGCGAACAAGGGGGCAAGTTCCTTGCACGTTTGCTTAGGGGAACCCTGCCGCGTGCACAGGTCCGTACGTTGAGATTGTCTTCAGGGAGGACATCATCCTTCCCGAATGACATCGCTAATGAATTTTGGTCCTTTTACCAGTCCTTGTACAACTTGCACAAGCAAATTATGTGGACACGAATAGTTCCACATTGACTACTTGCAGACATGTTATGAAACCAGTATCTCCTGAAGCAGGGGAGGCACTAGATGCCCCGATCACTGAAGAAGAGCTCTCTGCAGCCCTAAGAGTACTAAAACCAGTAAAGCTCCTGGCCCTGATGGGTTTTAAGTTGGATACTACAAGAAATTCTCGGCTTTCCTCAACCGCTTATACTGCGGTTGACGAAAGCCCTGAACGCTATAGCCGATGGGGGGACTTTGGAGTAGAATCACTAGCGGCTACAATCGCTGTCCTGCTTAAGTCGGGAAAGGACCCCGAACACTGTGGCAGCTACCGCCCAATTTAATTGCTCGATGTGAATTCCAAGCTCTTCCCAAAGGTCCTGGCGACAAGAGTGCAGTCTATCCTCCCAAACTTGATCCATGCGGACCAGACCGGTTTTATTCCTGGGCGTGAGGCACGGGACAGCACTTTGAGACTTTTTGCCATACAACCTCATGCTAGAAAAATGAAAACACATGCTTTTGTTGTCAACTGATGTCAAGAAGGCATTTGACCTTATCAACTGGCCCTATATGATGGCTACGCTGAAGTGCATGGGATTGGGTACGAAACTGGTGAACTGGGTAGCTGCCCTTTATAGCAAACCACGTGCCTCAGTACAGGTGAATGGAGCCCTAACCACAGATTTTGGCATTCGCAATGGGAATGCGACAGGGTTGTCCTCTCTCCCCAATGCTTTTTGCCATGTCCTTAGAACCGCTCCTCCAGGCGGAACGCCACAACTAAACTCAAGCGGTTTAAATCTGTTAATCTTTATTCATAGCTGATATATTCCATTTATTAAATATTCCATTGCACATTGTTGCATAGTTTGTTGTCTATAACAATTCCCAAGTCCTTTTCGTGTGTAGTTATCCCTAATTCGCTTCCATTAAGGGTATACGTTGCTTATGCATTCTTTGTCAAAGTGCATAACTTTGCATTTTTCAACATTAAATTTCATCTGCCATATGAGTGCCCAGTCTATCTAAATCCCTCTGTAGCAAAGTAATATCTTGCTCACATTTTATTACTTCACAGAGTTTTGTCATCTGCAAACACTGAAACATGGCTTTCAATGCTTTTTTCAAGATCATTTATAAACATGTTAAATAGAAGGGGTCCCAGAACAGAACCCTGAGGAACACTACTTGCCACCTCTGTCCGGCTTGAAAATTTACCATTAATGACAACTCTTTGTACTCTATTTTTAAGCCAATGTTCTACCCAAGAACAAGAATTTTTATCTAGACCAATTTCTTTGAGTTTGAACACTAATCTATTGTGTGGCAAAATTGTGTGCCAAAATGCCTTGGCAAAATCCAAATAGATCACATCCACGGCAACACCCTGATCTATACTTCTTACTTCTTCGTAGAACGCAATCGAGTTAGTTTGACATGACCTGTGCTTCATAAAACCGTGCTGATTTTTGCTGATAACCATGTTCTTCTCAAGGAATTCTTGAATATTATCCCTTAATAACCTTTCAAATACATTTCCAGCCACAGACATTAAGCTCACAGGTCTATAATTTCCAGGCAAGGATTTTGAACCCTTTTTGAATATAGGAACCACATCTGCAATCCTCCGGAACACTTCCTGAAAGAAAAGAATCTTGAAAGATTAAAAACAGAGGTTCAATTTCTACAGTTAGTTCTTTAAAGCGGCACTGTCATGACCGAATCCCGTTTTTTGAACCCCTCCTCCTGACTCCACTACCTCTAACTGACCCCCTTGTCACCCTCAAATGCCCCTAAGCCCCCCATATTACCTATTTTTTTTATACTTATTTTCTGCCCTGACCTATATTCTGGGCACCACCATCTTTGTGTGGGTAGATGAAGTCCCTGTGGGACACGTCATCTGCCCACACTAGAGAGCGTTGTTTAATTCCCGCACATGCCCAGTTAAACACTTCGGCATGCGAACGTGAATTTCAGCTATTCATTCATTCGTCAGAAAGACTAATGAATAGATATGTCAAACGAACAAACAAACACTGAATATCAGTGTTCGTTTAGTTTATTACGAGGAGGGAGCAACCGGCGCGCAGCTCCCTCCTTGTAAAATGTAAAGATAGAAGCGGCAGGGAGCAGTGCTCCCCAACGCTTCCTAAGCCCCCCCACCCCCATAATGGCATAAGGGAGATTTAAAATAAAAAACATAGTACCCCCCCCCCCCAGCCCCAAAGAACTTTCCCACGCTGTGTAAAATGACACAGCGCAATCTGGTTGGCTTAAATCAACCAATCAGAGTGTTCTTAGCCTAATTGAAGGGCGGGGCAAGGTTTTATAAGCCTTGCCCCGCCCTGCGGAACTCATTCTGCGCCGTGCCCTCGCCGGGTGAAGATGGATTCATTTTTTTTAGCTTCAGGTTTTTTTTTCCGTCTTTTTAATTTATTTATTTTTGCGCTAGGGTTTTTTATTTTTTTACAAGTTCAACGGGTATTGTGGTTTTTATTTGGCCTTTTTGGGGGCTGAAAAATTTTGAAAAAAGAAGACAAGTGTTGTGTTTTTTTTTTTTTTTTTTTTTAAATTTACAAGTAGTTAGTTCTTTTATTACCCCCTCACTATTTTTAGGGTGAGGGGGTAGATAGGGGATTATTTTTGGTGGGGGGGTGAGATGCAGCTGCGGCATGAATCAGATTGGAATTTCATTCATTAGAATGAAATTCCGATACAAACAATGTCCCGAATTGCGTTCTAACATGAATGGAGAAACAGGGAGGAAAGGTGAGAATTATGGGAAAATTTCTCTGACCACTGGAAATGAAGCACACTTTGCTCCTCCGCTGGTCAGAGATGGTCAGGCGTAGGAAACCTCCATAAGACAAATGGTCCCTACTTTGTCTTATGTTTTAAAGAAAACTAGCGCAGACAGGAAGAAATGAACAACAGATCCTGACCGAGAGATAGAAGAGGAATCGATTAAAGTAAGGTAAGTTGGGTATGACAGTGCCGCTTTAAGTACTCGTGGATGAATACCATCAGGCCCTGGAGCTTTGTTTATATTAACTTTCCTTCGTTCCTGCAGCATCTTGTCTTGAGTTAACCAATCACAATTTTTCTGCAGGTTTTTAGCAGCAATCATTTGCACATCTATTGCCATGGGTTCTTCCTTAAATTTCTGCCTTTTCCTGGTCTTCATTAACTAACACCGCCATCCCAGTTTTTAAATGTAAAATTTTTTTTTTTTTAAATTTATGTACTTAAAAAATGCTTTGGGGTTGGTTTTGCTCTCTTTGGCTATCATATTTTCATTTTGAAGTTTAACAAATCTAATCGCCGTTTTGCACATATTATTGGCTTTCTTTACATCTTTTATAGGACGTCTCTGATTTGTCTGATTTTAAATGCCCTTTTCTTATTTTTAATCTCGTTTTACTTCTCTATTAAAAGCCATATTGGTTTCAATTTGTTTCTTTTTATATTTATTACCCAATGGTACATACTGAGAAATGTACCTTTCTAATATTTGTTGGAAGATGTTGCATCTATCCTCTGTGTTCTTTTCACTAAAGAGTTTCAGTCAATATATTGTAAAGCTGCCCTTAACTTATAGAAATTGGCCTTTAAAAAAAAAAAAAAAAAAACTTTTTTAGTTTTTCAAAGGACTATATTGTGATAATTATTTCCCAAGTGCTCACCTACTTGAATGCTGGTCAAAAGATAAACGTGGTTTTTTTAGTTGTGACATGAAGGTGTCATTTAACAAGTTCAAAAACCTAATTCCCTTTGCTGAATTACTAGTTCCTCTGTCCCAAATTATGTCTGGGTAATTAAAATCTCCAATAATTAACGTATTACCCAGATTTGCAGCTTTCTCAATTTGCTCAAACAGCTGTTTTTCCACATCAATATTAACATGAGGTGGTTTATAACATATCCCAACCAATAGTTTATTTCCCTTCTTTTGCCCCAAGCAGATATTTACCCATAAAGCTTCAACATCTACAAGAAATCCATTTTACGCCACGTCCTAATGCTGCCAAGGCCCTGATCCCTGCTTTTTGGAAAAAGACTGAGATTCCCACAAAGGAGACTTGGCTGCGCAGGGTTGAGGATATACAGGCGGCGGAGGCACTCCATGCTTTTCTACTTGGGATGGGCTCCAAACATACTAAGACTTGGATACCGTGGTTTGTGTATATGGCGCGTGACTTATGTTTGAATGGTATGCTGGACCCAGTGGACCCGCGGGTGGCTCTGCTCTCCTTGCTTATTCTTTCTCTTATACATTATTCCCTCTAGCAGGCCTTACCTGACGGGCAAGGATTGGATTAAACATAGTACGGGATTACCTATAGTAACGCACGAAGGTACAGACAGAGGTGACTTTTGGAGAATGCTCCCTATCTCACAATAACATAATATATACCGTTACACTGTGGTTTTGGAAACCCCTTAAGGACACATGACATGTGTGACATGTCATGATTCCCCTTTATTCCAGAAGTTTGGCCCTTAAGGGGTTAAGTTAAAATGAAAATTTTGAAATTGCCTATGAGCCTGTACATGAGGCATCTGTGTCTTATTTACATATGTATCTCTATTGAGGCCTGCGTGCCTTCAACTGTATTTCCTTTTTTTTCCTTACAATAACAATGAGATTTTCCAAAAAACAATTCCCATCACCCCCAAGAAAACCAGTGAAACAAGCAATGTTATGTCCCAGCCTTTATTATTGGTTAGATATGTAGTGAGTCACTAAATCTAGCCTGGGAAATGGAGTCGGAAATGCCATTTTTAGCCAAGAATATACCTTTTTTTTAATGCAGTCGAATATATATTTGTGTGTTTTAAAATTAATATTCTCAGCAAAAACATGGGGTAGAGGATGGGAGGTGGGTTACAAACACACTTTCTGAAAAATGGAAGAACTTTAGTTTATTTTTAAACATGGTGGAATGAGGGCAATCCTTTGCTTTAATATAATTTATTATTTTTTTTAGCACTTCTGGAGCTGATGTTTGGAATGTGATTATCTCAAACCGTTTTATTTATCCAAATTGGAAATCCTGGGATTGGCTCACTAATTGCACCGCGGAGAAAAAGGAAATATTCTTCTTACAACCCTACACAAAAAGTATTCCAAATCACTTATGGTGTCATGTGTTCATACATAACAACCTAAAAAAAAAAATACCTGGTTCATGAAACTGACTGTATTTATTTATATATATATATATATTACACTAATTATGTCACCTGGTCTATATTATGTACTTTCCCTTGTCAGATAATAGACTGGTGAGACTTATAATACGTGATGATCGCAACGCATGATTGATCTGCCACTAAGGGACACTGTAGTCACTAAAACAACCACAGCTTATTGTATTTGTTCTGGTGAGTATAATCATTACATGCAGGCATTTTCATTCAAACACTGCCTTTTCAGATAAAAGCCACTTGTACAAGATTCAATTAATAGGTTAAATATTAAACCACTGTATGACTCATCTCCCATAGAATGGTGTCTGTAATTATTCTACATCTGATCAGCAAGGGAGTGATTGCTCTTTCCATGCTCTTGATTTTTGTTTTACTGGAATGCATACCTCCCAATGGTCCCAGTTTAGGAAGGACAGTCTCTTTCTGGCCCCAATCCCTTTTGTTCCTCATTGGTGTCTAGCTGTGTGCATATCTGTGTGTATCTGGCATTCAGGGCCAGATTAAGAGCCCAGTGGGCCTGGTGCTGACAATTATGATGGGCCTAATTACAAAATCTTATTGACCAAAAACACTAACAGTCCCACTTCCTAAGCGTCATGTATCTGATGGAGATGGTGCTGGAGAGAAACTCATAGGATGCAGCTATGAGAAAACACATACCCTATGCTAATCTCACGCTTTCATCTTTCAAGTAAACCCATGCCCCTAACAGCAGTGTCCAGTAAAGCAGGAAGTCTATGGACGGGGTAAAAAGGTGGGCCACTGATACTAATCACATAACCAGAACTGCCGAAAGGGGGAAAAATACACAAAAAGGGGGCATGTCTGTGTCCCCATGTCTCCCAGTCCCTCAGTGTCTGAGTCCCCATGTCTCCCAGTGTCTCCATGTCACTAGGACACTAGGGGACATTGGGACACTGGGAGATATAGGGACACTGAAATACTAGGAAACACTGGGAGACCTGGGGAGACTGAGACTCTTGGGGAAACTGGGAGACATGGGGACACTGGGTGACTTTGAGACACAAGGGGACACTGGGAGACATGGGGCACTGTGATACATAGGGGACACTGTGATATATAGGGGACACTGGAGACTTGATAAAGACCTGGGTACAGGTCAAAACGTTGCAGTGTCCAATAAACCTGCTTAAATCTATCACAGTCAGTGCCTAAGATTTTTTTATTTTATACTTTGGGGCACTGTGAGACATGGGGAAAACTGGGAGACTAGAAGACACTGTGATACATAGGGGACACTGTGATACATAGGGGACACTGGAGACTTGATAAAGACCTGGCTACAGGTCGAAACGTTGCAGTGTCCAATAAACCTGCTTAAATCTATCACAGTGAGTGACTGAGATTTTTTCTTTTATACTAGGGGACACTGAGACACTAGGAGACATGGGGACACTGAGACACTGGGGGACTTTGGGAGACTAGGAAACACTGAGACACTATGGACACTGGAACACTACGGACACTGAGAGACAACAAGGATACGGGGAGACATGGGGATACTGAGATACTAGGGACACTGGCTGGGAGACATGGTGACACAGGGAGTGCCCCATGTCTCCCAGGTCTCAAAGTCGCCCAGTGTTCCCATGTCTCTCAGTGTTCCCTAGTGTCTCATTTTCACCATGTCTCCCGGTGTCCCCTAGTGTTTGTATCCCCATGTCTCCCAGTGTCGCTTAGAGTCTGTGTCCCCATGTCTCCCAGTGTCCCCATGTCACTATGACACTAGGGGACACTGAGAGACTAGGGACAGAGACACTAGGGACACATGAGGACACTGAGAGACATCAGGGGCACTGGGAGAAATGGGGACACCGAGACACTAGGGACACTGGCTGGGAGACATGGGGACACTGTCTCCCAGTGTCCCAATGTCTGTCTCCCCAAATCTCTCACCATCCCCATGTCTCGCAGGCTCAGAGCTGCTGTCTGGACTCTCTGTGCAGAGCTGCTCTCCCGCAGATCAGTGAGTAGAGAGAGGCAGGAAGGGAGATGCTGTAACTTCTTATCCCTGCCTCTCTCCACACAAACAGCGACATCTACTGGCCGGCGCTAGTGTTGCAGAATAATCTCTGTTTATACTGAGATAGACATTTCTATTGCCGGTATTACTGCAATACTGGCACCGGCTAGACAGCCTCAAATACCTGAGAAATACTTCTGAGAAATACCTGGCAACCATAAGAAATACATGAGAAATACCTGGCAACCCTAAGAGTAGTGTAAAAAAAAAAAAAAAAAAAATAATCATTTTTTTTTTTTTTTTAAATCAATGGGCCTATTCCATGTACCTGGGCCTGGAGCTGCAGCTCCATCAGCCCCTATGTTAATCTGGCCCTGCTGGCATTGCCTACCTGTGTATGTGCCTGTCTCTGACGTTAAGTATCCCTGTGTGCGTGAACGTACTCTGTGAATGTGTGTCTGGGACCATATGTGTGTTGGGGAGCTGCTTGCGGTGTTTTGTTGTATATGGGGGCTGCTTGTGGTCATGATTGTCATGGTAACCTGCAGCAACGCTCTGGTTGGAGCACGCTGACAAGTACTTCTTGGTCTGCAACTCTGCACCCTGTGGAGCTGCAGACTGCAGGTTGCTGGACTTTCTCTCCACCTGGGGAGACGGCGTGGTGGGGCTGGCAACCAATCCCCCTTATGGGGTCGGGCCCTCTGACAGATCAGTGTGCCCTAAGACAAATTAGGCGGCTGCGAGGTCCAAGTGACCACGATGCCTCTAACTCGCTTAATTAGAGAGCAGCTTCTGACTAGGACCACGCACAACGGAAGGAAGAAGAAAAGCTCACTGGCTGTCTGATTAACAGCCAGGGAAGTATTTATACACATGCCAATTTCTCAAAGAAATTCGCACTTTTATAACCTGACATAAAAATGGGATACTTCATATACATAGAGCACTGCAGCTAACTGAAATACTTTGTGTGTGCAGTCATCCTTTAACATTCATGGGATTGGGTCGTACCAATAGACGATTATTCCCGGGTACCAAATAACCCAGATGTGCAACTATGGTTTGTTCCCCTTCCTGGTGAACCCATTCGCAAACTTGTCTCTATGAAATGGTTATTGAAACTCCCTTTGTTAGCACATATTTCTACAATATTGTTTCTTGCCTAATAAATTGTTTCCCGATGGGATTTAGCAGGTGTAGAGGATTATTTGAGATGTCTAACATGTCTATGTTAATGAATGTATATTGTTACGCAGTTGTAATTGGAGTTACTAGTAATCAGATTTGTTTTTAAGAGACAACAAACGTGATAATCTCCGTGACGCCTTACAATGTTGAAGAATGTATTTTAGATTTAGTATTAATTAGCTTAATTAGAGGGATCTGTTCGAATGTCAACAAAACATGTTGCAAAACTGGACGCACTCTGATAACAATCTCAGTGAATCCCTAAACTTACAGGAATAACAGGAGACACCAGAAAAGAACAATGTCCTGGAAACGGTAGGTATTCATTAGGATCAAATGAGAGCACAAGGTCTCTGCATGTATATATATATATTGTAGAGGGAAAACATCTTTAACCATGTGAGGGCAAATACCACCTAAGTAAGCTTTATCTTACAAAGAAGGAATATCTTGCACCAGCAGAAGAGATACCATCCAAGCCTATCTGCTACTCTGCTGTAGTCTTTACCAGTTAAGTTAAGAAGTACTGTAATTTCATCATTTGCTATTTGCTCTGCAGAGGATTCTTACGCCCCAGAATAAACCTTATTGGAGATTCTGAAGAACACAAGGAATGTTTATTTGCTCTGCTGATGTACTGCATTGGAAGGAAGATGGTTTGTGGCATATACATTTATACAGATATTTCATTATTTTTAGCAGGATTAGAGAGACTTGTGGTTACAGGGTGCGAGGTAGACGTGTACAAAATTTTATTGGAACTGGTTTGTCCGAATCCAATTTCTTTTAATCCACAACTTTGTGCTGCCAAATGTACTTCTTCTTTTAAACTGAGAGGGTCAAGTTAGTCCTAATCTGCGGCATTCTTGGACAGAAACCCATTCCTCTCTTTATTCCTGTTTGTATTTAGGAGAACAGATGTGAGCTGCATCTGGTCAAAAGCCACATCCACCCCTCACTGCTATTGGCTGACACTGTCCCTCCCTGAGTTAATGGAGATAAGAATGCCTACACACTCATGTAGTTACCATATCTAGGAGATTCAGTTTAGCTAGGGTTCAGAATCAGGAGTTATGGGTACTCCAAATGATTTAGCAGTCCTGCACGCTATATTTAATCCCAATGTTCCTTTTGGAGATTTTGATGAACAGAATAGGGACAACACAGAAGTCGAACTGGATTCTGGTAAATATATAAGACTAAAACTACTTATTTCAATATTCCATAAAATTTGCACAGTGCAATATGTTTAAGAGCAGCTCGTAGTAAGACATTTTCTATTGTAAATGTATTTTGATTGTTTTCCTAGCCACAATCTGCTTTGTTGTGGTTTGTCATCTCAGATTTAAAGTGGGCTTTTAACCTCAGGCTAGTGGATCCGTAATGATATCTCCACAGTGCGCACATTATTTTTATAACAGATGCGCACTTCATAAATATACCTCGAAATCTGTCTGTGCCATTGGCTATGGAGATGTGGCATATTTCATTATAAGTTAAAAGGGTTTCAACATGTCTATATATATATATATAAAATTGAGGCCTTGTGGAGTCCATAATATTACATTTGTGTAATCATTTTTTGTAAAATGTAATTTTATTTAAAATATATATTTTATTCCTATATTTTTTTGTGATTCCCACCTCCAGTAATGGGGGAGGATATTTTGATATACACATTACACTGCACAGAATATTGGCAGCACAATGTTTAAATTGTATCCAGATTTAAAGCATCTGCTGTAATTATATTGGTATTTAAAGGAACACTAACTTTTCATAGTATATTGTTAAAGTGTTCCTGGGGACTTTTAGATTTAAAAAAAACAAACACTCTGTTATTACTCATCTTTTATATAGCTCCAGACAGCCACTCCTTTTCTGAATTCATCCTTATGGATGATCTCTGCCAATTCCAATGATTTTTCAAGAGACGCATTGGGAACCTTAAGGGCATGCATAGCTATTACTGCACCCATCAATATATGGGAATTGTGAATTCACAAATTAAGTGTAAAGTGCCAAATATTGCTATGTGTATATATATATATATAGTGTAACGGATCACCTGGCACCCTGACTGGGTACCTCCATTGAAGGATGCTCCTAGCACTTCCTGAGGACTCCAAGCACTGCAGCAGACACCACAACCACAGAACCGGAGAAGCATACGAATGCTGTCATGCATATGAATGCTGTAAGCAGCTGAACAGGAAAAGCATACAATCAGCTTACACTCCTGGCAATCAGCATACAATCCAATTCCCCCAATAACGAGACAACACTTCTTTTTGAGGTCAAGCAGAACTGACTGTACTGGCACATACAGCCCCTTTTATTCACAATCCACAAACATAGTACTGCCCACATGGTTTTGAAATACAACCAATCAATCCGTACAATACACACAGATACTCCCACACAAAATCCTCCCCTCTGCTAGTGATATGATTACTGAACACAATGGTTAATATAATTATCACAGGCAGAGAAATTCAGTATTATAAAACATATCACAGGGAGCCCAAAACATGCAATAACCCCATAGTATATCCTCGGAACCGGGGGATCTGGGTGAACCACATATCCAAAATTCACCCAGATCCGTTCAGTAGTTTGGAAGATGCAGTTTAATGCAGATTCCACAGAACATATACAGGCTATATGAAAAATGATTACTGTATAATGTGTCCCCTGTTGTATAGTTTAAAACTACTGCACGATGTCGTTGTGCACCAAATACCGGCGAGATGGCACCGTGTTGAAAAGTCCAAACAGTGTCTGTGAGTTAAAATGGCCGCCATCCATTGTTCTCACCATGTGCTTCATCCATTGTTCTCACCATGTGCCTCTGGTACATGAAATGGTGGCCACCCAGTAACTCCACAGTTTGTCTGGTAGTCTATCCAGCCGGACCAACAGATGAAACACATGGGGAACAGTGCAACAAACGAAGGGAATCATAAAAAATATGGACAATAGTCATATTTGTGCACAGGGGCGGACTGAGAACCCTCAGGGCCCCCGGGCAAAATAAATCAAGGGCCCCCTTACAGGCCCCACCCATACTCTGCAGCAAGCGCCACCCTTGTCCCGCCTCCAGCCACACCCTACACAATTTTTAGACACAAGGAACAAAAGGGCAATAAGCCCTTCGAGGCCCCAGCAGAGACTACAATTGAGGGCTAATGGGCCATGGAGGGGGGGTCTTTCTAGCGGGGGCTATCTCAGTGTCCTTTAGAGAGTGTGTTAGAAAGAATCCCCTCCAGGCCCCATTAGAGACTACAATGGAGTCTAATGGGGCCTGGAGGGTGGTCTCTCCAACACTCTGGTTTCTATTCACAATATAGCAACACAACATAGCTCGCTGATACCTAGGCCAAGTTGGCTCTTCTTACCTTAATTACTGTTGCTGGCTGGCAGTCTGTGGGCTTGCTTGCTGCGGCTGGCAGGCTGTGGGCTTGCTGGCTACTGCCGGCAGGCTGTGGGCTTGCTGACTGCGGCTGGCAGGCTGTGGCTTGCTGACTGCGGCTGGCAGGCTGTGGCTTGCTGGCTGCGACTGGCAGGCTGTGGGCTTGCTGGCTGTAAGCCTGTGGCTTGCTGTAGGCCTGTGGGCTGGCTACTGGCCTGTGGGCTGGCTACTGGCCTGTGGGCTGGCTAACTGGCTGGCTACTGGCCAGCCTGTGGGTTGGCTGGCTGGCTACTGGGGCACTTGTAGATTATTTAAATAAATAATCCATGCGCAATAACCACTATTGCTCCAGAGTAAGTAGTTAAACCATTTAAGAACAGTTTGACAACTTACCTGGGATCTGCTGGGATATGGGGCTGTAGTAGGGAATAGGAGCAGTGGTGCAATGTGTGTGAAAGGTTCAGTGTGTGTGGGGGGTGTAGTGTGTGAATGTGTAGGGTGTGTGGGCTGTGTATGTGTGTGGCAATGTTAGTATGGGGGCTGTGTATGGGGGTCTGTGTGTATATGGGTGGGCAGTGTATGTGTGTGTGTGAGGCAATGTGTGTAAATGTGTATGGTGTGTATGGGGGCAGTGTGTGAATGTGTATGGTGTGTGTGTGGGCAGTGTGTTTATGTGGCTAGAGTTCACTCTCACCACTGCGACCACCAGGAATCCCTGGGGGTCACAGTGTTGAGAGTGAACACTAGACCGTAGCTCCAGGGCTAGAGCTGACTCTCGCAAGAGCGGTAACGTTGCCATGGTAATCGCGGCAACGCTCTGTGCTTGTGCAAGAAGGACCCAGAGGAGCTGCAGGGTGAGCTCCCAGGTCCTCTCTTCCTCCCTCCCCTGCCCGCATGGTGCCTGCGGACAGGGGAGGGGGGGGGCAATTGCCCTGTTGCTCCCCTGGATCCACCAGTGATATCTACAGCCCTTCTGTGTGCCTTTTTGTCTCCCCCCGTCCCTCTGTATGTTTCTTCCTCCCCCCCTCCTTCCCAGTCTCTCTTACCCCTCTGCCTCTTTCTCCCTCTCTTCCACTGTTTTTCTCCCCCTTTCGCTGTCTCTCTCTCCCCCACATCTCTCTTCCTCTCTGTCTCTTTCTCCCCCTCCCTATCTCCCCTCTTTCTCCCCGTGTCTCATTCTTCCCTCGTTGTCTCTTTCTCCCCCTCCCCATCTCTATATTCCCCCTCTTTCTCCCCCTGTGTCTCATTCTTCCCCCTCTGTCTCTTTCTCCCCCTCCCCATCTCTCTATTGCCCCCTCTTCCCCCCCTCCCCATCTCTCTGTTCCCCCCTCTTCCCCCCATCTCTCTATTGCCCCCTCTTCCCCCCTCCCATCTCCTCTTGCCCCTCTTCTCCCCCTCCCCATCTCTGTTCCCCCCCTCCTCTCTATTGCCCCTCTTCCCCCCCCTCCCATCTCTCTAATTTCCCCCTCTTCCCCCCATCTCTCTATTGCCCCTCTTCCCCATCTCTCTTGCCCCTCTTCCCATCTCTCTTGCCCCTCTTCCCCATCTCTATTGCCCCCTCTTCCCCCATATCTCTCTTCCCCCCATATCTCTCTTGCCCTTCTTTCCCCATGTTTTCTTGCCCCCTCTTCCCCCATATCTCTCTTGCCCCCTCTTCCCCCCATCTCTCTATTGCCCCCCTCTTCCCCCCCATATCTCTCTTTTCCCCCCTCTTCCCCCCATATCTCTCTTTTCCTTCTTCCCATATTTTTTCTTTTCTTCCCCCCATATCTCTCTTGCCCCCTCTTCCCCATCTCTCTATTGCCCCTCTTCCCCATATCTCTCTTCCCCCACCTCTTCCCCCCATATCTCTCTTGCCCCTTCTTCCCCCCCATATTTTTCTTGCCCCCTCTTCCCCCCTCTTACTCAAGTTAGAGGGGGCCGGCCGTTTGATGCTGGAGCCGCCGGACCCCCCATATCTCTCTTGCCCCTTCTTCCCCCCCATATTTTTCTTGCCCCCTCTTCCCCCCTCTTACTCAAGTTAGAGGGGGCCGGCCGTTTGATGCTGGAGCCGCCGGACCGGGTGGCAGCCTTGCCGGTCCGGCGGCATTCCGCTCACTAACGATGAAGGAGGAGGAGGAGGAGCATCTGTCTATCATGCTCCTTTGCGGTTCCCACATCCTGTGCTGGGAATTGTGGGAACCGCAGGGAGCATGATAGACAGATGCTCCTCCTCCTCCCCCTTCAGTGTTAGTCAGAGGAAAGCCGCCGGACCGGCGAGGCTGCCACCCGGTCCGGCGGCTCCAGCATCAAACGGCCGGCCCCCTCACAGTGTGCCACCGGACCGGCCACCCGGTGGCACCTTCCTCTGCCGCCCCCAATTCAGCCCTGCCGCCGGGCCCCCTGAAGGCGGCCCTGGCGGCGGGGCCCCCCTCCCGGCCGGGCCCTCGGACCGTGTCCGAAGTGCCCGACCGGTCAGTCCGCCCCTGTGCAGAGGTCAGTTTGCTTCTAATTGCCCCTGCTGCACACTTGGACCCAGTAAATGCTGTACTAAAATTTTCTTTGGTGAAGACAGTAAAACAGCACATGAAGTGTGAAACAGCATGAAGCCCACATCTCAGCGTCATCAGGGAGGATTGACCTGTTTGGTTAAGTGTCCCAATCAGGTGCGACTACAGTGTAGAGAGAACACGGCTGGAGGCAGTGCCACTGCAACCATAAGACGGCAGAGGCAGCCACGTTTGGGCCTGGAGGGCTCCCCTCACCGCCAGTCACTCTATATAGTGTGGCCATCCGGACCTCTGTAAAGGATCTTTTTTATCTGACAGAAGCTGCTTGTGAAAGACACACAAAAGGAGTTAAGGGGAGAGACACACAAAAGGGGCTTGAGGTAGACAACCACACAGAGGGGCTTGGACGGGGGAAAGAGACATTCAAAGGAGCTAGGAGAATGAGACACAAAAAGGGACTGGCGAAAAGTGGAAGAGAGACACTGAAGGGCTTGGTGGGGAAGAGACACAAAGAGGGTGTGAGGGATAAAGAGACACAAAGAACCTGGTGCATTAATAGACAGGCAATGGGGCTGGGGGGAAGTAAGAGACACACAAAGGGGATGGAGGGAAGACAGAGACACACAAGGTGGTTGCAAGAGACACACAAAGGTGGTGTAGGACATACAAAATGGGGGTAAAATCCACTAAAGGGGGTGTAAGGCACAAAAGAGTGCAAAAGAACCACAATAGGGGGTTAAGATACACACAGGTGAAGATGCATTTGAGGGAGTGTCAAAATGCATCTTCACCTGTTTAGCCAAAACTCCTTTCACCAGCCCTTACTGGAGGGTGGGTGTTACAACAGTGTAACACCTATGGACCTCCAGAAATTGATGACAAGTGATATATTTGTTGCTTTGGGAGATGTTATACATGTAATTGAACCTGGCATTACACATACTTTTTTTATAATCGTGAGGAACACAAGAACCACCTTCCAACCAGACGTTAATTTTGTCAGTTAAAAATGTGAACTGATTACTGATGGGAGACTATCCTACACTCTGTGGTGATTATTTTCTTCTTTTCTGGAAAATATTCTAGTTCTGGAAGTATTTAAGAAAAGCAAACAATTAAATGTAGGTCATTTGGTGTTAAATGCATGGTAATATTGCAAGTGATTGCTCCAAACTTTCAAAATAACTCCAGTGCTGACTTGCTAAACATGACCCTATATCATGATGAAGACCTGTTTTGTATCCTGTGGGGACCTAGATTTGCTCACAATCATTTTTTGGAAGTACTTTGACAGAGGAAATGCAATCACATAATGGCACAAAGTTGTTCATTTTGATGATGAAAATAACATATTTCAACACGTAAATCCTATATTAATCTCAGAAGTCAAAATGATAGCACACAGGTTATATAAACAGAACACTGGAATTAATTAAAATACATCATATCACAATTGTTACAATTGATGCCAAGGGTAGAAGTCAATCACCTGAAACATTAACTATTTTCATGGAACAGCTTGCCAACTGAGTAGATTATTTGTCCAGGTGGGTACTTTGAACTAGTAAAACACTGATTTTCAGGAATAAATGGAAAAAAGTAAAGTGAGCCCAATACTTTTTTGCAAAAGGTACATGTTCACAAAGTGGTAAAGTTACTAACAAAAATTTTTTTTTCAAAATGTAGTACCTGAAATAGTGAATGTTTTGAATATCTTATGCTATACTAGTTACCTCCCGTTTTCCTAAAAGGAACACTGTAGAGTTATAAATGTGCATCCCTAAGGCTAGTCTATTATCTTCCAAGTTTTCCCTAACCTCCACCTTACCCCTCTCCCCACCCCCCATCTTAAGTAAAACATCATATTAATTAGATTTAAGTCCTCGCTGTCAGTCCCACCTACTTGGTTGAGAACATCAATCTTGATGGTAGGGAAGCATTGAGAGGCTAGCGTGCATGCATGGCAAATCGTCACACTATGTGACGCAGCATTAGAATACTACATGTGAATGGGTAAGATTGTAGGCATACAGGTTTAGACGGTTATTGTAACAGCACAATTTAAGATATCAACACAACTGACAAATGAGAATGAGCAGAAACCTAAACAGGGCTATTCACAAAAATATACTTTTAAAAGAACACTATACAATACAAACATGTATTCCTGACACTATAGGGTTAAAAACATTATTTAGGTGACGGTGACCCTTACCCCCCTTTAAATAAGGTAAAAACTTACCTTTATTCCAGCTCTGCACGGGTCCACCGGAGCTGGACCTAGCACCACTCCGCCCCACCTCCTTGCCAGCATCTCCTCATAGAGAAGATCCTCTAGTGGCCGTCTGAGTGACTGCAGGGACATACTATACTCAACAACATTAAGCTGTTGTTGTTCTGGTGACCATAGTGTCCCTTTTTAAAGTGAATTTCAAGTTTTTTTTGTTTTTTTTTATTCTTTCTTTTTTGTTGTGCTTAGTATAACACAAGGGCTTGCGCTGCCACAACAACAGGGTCAAGCACAGTAAGATCTGCATAGCATGACAACAGCATGGCATTGGAGTAACAACACAATTTAAAAAAATATAAACAGTCAGGCTATAAGGACGAACTAGCAATGCCATCACAGTAACGTCGAGCAAGTCAGAGGTGAGCATCATAAAACAAAGTCATGACATTAAGATGTATGGCACAGTGTAATTAATGGAAAATAGTAAAACAGGCTGGTCATTAGAAATTATAATAAACAATTATGTAACATGCTAAACAGATTATGTATACCGCTGGGTATTGAGATAGGGTTATTAGCACAGGCAAAAGGAGTAATATAGCTCGTTAGTGCCGAGTAGCAAGGATGTGGAATGTCCTCTGCGAATTTTCACCCCACTCCAGGAGGCCATGGAAGAGGGTTCTTCTGCATGAGTCATTTGTTACATGTGAGTTTACAGAGGAAGAGGTTTTATTTCAACTGTCAAAAGTAAAGACAAATAAGTCAATGGGACCTGGTGGAATACACCCAAAGTTATTAAAAGAGCTTAGTGGTGTACTAGCAAAACCATCAACAGATTTATTTAACCAATCATTGTTAACAGGAGTAGTCCCAGAAGATTGCAAGTTAGCGAATGTTGTGCCCATTCACAAGAAAGGTAGTAGGGAGGAGTCGGACAACTATAGGCCAGTAAGCCTTACTTCAGTAGTGGGTAAAGTAATGGTAACCATATTAAAGGATAGGATTGTTGAACATCTAAAAACACATGGATTTCAAGATCAGAGACAACATGGGTTTACTTCAGGGAGATCATGCCAAACTAATCTTATTGATTTTTTTGATTGGGTAACTAAAATAATAGATCAGGGTGGTGCAGTAGACATTGCTTACCTAGATTTCAGTAAGGATTTTGACACTGTTGCAAATAGAAGGCTTATCAATAAACTGCAATCTTTACGTTTGGAATTCAATATTATTGAATGGCTAAGGCAGTGGCTGAGTGACAGACAACAGAGGGTTGTAGTCAATGGAGTATATTCGAAGCATGGGCTTGTCACCAGTGGGGTACCTCAGGGATCCATTCTCTTTAATATTTTTATTAGTGATATTGCAGAAGGTCTTGATGGTAAGGTATGTCTTTTTGCTGATATGTAACAGGGTTGATGTTCCAGGAGGGATAAGCCAAATGGCAAATGATTTAGGTAAACTAGAAAAATGGTCAGAGTTGTGGCAACTGACATTTAATGTGGATAAGTGCAAGATAATGCATCTTGGACGTAAAAACCCAAGGGCAGAATACAGAATATTTGTCTGAGGAAAGGGATTTAGGGGTGATTCTGATGACTTAAAGGTAGGCAGACAATGCAATAGAGCAGCAGGAAATGCTAGCTGAATGCTTGGTTGTATAGGGAGAGGTATTAGCAGTAGAAAGAGGGAAGTGCTCATGGTGAGACCTCACTTGGAGTATTGTACGCAGTACTGGAGACCGTATCTCCAGAAGGATATTGATACTTTAGGGAGAGTTCAGAGAAGGGCTACTAAACTGGTTCATGGATTGCAGGATAAAACTTACAAGGAAAGGTTAAAGGAACTTAACATGTATAGCTTGGAGGAAAGACGAGACAGGGGAGATATGATAGAAACATTTAAATACATAAAGGGAATCAACACAGTAAAGGAGGAGACTATATTTAAAAGAAGAAAAACTACCTCAACAAGAGGACATCATCTTAAATTAAGAGGGGCAAAGGTTTAAAAATAATATCAGGAAGTATTACTTTACTGAGAGGGTAGTGGATGCATGGAATAGCCTTCCAGCTAAAGTAGTAGAGGTTAACACAGTACTCCCAGCTCAGAGTGTGCATGGCGATTCAGGAGAACAGCGTGGGTCACCGGCTTTGCAGGTGGGGTATCGTTGGGGTATCGGCAGGCAAAGAGCTCCCAAAATGCTTGACAAATCCTATCAAATCTGGCCTCGAAGTCTTCCCTCCAAGTTTGGGTATGTGAACTCTCCTGTAGGCATGGGCTTTGAGGCTCGGTGGCCATCTTTGCCGCTCCATGTGATGGGTTTTGTGGCAGGAGGCTCTGCTGGTGCAGTGAAGTGAGCCTTCCCAGTGGGGACCGGGATAACCCGTGCAGGTCCAGATGGGGGGCTGCAGGGCTGCAAAACATTCGTGGTGGATAGCTAATCCTGTTTTTGGAGGTTAGGCCGTCGGCTCCGACGGTGTGGTGGCGGTGAAATGGGTCGGCATTTTGAGTACCCTCTCTTTATAAGGCACCCCACCTCTTGTATGCAGTAGCTGCCAGTGCAGATAAGAGTTGGAAAGGCTTATTTTATGCCTGGAAGTGTTTGAGCTATGAAGAAACACGTCCGGCCATCTTGGCTGTCAGGTCCCTCCCTCGTGAATTTCAAGTTTAACATCAAAATAGCCTAGCTGGAAAAATTATCTTAGTCAGCTGTGCTTTCAGCTCAGCTAATCTGGTCTCAAATTTTAAATTCACTTTGAATTCTCACATTAGTATATAACCTGTACATGTTTTCTGTCCTTAGACTCCATCCTAAGTAACTTTATGTCAAATGCCCGCTAAGCATATTTAAAGGGACACTATATAGGGTCACCAGAACAACTACAGCTTATTGAATTTGGTCTGGTGAGTAGAATCATTACCTTCAGGCTTTTTGCTGTAAACACAGTTTTTTCATAGAAAATGCAGTATTTACATTACAGCCTAGTGATAACTTCACTGGCCACTCTTCAGATGGCTGTTAGAGATCCTTCCTGTGTCATGGCTGCCTAAAATGCATCCAAACATTTAGTATATCCTCCCTCTGCATGCAGACACTGAACTTTCTTCATAGAGATTCATTGATTAAATTAATCTCTATGAGGAAATGCTGATTGGCCAGGGCTGTGTTTGAATCATGCTGGCTCTGCCCCTGATATGCTTCTTTGTCAGTCTCAGCCAATCCTATGGGGAAGCATTGTGATTGGATCAGGCTACCACTTCTGATTATGTCAGTAGACTGCTTGTTTTTCTAACAGCATGCAGAGTTACAGCTTCATGCTTGAATACAGTGAGATTTTGCTATATTTATGGAGGCATGAGGGGCCCAGGGGGACTAGATGGTGGTTTTAACACTATAGGGTCAGGAATACAACTTTGTGTTCCTGACCCTATAGTGATCCTTTAACAGCTGCAGACATTTTCCAGATCAGCTATTTTGCAATTTGGATTTTAACTTCATAGAATTTGAAGTATAGTGAATAATTCTGTTTGCTTTTTGGATTATTACTGTTTTTGTTTTAGAAAGTAAATTTATCTGATCAGCTTTTATCATTTCTACATTATTAATAAGCATGTCATAATACTGAATAGGCCAACAGCACATCTAACTTTGCAGACATCAAAAAGAATGAATGTAGCTGTAGGTCTGCTAAATATGTTTCGCCCTTATTCTTATGCAGTTTGCAGGTTGTCATCATATTACTGCAAGCATATTATTTATACGCTTCAGTGATACAGAAAACCAATTCCTGCTAATTAAATCCTATCTGTGACATGTAATTGGATTTGTCATTTATAGTTATCATTTCTTCACATACACAAAGAGACCCAAACTCCACAGCAATAGATCCACTGAGAAAAGAATATAATATTCATCTGTAGTTTTTGAACAGTATGTCAATGGCATGAACGTGTCATCTTTTCATCTCTTTCAAGGGCATTGTTGTTATATTTGCAGAATAGGTGTAACCTAATATCAAGGTTAAGGCCATTCCACATGAATTGAAATGTTGGCATGCAAAATAACTGAAGACTCATCATTACTGTCCCTTCTCTCCCACAATATCATTACAGGGAAAGAGTTTATTTGCTGCGGAATTAGTTGGCGCTGCATAAATACCAATAATAATAATAATTGAAATTCCCTCAAATTTTGGGCAAACTGGTACGTGAAGATTAGCAGGCCGTACGCACACTAATGGTCATTAGTCAAACTATGTATTATTCAGAATAATGTCCAGTTGACTTGGTGCATGTTTTCTATCTATCTATCTATCTATCTATCTATCTGTCTATCTATCTGTCTGTCTGTCTGTCTATCTATCTATCTATCTATCTATATATCTATCTATCTGTCTGTCTGTCTGTCAATCCATCTATCTATCTGTCTGTCTGTCTATCTATCTATCTATCTGTCTGTCTGTCTGTCTATCTATCTAGTTTTCTCTCTCACTCACTCACTACACTACAGATTCAAAGCTCATAAAATATAATATGGTTTTACAAACACCTGATAGACAAAATTAATGGGGATTTAGTTAGAGTACATGATCATATATTACAAAAGCTTACATAATGCCAATGTACCCAATTTTTGGCAGGATCTATTCCAACAACCTAATGCCTGCTCTTATGACGCTCAAATATATATATGTACATATAAAACATGTATGGCTGAACCTAAAATAGAGTACATTGGTATTGTGGCAGGCTTATGTGTGATCGTATATTGTAACAAAATTCTCATTATTTCAGGGAAAAAAATAAATTGTGAGCTTTGAAGCTAGTGTTTAGTGAGTGAGTGAGTGAGTATACATATATATAGTCTAGGTTCTCCCTTCGTGTCCCGGAATTCATGACCCCAAGTTGGGGGAGTGACTTCAGCAGATTCCAGGTGGGACATCTGAGATCGCTGTCCAGAAGAGTGCAGTTCTAGGAACAGCTAAGATACTGCACAGAACACTTAGACTTCCAGGCCTCTGGGAGAATGAGAAATGTATACCACCCAGGAGGGTGGTATTCAATGTAGTATCTTTCAGCCGCAATAGATTAACTTAATAGAAATAGATTAACTTTATAAAAGGCAATACAATTCAAATTTTTAAAAGTTTAAAATTTTTATCTTAGTATAACAGAAGACATTATGCAATACATTTATAATGCTCACCTATTTTGCATAAAGAACATTGTGTATATAACAACTATAAATATATGCATTGGGGAACCAAATATATATGAGAGCCTAGTGATTGACAGTTGCTGTACAGTAAAAATGCATCCTTGCTGTAACATTGAGAAGTAACTTGATAACTATTATACATAAATCATGTTATACATTTGGATATTGCACATATGCCAAGTATTTTATACCATTACATGCAGCCATAATATAACACAAATAAGGCTTAACACAGACAGGACACTCTACAACCACTCCTAGGAGCCAAGGTAAGTGCCAAGTCAAACACCTTGGCTTCATAAAAAACATTCGAAATGTTACTGGGTCCATCTATGATGGTGGAAGAAAAAAAATATATATATTTAGCAAAGATTTCTTGGTTTTGCAGCTACATAATACGATCAAATAATCTATCTCCAGGCCGATATGCTCACTGTCGTTATGGTAAAATATTCAGTACTGAATATTAAAGATGACCAACATGCTTTAGTAAGAGGAGTTTTTTTTTAATTTAGTCTGTTTTAATAAGATTTAACCTACTCCACCATTCAGTACCAAAAATTCTCTCATCTAATAGCATAAAGCATAATCTATACATCTAACAGAGTAGCCACTTGGTGTAGGATCCGCAGAGTATGTTGCATTCTTCAGTAAACGTATTGCTATAGCTCAAAAAACCATGTATTGGGAATCTTTTTGAATTATGAAGTTTGCTTGCAACTTACCTTACGTTTTTAGAAAATAGAGGGCCTAATAGAATTTAATATGGAAAATAAATTAAATTTGACAGAAAAATTTAAAATTGAAATAAAACAACTTTCAAGATAAAAATAATAATTATTAATGTATTTAAACTTTAAATTTGTTGTTATTTGTGTTATTCCTAGTCGTACAACCTCAAACATAAACAACATTTCATAATTATAAATGATATTACCATCACTTGATGGTTAACCCAGAACCCCAACAATTTAACACTGGCCCTGACATTAAAAATAAAACTCTAAAAGATCATCAGGAAACAGTCACATCCGGAACTGACACAACAGACACACATTAGCAGGACTGCCATTCCTAGAAATAGCATGTAATTATCCTGGGCCATATACTTTTTACTAGCTAAACTTATGTAACCCTTGCATAAACATCATTATAACATCACAAGTTAAAATGCACAAGAGTAAAATGTCACAACTAAGGCAATGAAGAGACCAATTTGGTAATCAATACCTTTGCTTTAAAAAACAAAATTTGACCCAAGTTCACTCTGAATCTACTTGATTTGCACCACGTAGGTGAATGGTATCAGGATGTTTGGTTTAGCTTGTATGCTGTAAAGCAAATATTGGCTACCCAAAAAGGTCAACAAAGTCTAGTGTTGATCTGTGCAGTTAACAGATTCTATTTTGCATGGACCCAAGACATTGACACACGTTCACAGATACACGTACACACTAAAAGGCCTATACCAATCACATGTGTAGTTAAGACAATGGGCTTTGAAGCCACAAGCCTAAAAACCTATTACTTACTATTTATAGTGAAGCTTGTAACAATGTTCATTCTTACACATGCGGTAGTAAAACACATATTTTATTTACAAGTGTTTTTACTTAGCACTTTATAGGTTAGAGGGGGTGGTACAGGAGGTTAGTTAGTAAATGTATGAATGAATATTTTATTTATATAGTTCTCTACAGTTCACAGGACAGAGAAGATATGGGATTATGCACAGCTGTTATATAGTATAATAATATGGAGTACATAAAGGGTGGGACAGAGATTCAGAAAAGAGATAGACACTAGCTGGCAACAGTAGGGTGCCCCCGAAGCTGGCACTTATTCACTAAGGTAGCGTAGGCACTAGACATGTGGAATTCGTTTCAAACCGAATTTGAATTCGGACGAATTTCGGACAATTCGGACATTCGGGTACTTCCAAAGTGCCGAATTACTGAGGTCCTGAAGTTCCGAAAGGACCAAATTTCCAAAGTGCCGAAGTGCAGAAGTTCCGAAGTTGCCGAAGTGCCGAATTGCCGAAGTTCCAAAGCATAGTATTGCCTAAGTACTAATATACTTACCCAATGGAAGAAGAAGAATGTTACACTGTATACAATTTTAAATAAAAAGTGTACAAACATAGCCAGGATTCAGCTGTAAGCATTTGCAACACTTACAACAATCAAGTAACATACATTCATATAAAATGTAAGTTACTTAGCCAGTCAATGTAATGACAGGAATTAATAAGTAGATAACTCCCTAATTCCCACGGTATTAGGGAGCTATCTACTAAAAGGCTGAAAGACCTAAATTGGTCTTTCAGCCAAATTTACTAATACTAAGTAAAGATTACTCAGTATTAGTAAATTATGCCCCTACTCGCTATACCGCGAGTAGGGGCATGTCTATTAAACAGTGAGCAAACAGTGGTAAGTTGTTTTTTTTTTTCAGGTACTTAGTTAAATGGTCCCCCCTCATTATTTTTAGGGTGAGGGGGGTGGGTAGGGGTAAATTTTTGGGGGGCGGGGATGACTAGGGGTTTGGGGACCCCTAGTCACCCGGGGGAGGGGGGTTATTTTTTTATTTACGGCCCCCACCCACCGCTTAGGGGTGGGGGCCAGGGGGGAGGACATTAGGTCTCCCCCTTATTAGTATTTAGGGCCCCCACCCACCGCTCAGGGGTGGGGCCAGGGGGGAGGACATTAAGTCCCCCCCATAATTAGTATTTTAGGGCCCCCACCCACCGCTCAGGGGTGGGGGCCAGGGGGCAGGACATTAGGTCCCCCCCTAATTAATATTTTAGGGCCCCCACCCACTGCTCAGGGGTGGGGGCCATGGGGAGGACGTTAGGTCCCCCCTAATTAGTTTTTAGGGCCCCCACCCACCGCTCAAGGGTGGGGGTCGGGGGAAGGACAATAGGTCCCCCCCATTATTTTACTTTAGGGCCCCCAACCGCCGCTCAGGGGTGGGGGCCTGGGGGGGGACAATAGGTCCCCCCCCATTATTTTACTTAAGTGACCCCACCTGCTGCTCAGGGGTGGGGGCCAGGGGGGAGGACATTAGGTCCCCCCCTCATTCTAATTTAGAGCAGTGGGTGGGGGCTGGGGGAGAGGACAATAGGTCCCCCCCCATTATTTTACTTTAGGGCCCCCACCTGCAGCTCAGGGGTGGGGGCCGGGGGGAGGACAATAGGTCCCCCCCATTATTTTACTTTAGGGCCCCCACCCGCCTCTCAGAGGTGGGGGCCAGGGGGGAGGACAATGGGTCCCCCCATTATTTTACTTTAGGGCCCCCACCCGCCGCTCAGGGGTGGGGGCGGAGGGGGGGCAATAGGTCCTCCCCCTCATTCTAATTTAGGGCCCCCACCCGCCGGTCAGGGGTGGGTGGCCAGGGGGGAGGACATTAGGTCCCCCCAATTAGTATTAAGGGACCCCACCCACTGCTCAGGGGTGGGGGCCAGGGGGGGGACATTAGGTCCCCCCAGTTAGTATTTAGGGCCCCCACCGCTCAGGGGGGAGGACATTAGGTCCCCCCCCATTACTTTACTTTACATAATTAGTACAAGCCAGACAGACAGTCCAGAGAATTTAATTGTCAAGCCTCATATTTATCCCCGTAACTTTCCAAAACACCATAAAACCTTTACATGGGGGGTATTGTTATACTCAGGAGACTTTGCTGAACGCAAATATGAGTGCTTTAAACAGTAAGATTTATTACAAAGATGATATCACCAGTAAAAGTGCAGTTTCTGTTAAAAAAAAAAAATGCAAAGAAATAATTAAAATGCTAACTTTGGCCAGCGTTCATGACGAAGTGGCTACTACAAAAGACTGGACTTACCCCATTTTGAACACCCTGGGTTGTCTACATTTGCAAATGATATACCATGATGGAGTTAATTCACATTCCTGGGCTAAAATATGGTCTCAAAAGGCAACATAGACCCAGCAAACCAATCTGGCAAACTGAAATGGGCAAGCCCTATATTGACCCTGTAACTTTCCAAAACACCATAAAACCTGTACATGGGGGGTATTATTGTACTCGTGAGACATTACTTTGCACAAATATGAGTGTTTTATAGCAGTAAAATGTATTCTACTGATAATATCATTGGTGAAATGGCAGTTTATGTGTAAATAATGCAAAAAAACAAATATAAATGCTAATTTTGGCCAGGGTTTGTGACTAAGTGGCTACTATAAAAGAGTGGACATACCTCATTAAAAATACCATGGGTTGTCTACATTAAAAAAAATATGTAGTTTGATGTGGGTAAATTACATTGGCCGGCTTCCAAAATTTCCCAAATAGGACATGGGTGCATGGTGACTAGCTGTGAAAATTCCAAGTTGGAAAACTGGTACGCGCACCCTCCAAATAAGGTCTTTTAGCCTCCAGAGAACCCAACACACCTAAACATGGGTGGTATCACTGTACTCAGGAGATGTTGTTGCACACATATTGGGGTGTTCTTTGGCAGTAATCCTTAAAGTTCTCAGTACATGTATTCTTAAATTGCTATGTGTGTCAAAAAAATCACCAATTATTATTTTTTTTAAATTTGGCATAGATTGGTGGTAAAATGGTTGCATGAAAAGAGTCAAAATACCTTTGGTTGTCTTCTTTGAAAAAATATATACATGTGAAGGGTTATTCAGGGATTCCTGACAGATATCAGTTTTACAATATAACTTTTGTTACATTTGAAAAACAAAAATGGTTTGGAAATAGCAAAGTGCTACTTGTACTTATTGCCCTATAACTTGCAAAAAAAAAGCTAAGAACATGTTAACATTGGGTATTTCTAAACTCAGGACAAAATGTAGAAACTATTTAGGGAGTTTTGGCGGTTGTAGATGCGTAACAGATTCTGGCGGTCAAAGTTAGAAAAAGTGTGTTTTTTTAAAAACATTTCATCATATTTTATCATTTTTTTATAGTAAATTATTTGATGAAAATAATGGTATCTTTAGACAGACAATTTAATAGCGAGAAAAACGGTATATAATATGTGTGAGTACAGTAAATGTGTAAGAGGAAAATTACAGCTAAACACAAAAACTGCAGAATGTAAAAACAGCCCTGGTCATTAACGGTAAGAAAATTGAAAAATGGTCTGGTCACTACGGGGTTAAACACATTAATCTACTGGGAGCAAGACAGCTGGGGTCAGAATGGACGATTTAGAAATGATGCTGTCGGCAAACCACTGTCTGACGTCACAGGAGCCACGTCAATGTCCAATTAAAGGCTTCTCATAGAGTAGCCTTTGATTGGAATATTTAACAGATTCAGAGCACATGCGCATACTTTGAGCCCGCTAGTGGAGGAGGATAGGGAGAGAGGAAAAAAAGGAGGATAAAAAAATAGAAGTACAGGGGATAGGGAGGCGGGAGGGCTACAATCAGTGTGGAATGGAGGAGAGAGAAGAACTTCTTTCAGATGCTGTTACGTCTTTTAGAAGCGTGAAGTGTGCTCTGTCAACAGACGTAAATTATGCACAAATTTTATACGAGGCAGAGTTCTGGGCTGCCAATGTTACGTGTGTTAGGGATGAAACTTGCCCATAGCACATAATTAATAATATCTTTGAATGTGCAGTCTTTTAACATGTGGCAACAGGGTTGGAAGATATAGGTAGGAAAAATTATCCATTATTATTATTATTATTACTGGTATTTATATAGCGCCTGCATATTCTGTAGCGAGATTTAACAATAAATAAAACAATTACAATAACTTACAGGAACAATAGGTTGAATAGGGTGTAAAACACAACAGGACAGGAGGTAGCAATCAAAAGTCATATCTAGCAAGGTGAACACCAACATGTGAGAGATCTCCTCTACAGTTAAAACCGTTATTCCTTCTTATCATACCTCCCAACATTTTCGTCCCATAAAGTTGGACACCTTTCTTGGCAGGCCAGCATAATGAATAGGCATGTCAGCCTGGCTTGAACCAATTGCAGGCTGACTGCCAATCACATTAGTCTCCCCCACTAGAATTACAGTGAACTATAAAACAAATTTAGGAAAAATACCGGTAGTTAATTTCAAATAATTATCCAGCTTTTGCTCAGTTATAATCAGAGTTTGGTGCCTCCATTTTGCAGTCTGGTTAGCATTTCAATACAAATCATTGTTTTTTGTCTGTTTTTTTTTTAAAACAAGGATAAACAAATTATTAGCAATGCTTTTCTTTTACTATTGTTTTTTTCCCCCAAAAATTAGTTTTCTTTTATCATTAAAGAAACACTATAGGTTCAGGAACACAAACATGTATTCCTGACCCTATAGTGTTAAAACCACCATCTAGCCACCCCCTGACTCTCCTTGCCTCCCTAAATATAATAAAATCTTATTTGTAATCAATTATTCAGCTGCTGCCTCTGCCCATGATATGCCTGCTTGGCTGACATCATCAGAAGGGAATCTCTGAGCCAATTACAATGTTTTCCTGTGGGATTGCTGCTGGTGGGTGATTGCTCCAGTTACTGACAGAATATGTCCATTAGCTTCCTTGAGCTGAAAAAGACATGTCTGTTCTATTTGTAACAAATTTCCAGGCACACAACTGGATGATTCAAAGTGGATTTTGTGAAGACATAGGGGTAGTGATGTCCCGAACGGTTCGCCACGGACGGCGAACATAAACATAAACTTTGACCATGTACCTCACAGTCAGCAGACACATTCCAGCCAATCAGCAGCAGACCCTCCCTCCCAGACCCTCCCACCTCCTGGACAGCATCCATTTTACATTCATTGTGAAGCTGCATTCTTAGTGAGCTGTCCAGGAGGTGGGAGGGTCTGGGAGGGAGGGTCTGCTGCTGATTGGCTGGAATGTGCCTGCTGACTGTGAGGTACAGGGTCAAAGTTTATGTTTATGTTGCCGTCCGCGGCAAACCGTTCGGCGAACCGTTCGGGACTTCACTACATAGGGGTTTAAACTCTTTCCCATTCTTTATGTGTTCATACTCTCTCTGTTCTGTTTGTCTACAGATTTAATAATGTGTATGCATGTATTTCCTGGTTTCTGGATTTCTGGTTGTGTTTTTTTTTTACTTCTGCTTCTCCTTGGTGCAGAGGTCAAGGTAAAACAACTCAAGCCACCCTGTTGTTGGTGTTGCCTACCCCAACTATAATTCAACTCCAAGCATGCTCAATGAGATTCTTCCAAAGGGATTAAAATATATTTATCTGATGTAATTGGATAGTGAAGGGCTTTAATAGCTTATCTGAAATATGGACCATAACTCCAGTCACCCTCATACTGTGGTTGTCTGACCTGATATTAGTAGAATATTAGTCTACAATAGCTTAATTTAGCAAGTTACCATTTTAATGGAAAAATAAAAATGTATATTTAAAATTACATTTGAACTAATATAGCTTTAATGCATGATACTTCTTTTAATGAAAATCCCTACATCTCAATAAAATCATTAATTTATATGAGAATTTTTATACCAGAGATTTGTCCTCCATGCTTCCATTTGATTTGGTTGGACAATGTTCTACACTAGAACAGCTAGTGTTATGTTATTTTTTTATTTATTTTTACATATATCTTTTGTTGATTTATCTATACTATCCATTACAAATGGCTGTCACTTGCAACTTGGAGTGACCCTTTAATTTAACCCTTCTGTCAGTCCCTACATTGGCTTCCTGTAAGATATAGGGCTTAATTTAAATTTCTGGTTCTTGCTTTCAAAAAATGCTGCTCCCACCTATCTATCCTCCCTAATACACAAGTATGTCCCGTCTAGGCCCTTCTGTCCGTACTCCCACCTCTGATGCTCACCTTCAAGACTTCTCCAGGGCTGCACCGTTCCTGTGGAACTCACTTCCCTCCTCCATTAGATGCTCACCCAGTCTCCAAAAAATCATTAAAAACCCACTTCTTCATAAAAGCGTATCAGTTAAACTGTTAATAGCTCCCGACTGATTCCTCTCTTGCAACTGTCATTAGTCTAATACTATCCTTACCTTTTGTGTCATTTTACCCACTCCCTCTAGCATGTAAGCTCATTGAGCAGGGCCCTCAACCCCTATGTTCCTGTGTGTCCAGCTTGTCTGGTTACAACTACATGTCTGTTCGTCCACCCACTGTAAAGTGCTGCGGAATTTGTTGGCGCTAAATAAATAATAACATAATTATAATCGTTCCTGGAACCAAATACTGACTGGCCCTGGATGCCTAATTCCAATCCATTGCTTCTCTTTGAGAAACATTAACTGGTTTGAAGGAGATCACAGAAAACATCAGCAGCAGACATAGGGGAGCAGGCGGCTGCAGCAGAGTGGTCTCGGCACTGTAAACGAGGTAAACGAGGTAAGCAATCATTGTTTCACTTTAACTTTACCAAAAGGGGGTGGACGGAAGGGAACCTATAGTCTCAAAAATGTGACTATAGGTTCCCTTTAACACATATGGATTTCTCATTGTATGATAAACAAAAAAAAACAGGAGTAAATAGAGAAAGTACATAGGAATTACACAGCATGATGTTTAGTTAAAATGCTGCAATATGTCTATCAGAAGTTAGAGTTACACCTATAGTGACAACGATTTGTCTCCAAATGCCTTTTTAATTACTGTTACAGTGTTTCAGGAGAAATATAACATTTTAAAACAGTATCTACAATGATTTAAAGTTGGGAAATCAACATTTAAACAACAGTTAAAATGCCATTTTCGATTGCACCCTAATCGTCTATCCGCCATTATTGCCACATTAAAAAAAAGTTATTTTATACTGACACAACGAAATAATAATAATGCTTGTCAAAAGTTTACAAAGGGCTTTGGCAAACTGCCCAGCTGAGTGAGCTTTTTCTTCCTGAGACATTCTATCTATGATCAGATGTGGTGCATTTTACATGTTTATTGTAAAATAAGGTATTTATTAAGTACTTTACAAAACCTTGAAATGTCTTCTTCAGCATCTTTCATTAAGGCAAATTTGGCATTTGAACCTAAATCTTCATTATATGATATATTTGTTCCACTAACAGAGTAGGACTTCTATGGGGATACTGACAATATCTAGAGCTCTTGCCTTTAGGTTTGGGTTTGGAACCATTGCAATATATCCATATAAAAGAGAACTATCAAGTGCTCCTACCCCCAATGTCAAGACATTCACATACTGACATAAACATTTCCCATTTCAGTTTCCATGTGATTTGGGGAATACTTGCTTCTACCAGAATGGGGCTCTATAAAGACACGGTATGGTCAAAATGCTGCTGCTTTTGTCCCAATACAGCTGCTATGTCTGTTATCCCGAAGTGCCTGAACTGTTATTTATTCTACCAGAATGATGACCTAATTCAGGGGTAGGCAACCTTCGGCACTCCAGATGTTGTGGACTACATCCCCCATAATGCTCTTACACCCATAATGCAGGCAAAGCATCATGGGAGGTGTAGTCCAAAACATCTGCAGTGCCTAAGGTTGCCTATGCCTGACCTAATGCATGGTTGGATTCACCTAGGGTGACTATTAATGGTTATGGATGGCCACACACATTCAAAGCAATGTCTGGAGTAACAGTCAGTTAAAGTTACAAGTTCTCTTGGACATTTAGAAATAAGAAACATTAAAACAGTATTCACAAAGCTATTCTGTATTCAACTGAATTACCAGCATTATGTAGACCTCCTATGGAACTAGTTCCAATAAGTATATATCCAAGTTAACAGTTGCTTTACTTTATGTATGTATCATACTAAAAGTGAGTTCGTGGGCAACTTTGTTTTAGGTAATTAGACACCTTTTATAATAATATTTTGAGTGTGCGGAATAGACTTTTTAGAAAATCTAAAGAAGTGCTCTAGGTGACATTAGTCATTTGTCCGCTATTTCAATTTTGATCAAGTAATTCCATTGCCACTACATCCTTATTATGGATAAGTTCCCTCAATAAGTATTTTTGAAATTAATTTGGCTTGAAAGTCATTAATCATTAAAAAAACAAAATAAACAGATTGACAGTTCAAGTCAAACTAGATTCATCCTGACAAAACTGTTTTAATTTCTACTTTCATTATAAAAAAGGTGTTTTAATGAACCTTTTAGCTGCTAGTATTTGGTTTCTGTTTCCCTCATTGAAAATACATGCTGCTGTTTTATTTTGAAGTAAATGTCCGTTGGAAAACATTGAAAATGGGATACACTCATGTTTTAGATACATGAGAAAAAAAATAGGTCTACACATTTACTGTCCCAGTATCTACACTTGAAGGAACATAGGTATCCAGTCATAAATTATGGAAGCAGTGGTCTTCTAGCACAAGCTCCCTTAAGGTGCATCTCCTAAACATGAATGAATGTCAATTTCACACAGATGTGACAGAGAGTGAGAACACTATATATAATAGTCATATTGTTGTTCTATGTCAAAATCCATCCATGAAAGGGTTGCGTCCAAGGGCACCATTTGAGGTGCCCCCTCAGAACATCTTCTAAAGCAGGTCAAGGAGTAGTATGGAGTAGTAGGGGGCAAATACAAATACAAGTTGTGACGTTACTGTTGTGAGATTATTTTAGGATGGTAACCTTAACATGTCTCATCAGTCCTCCTCCTCCAAAAACATCTCCCAAATCTGTCTCCTGTTTAGAAGTAACAGTTGACCAATGTGCAATAATGAAGGACACAATGTAATAGAGGAGGAAGAAAAGACACAGCCTACTACTATCAGATAATGAAGACATATCTTTATCCTAGGAGCCCCGTAACACAATGTGCACAAAGATATCTTGTTTGAAGATCTGAAGATGGGAACAGAGTCCAAGACACTAAGCAGAAGCGCAAAGGAAAACAGTGAGGTATCAAAGGGAGGCGGCAGAAGCAAAGCCAGGAACACAGAGTCAGACTCAGTAATACAATACATGTTGTCAATAGTCCGTAATTCAGCAACATATAATGTACAAACAGATATTAGCTCTGGAACAGCCGAGCACCGAGGCAGCCATGATTTTATAGACCATGCAAAATAATTGACGCAATTAGCCAGATGGTACAGAAGGATGTGGCTTTTAGTCTTATATGAAATGACACTGGTTGAAAAAGTATTTAAATGGCTCATTATATGAATGCAAATTCTTAGCAGTGCACAGGTAAGAAGGCAACAAAATAGATGAAGGCGATGCGACATCAGTCAAAATGGCTATTGCATTTTTATAACCCAAGCCAGACGACTTAGACTGATCCTTTAAAAGTGCAAGGTAGATTACAAAACTTGACCCTTACAGAGTAAATAGATATATACTCATAGAATTGCTTCATCATATTGTTAAGTAGAACATCATAAATTGCAATTCGAAGAATTGTTTATAGCATTTTGAAGGCTTCCCATAAGTAAACAGGAATTATATGGGATTCTGTGACAGAGGGTCAAACCTTTGTCAATCCATCATTCAAGACTCCTTGGATTCATACTTATGTCAAAAGTCGGTCAACAAAGATGAGCCTTAAACTTTTTTCCATTGCCAAAGCAGTGTTGCATGGTCATCCATTAGGAAGATAACCATTACCCTCATTGGCTATTCCAAATATAGTCTTCAACTAAAAGAAGCATTCATTTTAGACAGTATATCATGGGGGTCTCCTTTCCATTATTTGAACTTAGCTCATAAAATGGACACTTTGCTACACTCCCCCATAAAAAGAGTAGATGTGCAACTGTTAATAGTTGGAGATCTGACCTCTTAACAGGGCTCAGAAGGCACAACTGCGGTTTTGGAAAAGAGTCATCTTGAAGGAATAGAATATCCTTGGAGAGTAAATATTTAAACCATGCTGAGGTGTTAACAAGTGCTTGAGTATGGGGCTTGGGGGGAAACCTCTACTTGTTAGTGCCAGGGTGGAGTAATTCAGCATCCACTTCCACCCATTGATTATCAATCCAGCTTGCACAATATTCCTAATCTATTCATTTTTGTTAAATTATGTTTTTAAGAATGTTTTCCAATATTCAGTTACCTTCATATTCACTTTCTAACTAATGATTTTTAGTTCTAACTTTTTGATTTTTCATGTCGAAACAAAACATCATAAAGAAGATCACACAGAGATTTTAGAGAACGATGTGTATGTCAGTGACATGAGAGATTTTTTTTCATATGACCAAGTATACTTTCCAGGTATTGTATCTCGGTATAAACTGTTTTACAAGCATCTAGAATAATAGCATTAGAATATGGAAAGCAATTCTAAAAAGTAAATTGTACCTTAGTGTACACTCACAAAAATGCGTAATAATTCTAAATAAGTATTAAAGCACAATAAAAAATTCAAGACCGTATAAAACTAAGACAATATTTAAACAATAGTAATTAGATGGCCAAAGGTTACAGTTTCTACGTACAGCATTTTGCAAGAGGTCATTTTTTTCTCAATATATGTTGTCTACATGTTTTTTTTTTTGTTTTTTTTAATTGCCTTAGAGATCTTTTTTCCCATGGCATCCACGTGAATTCCCCTTCTTGGGTATTTTATGTCTGAGGGCTCTCTTAAATTTCTGCTGTTACAACAGAAAAGGATGTTCACAAGAACTTTTTCCTGTGTGATGTCACTGCACTGTTAGCCTTTATAAATAGTGCAAAAAAAGTTACTGAGTCTCAGACCTGGCATAGAGCTGACAGAAAAGTGTCACGTTTCAGCAGCATCCATACAAAGAGAGAGGCATGTTCAGGATGAGCCAGTGGAGCAGCCTAGCCCTGTTGCTCTATGCACTCACCAGCATTGAGGTGACCATAGCCTTTCCAAACTCCTCTCCAGTAATCAACGCAGGCTGGGGTAACCCAGACAGACTAATGCACCTGTACACAGCTACAGAATGGAACAGCTTCCACCTGCAAATCAATCATGACGGGCATGTTGATGGATCCCCACATCAGACCATTTACAGTAAGTATGAATATTCATCAGTTAAGATTTATGGGTCTAATATGGGGTGCCTATGGGAGTTTAATAAGTAGGGCTAGCATACCACCCCCTAAATATGTTTTTAAAGGATCCGCATTGCAATTTATTTTATAAACCATGCTAATTTATATTTTTTATATGCATCAATAGTTAAAAATTAAATGTGGTCAACCCTAACTATGAGAAATGTTTCGTAATATTCCCTTACATAAAAACACAGCTATGAATACATTTAAGTAGAGGTTTTATCAAGCTCTTAATTAATGGTGTAATGGTATATATTTTGTAACCTTTATAATTTAACTGCACATACGCCTATATAAAGTATTATATGAGGATTATTTATGTATCAGGTAACCTAGAGAATGCTGTACAATATTTAAACACACTGTGTATTGAATTTACAGATTACATTTTATAGTACCCATATCACAGATGTACAATATATATTAAAGAGTGTGAGGCCAGATATAAACAAATTAAGCCATCTAAACTTACTAATAGAACTTTTACTTAACTTTTTTTTTAAGTTAAGTGTACCCTTTGCACAAATTAAATTGTTTAAAATATACTGAATTGATCATCACTGCTTCTACTGGAAGGCTATTCTGTGTATCTACTGCTCTTTCAGTAAAGCAATTTTTTCTCATATTATCCACCAGTCTTCAAAACGTCCAGCTTTGACATACATGCCTTCATTGGTTGTGTTATAATTGTGTTTCAAGTGGCACTTAAAATGTATTGACATTGAAGTACAAGATGTTAAAAGGAATAACAGGAATTGGATTATATTTCAGTTCCCATCCTTGAGCTATGGATGGTGGCATTCTGCTTAAAATTTGCTGCATTTGGGTGTTGCTTTTATTAAAACTATTCAATAATCTAACATTCTCAAACATACTGTTTTGGTATGTTCATTAAAAGTCAATGTTGTTTTTTTTGGACCGGTTATGAAAGTGAAAAAAAAATTAATCAATTCAATTTTTGTTTTCAAAAGTACTTTATGTAACACAAATAATTCCAGTGGCAAGGTGATAGAATCCCTGTATTGTGAATTGAGTGATTAGATGCCAATTTACTTTTTTCCATACACGTTCAAAGCCAGCTATAAAATGAATGCAACTTATACATCTATACCTCCTTATAGTAAACCACTAATGGCATTGTAAGACGGCACAGTGCAATTCGACTTTGGAAATGTCAATAATAATAGTAAAATGATTTTTAATTATATATATATTATCATGTGGGATATTTCACAATTTGTGTATTTTTTTTTTCAATTGGAGGGGATTCCAAGGGAGCAGCCCCTTACAGTGCATGTAGTAGCAGCTACAATTATTTGTACTTTGATCCATAATAGTTCATTTGCAGTAGAAGTGTAAGCTCAAAATACAGAGCAGTAGTAGGCAACATTTGGCACTCTAGGTGTTGTGGACTACATCTTCCATAGTGCAATTATAGCCATAATGCTGGCAAAGCATCAGGAGAAATGCAGTCCATCACATCCGGGTGTCTAAAGTTGCCTTGTTATAGATGTTAATTCCATATGAGCAATCATCTTCTCTCTTGTGATTTGGCAATGTAAAAATCCTGATCTGGGTTGCATTTTAAAGGGAGCAAGTGCCTACTCTTGTACTTGGCAACGATTTTTATCCTTTTTGCAGTCTTATAATTGTGTGTCATTGCTTGGGGGACAAGGTATATTATACTGAGGTCTCCTGACCTTGGGAACACTGCGTGCATTATTGTTCCTTTCTAGTTACTGTTGTTGAGTACAATTGGAAATGTATTTAGTAACATTGGATTCTGAATTTTTATTTTGTAGAATAGGGAAACTATTAATTCATGCACTTGAATAAAGACTTTGTAAATAACAACTTAATTTATTTTATATCTTTGCAGCTGCACTAATGATCAAATCTGAGTCAGCAGGAAAGGTGGTCATCACGGGCGTCAAGAGCGGACGTTACTTGTGCATGGACCATAATGGAAATGTTTTTGGTTCAGTAAGTATTTTATGAATCAATCACCACCTTATAGAAGTGGACACAAGGTAGATCCAAACTGTTCTACAAAAGCGGGGGATATACTTTTTACCCAACCCTGGTTTAGCTGTTGAAAATCACACTAATTGAATGTTAGTACCATGGACAGTTGCCAGCAATAGACAAGTATTTAATCAGTAATTCTTCAAACTTCCGTCACACAAACGTTTCTTTGATGGAATGCAAATATATATATTGGAATCCTCTTGCAGCAGTTGTTCTGATCTCTACTGGCGTTTTTGTTACAAAATAACTTTTTGATATTATTGTATTGGTTTAAAGTCCACATAAGTTTCATACTAATCACCAAATGTATTTCTTAAAGGGTGACAGCAATTTAACAAGTGTGTTTTTCTTGTCTCATCCAGCATTTCTTTAGCTATGATGACTGCGTATTTAAACATGAGACTCTGGAGAACAGGCATGATGTCTATCACTCTCCTAAACACAACTTTCTGATCAGCCTTAAAAGGCCAAAACATGTCTTCCGTCCTGGTATGGATGTACCTCCTTACTCCCAGTTCCTGTCAATGGAGAACCAGATCCCTATTACCAAATTTATCACTCCAGAACCCATCAGAAGACATACCAGGAGTGCTGAAGATCCAGAAAATATTGTAAGGACTGTAAAGAAAAATATCAATGCTTCACCACCAAAAAATGTCCAAGAAGTCTTGTCTTCAGCTCCTCAGGAACCAATCAGACGTAACCATAATGAAAAAGAAGATCCAGATGACCCTTTCCGCATAATTACTTTCAGAAAACAACACCCTCGCGAGTTTTTTTCCTAAAGAATAATGCCACGTATGATTCCACTTAAAGGGTTGCAAGTGTAACCTTTTAGAATTCTGTTAGATACTGTAGTTGACACATAGGTGTTTATGTATAGAAAGTGTTGCATTTGTTTTCACTTTTGCACTAGTTTTGTGCATATGCACAATTTGTTATGTAAAAAAAAGGAAAGGTGCACTTTTGTAAGTCTTTTTTATACATTGAAAGCGAAAAATTTGTGAACAAAAAAAAAGCAACAGACCAAATATAATGAAAGAAAGGTGCAATAAGCAATATTTGGCCTAACATAAGGGGAAAAAAAATTGAATTCGAAAATGCAACACTTTTTCTGCATAATACCCACAGCGTCTTCAAAAATTAAGATTTACAGAAATTATATACTCATAATTTTATTCAAAATAACACTCATAGAACGATCCAAACCTTTTCAGGGACTACAGCCCTAACTGTACAGTTGTCAATATACAGCCACTCACCAGGGTCTATTTTGATATATTTGTGTATTTAGAGTAGCCCTGACCCACCGCACTGTCCTGTAAGGACCAGTGAATGATCTATGCCTTTTTAAATTGTCAAATCATTTCGAAACACTTTTGCATGATCAGGTTTAAAGTTAAAGCAATTCTTGCTCATCCATGACCTCTTGCGTAAACGTAACATGGTTTTTCTAAAGGCCTAAATTTAGGAGACTCCTAATTTTTTTTGTAAGCTAATATGATTATTTTGAAATGTGCACTTCTTTGTGAAAGAGAAACCAGCGTGTTCCAAAAATATAGTTAATTTATTTAATATTTAACTTTATTATTATATATATATATGTAGAATTGAGATAGAAATAGTGATGATCTTTGCACAAATGAAGAATAATATGAAGTAGTATACACACACATATGTATATATCTATATATATATATAGTGAGCTTTATGGTTATTTAGACAAATGGTGAGTTATAGTCAGGAATGGCCCATACACCTCTAGATTTTTTTAATGGTAGATTATTCGATTTATTACCTGCCATTAAACAGCTTATTCAGTAAATAATAGGTGGTTTGGAAAATTGCTTACTGACTTTTGACTCACTTTGTATGTATATAAAAATATTATTTATATACACATATATGGAGATATGTGTGTGTGTGTATATCAATAATTTTCTTTTTCACAGGTTCTCTTGAGCATTATTTTACAACATTGACAAGATATTGAAATTATCGATTCAAACTCTCTAAAGAAGTGTGTTTTAAATGACAATGTATTTTATGAGAATTATCATTTTTATATGAGTCTGGTGGGAGGTTAAAGGTGTATTTGTTATGTAAATTTAGTTCTTACATTAGAATTATGCATAAAGTCAAACTTAGATATAGAGTGTATGATGCAAAGGATATTTGAGGAATATGTAGTAACATAATTGTGGAGCAATTATCAAGTCTATTAATGCGTGTAGCTCAATTTTTTAACATTTCTCCAGAAACTCCTATTTCTGGTAATATCTTACACAGAGATAATCACTGTATTGTGAATTGTCTGAAATTCAAACTGAATTTATAACTGTAGGCCAAAATAGCTGAATTGGAAAAGCTATGTTTTTAATTCAGCCATTTTGACTTCAAATTTTAAATTCACGTTGAATTCCTGCCAATTACCTCAGTAAGTGGCCCTTGCTAACATGTCAATATTGAACAGTCTTTGATGTCATATCATAAAGAGATTACATAATGGAGGCAAAAATTCACAGCTACTTGAAATATCTTTCAGATATATTATTATTTAAAACAAGTGTCCTCACCAGTACGTTTCAAGCAGTAAATTATTAAACCTCTTGCAAATTCAAAGGGTATGGGGTAAAGTGGCAGGCAATAGTAAACCTAGCTTACATACCAGGATTTAGGGACAGAAACATGTGATGACATTTTGCTTGTGACAACATGGGTTTTATCCCTAAAAAATGTGGTGAGCTGAAAACTAAACTGCATAATTTAGGTAAAAAGTGCTGATTTGGAATGTTTGCTATTTTGTTATTATTTCACTATAATTTAACTTTAGTGAATAAACCTCCATATTTTGTTTTTACAGTTGGCTATACTGAGAACCCTATAACCAGCTTGGACTATGTAGGCCAAAATTCTTAAGCTCAATTTGGCTTTTTTTTACCTAAATGATGTCAGTTAGTTGTTTATTCATCCCAGCTCGCTGTTTAGTAAATTCATAGTCATTGTCATTCAAACACACTTGAAAATACACTGGTTTTAAAAAAAAAAGTAAAATTAAGTATTGGCTTAAATTATATTTTAGCGCCTTAAAGAAAATTAACATAGCTTTTTTAATGAGTGAATGCAGTGACGATCAATGTGTAATTTGTTAAGCAAAAGAACTTGTATTTAAGAATATATAAATAGTTGCACTAACATATCTTACATATATATCTTATTTTGTTATTCAGCTTTCGAAAATAAGGATTAAGGGGTTACAGTGTCTGTCAGCAGCATTTAACTTAATATGGAAACACCTGATACTTGTATGTTGTTGTTTTTTTTAAATGTTTGTACTGCATTTTTGTATTGTTTCATAATATACAAAAGGATTGAATGGCGTTTATCCTTTGCAGCAATGTTTTTATTATTTGGTCAAAAATTATGGACCATTTCAAATATTTAGATTTGAATATCCATCTATAATTATTACCTAGTATTGCTGGCTCAAATGCATCTGGTTCAATTTGGATGTTGATATTTGAAGATTTAGAGGTAACCATCATATTTCTTGCACTTATTCACTAAATAGTGAAATTTTTTAATTTTGAGATTTGTTGCAAACTCATTTATCTATGCTTGAATTTTACAATTCACTTGTATTACTTTGTTCGCAATTCTATTAACATGATGTGTCAATTGCTTTTCTTAATGCTACACATTCACATGTCAATGTATAGAGAAGAATCCGAATAGTGGAAAGATTTCACTCCAGGGAGATTAACCTTACAATTGCCATTTTATAATATCAATAAGGGGTATCCAAACGTGGTCCTCCAACTCTTTGTAGGACTACATTTCCCATAGTCCCATGCCAAAATTGTACACTCCTGCTATAGATCATTAATTATTGTTTTCTTTTGTAAAAATAATTTCCAAAGCACATTCACCTCTCTTTTATTTGCACTTAGACCAATAGACATAAAATCAGTGTTTCTAATTTCAAGTAGTTTTGCGAAAAGGTGCATGGTATTTCCTATTGAGAAATTTTACATATCATCCAAACTGAATTTAGGGACATTTTATGGATCAACCAAAAATAGGCCCTATATACTGGGCTTTTTACATCCCATGCACCTTGTGGCCAAAAAAACTACAGAAGTATCCACGGACCATAAAAATCTTTAATAAATAAACCATAAAGTACTTTATGCATCCAGGGATTGCTAAAATTCAGAAAATGGTAGTAAGAGGTATCATTAAGCAACAACTATTTATACTTTACTTGTACCTGTCAAATTGCATTATGGGATAGTGTCTAGTATGCATTTTGGCTATCTGGCACTGCCCATGTAAAATCAAAGGAACATGAAACATCTAACTCAATTGATCACACCTAATCATACCTTCGTACATACCAACCCGATATGTATTTTTAAAATGACAATATTTATTTATTTATTTGGATTGTCTCAAAGGTTCATAGTATTTATAGATATTTATGATGTACTCCAAAAATTGGTTCTTCTTGTTATGCAAATAAAATTATTTGTTACACCAGCACCAATAAATCTGATTGCTTTCTTTCTTTTTTTTTTTTTGTAAATTTAATAAAGAAAAAAAATCTATTCCAAAAGTAAACTGGAAAAACAAAAATGTAGTTTATTTTCTACTGCTTTTTAAGGACCTTTTTGAAGAAGTTATTATACATGACATTATTTTCAGGAATTATGTGTCTTTAATTAAATTTGCTTGTATATATTTCTATTGTAATTTTGGGGGTGTTAATATTCTCTACTTGCCATGAGATCCAATTAACATAAGATCCACTTTTTAGGTGATACAAACAAAAACAGAACTGATTCTTAAAACAGAATGTAGGTCTCAGCTGGGGTAGCTCTTGAAGGTTCGACTAGCCAACTAGGATAGTGGGGAATTTCTTGGAGGGTTGTCAGACCTGTGATTAATCTGGCCGCACGCAAGTCTTGAAATGGTCGAGGCAGCTGACCAAGAGACCATCACTGGTCAAAATAATGCAACAAAATATTGCCATTTAACATCTACCCATTTGCAGGATTGGTCATTTTTTAGACAGTAACAATACAGTATTTGCGCAGGCATCAAGTAACCTAGTAATGTTCCACAGGGCCGGCGCTACCATAAGGCGGCCCAGGCGGGCGCCTTAGGGCGCACGGGTCCAGGGGGGCGCGATCTCCGATGACCAGAAGGAGGAGAGCGCCATTAGCATCACTCCCCTCCTGTCTGTCACTGCGTGGTGCGTGGCTGAGAGGGCGGAACTCTACTTACCAGGTCTGACAGGAAATGCAACGAACTGCTTCCTGTCAGACCAGAACAGGAAACCGGATCATTCGCCACGGACCTCTAGCTCAAACACATGGATGGAGGTGCCCGTTCAGTGAAAGGTACGAGGGGATAGGAGGGGGACAATAAAAGATACAGAAGGGAGAACAATAGTAAGAGGTACAAGAGGGGAGGGTGGGCAATAAAAGTTACAGGACAGGAGGGAGGGAAGGGTATAGGAGGGTAAGGGTACAATAAAAGGTACAGGATGGAGGGACAAGAAAAGGGACAGGTAGGGAGGGGGGACTATGAAAGGTTCTGGAGGGGAGACAGTAAAATGAACATTAGGGGGATTATGAAAGATACAGGAGGGGGGACAATGAAAGGTACAGAAGAGGAAGGGGGCACAAAATGGGACAGTAGGGGGGACATTAAAATATACAGGGGGCATTGAAAGACACAGGAGGGAAAGGTGAACTATGAACGGTTCAGGAGGGGAGGAGGTGAGACAATAAAACGTACAGGGGGGACAATAAAAGGTACAGGAGGGACAATAAAAGGTACAGGAGGGGAGGGGGGCAATAAAAGGTACAGGAGAATATTAAAAGACACAGGAGGGCTGGGGGGCACAAAGAAACATACAGTGGGGTTGAGGGGGACAAACAAAAAGGGGCTGGGGGGGGAGAAAGAATCGCACAGAAGGGTGAGGGGCTAAGGGAAAGATGCACAGAGGGGCTGTGGGGGAGAACGAAGCACAAAGGGGCTAGGGGGAGAAAGAGATGCACAAAGGTACTTGGGTAAAAAGACGCACAAATATGTTGGGGAGAAAGAGCCACACAAAAGGGCAGGGGGATGAAAGACACACAGAAGGTCTGGGGGGAAGAAAGAGAAAGGCAAAGGAGCTGGGGGAAGTAAAAAATACACAGGGAGGGTTGTAAGAGACACAGGAGAAATAAAATACAGAAAAGGGGACACACAAAGGCACACAGGTGAAGATACATTTTTTTTCGACGGGGTGGCAAAATGCATCTTTGCCTGAGTAGTCAAAAATCCTTGCACCGGCCCTGATGTTCCACATAGTAAACATTCCATCCTCTGCAACAAGGAGATCTTCAGTCTGTTTTCCTGGGGCTCTGCAGACCAGGATAGTTTTGTTTCCAACCTGCATTCAGCTAGGGTGCGTATAAAAATCAATGGAATCTATAGGATGGAAGTGGAGGTCTGGATGGTGTGGAAAATAGGGATCAGTGGCTGTGGGTGTTAGTTTAGGTGGAGCAGGAGTTGGTGACAAAGTAGGGAAAGCTGACAGATTAGGAAAGCAGAGGCTGGTGAACAATTTTGAAAAGTAAACATTGAGGATGAATTGGCTTATGAAACACTGATGGATCTTTTGGATCAACAGCAAAAAACAAATGTGAGGAAGCCTGAACTTGATGGACGCAAGTCTAACTATGTAACTGTAACTATGTAAGAAATAGGGCCCTGGGATGAGGCACCTGTGACAGGGAGGGGTGCAAAACCAAGGAGTTGGCTAGACTCCTTGTTTTCTCATATATACATATATTTGTGAATACAAGTGGCTGGCTGCGCTCACCTACACATGCATTAATAGGGTGCTGCTGGGAGCCAATAAGTAAAATAAAAATGAAAATCCAGCATACTTATTTATCTACTAAACAGCAACTTTGGTGCTGACAGATTTTGTAAGTTTTTTTTAAAACACCTAATATAGGCAACGTCAATGTACCCCATCTTTGGCAGGTCCTACTCTAACAGCTAAAAGTCTGCTAAATGAGCTACTTACTTGGGAAAAATTTCCATCTCGATTTCTCTGCAGTACAAGGCTATATAGGGCCCTGGGATGAGGCACCTTTGTCCCAAGTAGTTGGCTAGACTCATAAATATATATATGAGAAAACAAGGGGCTGGCTGCACTCACCTAAACATGCATAGATAGGGTGCTGCTGGGAGCCATTTAGTACAATAAAAATGAAAATCCAGCGCACTCCCTTAACATTGACGTTGTGGCAAGCTTATGCAATATATGATCATATAATGTAACTAAACCCCCATTATTTTTTGCCTAGATTAGGTGTTTTTAACCCCTTAAGGACCAAACTTCTGGAATGAAATGGAATCATGACATGTCACACATGTCATGTGTCCTTAAGGGGTTAAAAAACTAACAAAATCTGTCAGCACCAAAGTTGCTGTTTAGTGGACAAGGGAGTGCGCTGGATTTTCATTTTTATTTTACACTTAATATTGATAAGACAGACAGATAAGAAATCTCTAAATACCCATCTTCGAACATTTTTATGAAATTTGCCCTGCCGTAGACGTAGTCTACATACTCTATATAAGCCAACACATTCAGCAGGCCTTAATTCTCCTACAGTATGAGACTACAACATAGTTGTCCTGGTGAGACAGAAAATAGATGCTTCATGATAAATTCACAGATACTGCTCTTGATTATGCTTTCTCTGTCCACTCTTCTCTACCAGCAATTTTAAATGCACCCAAACTATTTTCAAACCTCCTAACTTGTACCAACTCTTCAGGCCAGGAAAGGTCCAAGAGCAAGACTGAATATTTAATCCATCTGTCATTTTTGCCTCCTCCCCACCCCCCATTCCCACCACTTCCTCCTTTATTCCAAGAGGGCCATTTGAATACACTATATTCTAAAGAGAAAATTACAATTTACCCATTCCTAAATTTCACAGATCAGTCCATCCAAACCCACACAATCATCAAACCAACTATTCCACATCTGCCAATTCCAAAATTTGCTTTTTCCAACTTATACATCCTCTTTTTGTAAACTCTTACACCTGACAACTTAGTGACTCCTTGAAACATATTCATTCTAAATACCGAATTCATGTCCAACACCATATATCACTTATACATGATGTTATGAACCCTGCTGAATATAAGACAAGCATAACACAATGGTCCATGGACCTCTTCCACCTGGATTCTGCAATATTCCTATATACATATTACATTTTAATGAAAACTTTATTAGCAGTCACCATGAGATGTCTGTGAAAACATTACACATTTCTCTTCCCACCAAATATTCCTCTCATTCATGTAGTCGACCCTCAGATTTGCTTCATTGTTTATAATCATGCACCCAAATTCCAATTTTTTTTACACCCAGCTTATGTCATACTTTCCAAGTTGCCAGCTCTGCCATCCACACATGAATTACACGTCTAATACCTTGCCATCATTATTTACTGTGATAAAAAGTACTGAGGATCAGTGTGGCCCCAGAATGCAAAATGAGCCTCCAAATTTTAATACAGTTTATTATCTCTTCATTATTATCATTTCAATTCAAACTTTATTTTGCATTTGAAAAGACGGGTTAAAATCCTACAAAATAAAGAAAAAAATCAAAAATGTTTTAAATGCTGACTATGCCTACTATTGACTAAATATTAAAACAAAATAATATTTCTACTTTAGAATGAATCCTAATGTATATGATTCTTATTGGTCTACAATACTATCAAGCCAATATGGCTATTAGTGAGACAAGCAGAACTTCCAGATCACTTATATCTTTACATTAGCTTGCACCTCTAAAGGTTCCGAGCACAAAGTAACATTTACGCAATAACCCTCTAGTTGTTGAGAAAGCGCCAGTAGGGCGTAAGTAGCCTCTGTTCTTACCTACTGCCGAATTTTCATTATTTTTAAATTCTTCAATAAAGAAGTATCTTATATCTGTGACAAACAATTAGTGGATGGATGTTTTTTAAATGATGATTAATCATCTTAATTTTCAATATAAAAAATCCACCCACTTTATTACTTAACCCACCAGGTAGATGGTTCCTGGTCACAAGGCAATCCCTCTGCTCTTCATTCAGGAGAGGAACATTAATACAGTGTGATCCTTGTGATTTTGAACGTTTGCCCACTGACAAAGAAATGATCAGTCTATAATTTTAATGCTAGGTGTATTTGATCAGTGAGAGACAGAATAACAAAAAAAGTTATAAATTGATTTGCATGTCAATAAGTGAAAAAGGTATTTGACCCCTTCGACTTAGTACTTGGTGGCAAAACCCTTGTTGGCAATCACAGAGGTCAGACATTTCTCGTGGTTAGCCACCAGGTTTGCACACATCTCAGGAGGGATTTTCTCCCACTCCTCTTTGCAGATCCTCTCCAAGTCATTAAGGTTTCATTTGGCAACTTGAACCTACAGCTCCCTCCACAGATTTTCTATGGAATTAAGGTCTGGAGACTGGCTAGGCCACTCCAAGAGCTTAATGTGCTTCTTCTTGACCCACTCCTTTGTTGCCTTGGCTGTGTGTTTTGGGTCATTGTCATGCTGGAATACCCACCCAAAACCCATTTTTAATGCTCTGGCTGAGGGAAGGAGGTTCTCACCCAAGATTTGATGGTCCATCGTCCCTTTGATGCTGTGCAGTAGTCCTGTCCCCTTAGCAGAAAACCACCCCAAGGCATAATGTTTCCACCTACAGGTTTGATGGTGGGAATGGTGTTCTTGGGCTCAAAGGGCAACATTCCTCCTCCTCCAAACATGGCAAGTTGAGTTGATGCCAAAGAGCTCGATTTTGGTCTCATCTGACCACAACACTTTCACCCAGTTCTCCTCTGAATCATTCAGATGTTCATTGGCAAACTTCAGGGGGGACCTGTAAATGTGCTTTCTTGAGCAGGGGGACCTTGCGGGCGCTGCAGAATTTCAGTCCTTCACAGCATAGTGCAGTGGTGTATCCTGGTTTTGTGCTCCCTAGGCATGGCAAAACTCAGGCACCCCCTCCACCCCGCCTTCTAAATACACATACACACTCACTGACAGACACATATACACTCAGTATCAGAAACACACATTCACTGACAGACACACATACACTAGCTAATAGACATACACACTCACTGACAGACACACATACAAACTCACTGACAGACACGCATACACTCTCACTACCAGACATGTATACACACTCACTGACAGACACACATACTAACACACTCACTAACAGGCACACACACACTAACAGACACACACACTCTCACTAACAGACACACACTCTCACTAACAGTCACACACATTCACAGTCACGCACAGCCACACACAGTCATTAACAGACACACACTCACTAACAGACATCCATACACACTCACTAACATACATCCATACAAACTAACAGACACACACTAACACACTCTCTAACAGACACACATACACTAACACACTCACTAACAGACACACACATACTAACACATTCACTAACAGACACACACATAGTAACACACTCACTAACAGACACACATAGTAACACACTCCCTAACAGACACACACTAGCAGACACACAGACACACACACACTCACTAACAGACTAACACACACTAACAGACACACACATAGTAACACACTCACTAACAGACACACACTCTCACTAACAGACACACACTCTCATTAACAGTCACACACACTCACTAACAGTCAGACACAGTCACAGTCACTAACAGACACACACTCACTAACAGACACGCATACACTCTCACCAACAGACATGTATACACACTCACTAACAGACATCCATGCACACTCACTAACAGACATACATACACACTAACAGACACACACTAACACACTCTAACAGACACACACTCTAACACACTCACTAAAAGACACACACTCACTAACAGACATCCATGCACACTCACTAACAGACACACACACACTAACAGACACACATATAGTAACACACTCCCTAACAGACTACACACTAGCAGACACACAGACACACACACACAAACAAACAGACTTACATTTAAAATAAAAAAATGTTAAATTCAATCCCCCAGCCTTCCTACCTTTGGGAGTGCTGGGGTGGATTCTCACTTTCCCAGGGGTTTAGTGGGGCTGCTGGGTGGCCAGCCGTTCACTGCAGTCGGCGAGGGATCACTGATCTCCTGTTCAGCTCCACGCCGCGTAGTGATACCGAGGTCAGAATGACGTCATATTCCGGCTCCGGCATCACTGCGGTGCACTTGAGGGAGCTGAACAGGAGAATCAGTGCTCCATCGCCGCCCACCCGGAAAGTGCTGCCGCTGCCAGCCTCGGGGGGCCATGAGGTGGCCACCAGGCCAGCTCCTGGGCCCCCCAAGACAAAAGGCATTTTCCAGGGTGATTGGGGGCGGCTTTTTTGGCCGCCACCCCCACCCCCCTAGAAAATTCCGCCCAAGACAAATACTTTGTCAGTCTCGCAGTAAATACACCCTTGGCGTAGTGTGTTACCAATTGTTTTCTTGGTGAGTATGGTCCCAGCTGCCTTGAGATCATTAGCAAGATCCTCCTGTGTAGTTCTGGGCTGATTCCTCACCGTTCTCATGATCATTGAAACTCCATGAGGTGAGATCTTGCATGGAGCACCAGACCGAGGGAGACTGTTATTTTGTGTTTTTTCCATTTGCAAATTATCGCACCAACTGTTGTCACCTTCTCTCACCAAGCTGCTTGGCAATGGTCTTGTAGCCCATTTCTGCCTTTTGTAGGTCTACAATCTTGTCCCTGACATCCTTGGACAGCTCTTTGGTCTTGACCATGGTGGAGAGTTTGGAATCTGATTGATCGATTGCTTCTGTGGAAAGGTGTCTTTTATACAGGTAATGAGCTGAGATTAGAAGCACTCCTTTAAAGAGAGTGCTCCTAATCTCAGCTCGTTACCTGAATAAAAGACACATGGGAGCCAGAAATCATGCTGACTGATAGGGGATCTTATTTCACTTATTGACATGCAAATCAATTTATAACTTTTTTGACATGCATTTTTCTGGATATTTTGTTGTTGTTATTCTGTCTCTCAGTGTTAATATACACCTGCCATTAAAATTATAGACTAATCATTTCTTTGGCAGTGGATAAACATTCAAAATCAGCAGGGGTTTAAATACTTGTTTACCTCACTGCATATTCCAGGGGCTTATAGCAGGACAAAGAGCCTCTTCCATACTTTGGGGTTCAGTTAGTGCCATGTGGTCAAAAAGTTGTCAAATCTAAAGGAAAATATAAGCCCTGACAGATGATACATCATGGACAAGGACAACACAGTCAACCTGATCTGAATACATAACTGATTTAGATATTTTTTCTAAATCAGCTACTTTGGTCTAAATTTTTAAATTCTGTCAATTCTTAGTTTAGTAATAAATATCAATTTTAGAGTGGCCAAAACAAGAGAAATTATTTTAAGTCCTAGAAAATAAAAGCTACACTAGCACCCTCTAGTGGCAGACTGTTAATAAACATTGACACTTGAGAAAGGATTTGCGTAAATTCAGATGGATTAAAAACATTGTAAATTAAAATAGTCCTTTACAGATTTTAAAATAAATAGTTATGCCAGGGTGACCATACATGGCCCTTCGAACACTAACAAATATAAATATTTTAAATTCATCTAAATCATATGATATTATGCAACCACATTTTGGAAAAAATAAATTGTCAAAAGTAGCTGAATAATTAAGTAAATACCTAACTTTGCCAAGTTGGAGATTTTTTCCAAGATAGCTATTTAGGTGCAGAATTCGTAAAGTGGGTGTCAACTCACCACAACTCACTGTTTAGTGAATTCAATCGTAGTTTTCAAAAATTAGTCCAAATAGCAGGTTAATAAAACATTTTCAATTTGGCTTGTTTTCCAAATTTTCTGTTTTGGAATTAATTTTTGTTAATCATTGTCATTGAGAAAGTTTTAATTAGTTATTACTTTATAATATTATATATATATATATATATATATATATATATATATATATATACATACACAGCGTAAAGATAGCACTCTAAGTTCCTGATGAAAGTTTGGGTTACAAACTGAAACGTGGATCTCTGGACATTAAAAGTTACGTTTTACTTTAAATATTTCAAGTCTTGAGAGTGCTATCTTCGCGCTGTTTGTACATTTTGTGCAGATAAGCACCAGGCAACGACACTAGTAAGTTGGAGTGCAATTCTATTTTTTTTTATATATATATATATATATATATATATATATATAAATGTGTTCAGTTGTTTTATAATTGTATCAGCTACAAACTATAGGGAAACAGGGAATTCTTTTGAATAGTATCAGTGACAGGATTTGATATCTAGAAATCTGAATCCTTTTTTGGCACGTGAATTATACTTCCCCCAAACTGAATGGTTAATAACAGGTTAGTAGTATTGGTCCAGTTACCTTTAAGACACCTTTTCTCTAGTGTAAAACATATCAGTTTTCCAGTCATTCTGAATAATTAGCTTACTCTTTTCCTATTATTCATTTAATAGCCTTCTCTGCTCGGACTGACTGACAGTGGCCTGGGCCCCTGGGCAAAATTAAGACTTCTGTATGCTGGTGTAGATGTTCTGTGTATTTGATTGTATGTCCATGTAAAATGAATGTTTGACTTTGTGTGCATGTTCTCTGGGAGCCCTGGTGTGACATCAGTGTGTGTATATGGGATGCGGGGACATATTTGTATTGAGGGTTTGAATGTGTGTCTAAATGTAAGGCCATATTTGCTTGCAGTTTGTGTGTTTGAACACAAGTTTGCATGTGTGAAGGGTCAATGTGCGTGAATATGGGGGCATATGTGCATGAATGCAGTAATGTATGTGTACGAAGATGAATGTGCTTCAATGCAGGAGAGTAGGTGTGAATTAATGCAGGGGAGTTTTTATACAAAGTGGCTCACTTGTATTGTATGTAGACTATTACAAACTCAAGTAGATAGTCCATTCTCCACCTCTGCTCCACATAGGTGGTAATGTATTCTCTTCCCCCTGTAACTAGTAGCCCATTTTCATCTTCTCACAGTCAATATCCAGTTCTGTAGTGGGTGCAGTGGGAATAGGGGCTGTAGTGGTTACAGCCCCTATTCCCACTGCACCCACTAGGGGCTGTAGTTAGTGCTAAGTGGGTAGGGGTTTAAGTGGAGGCTGGGGGGATAGGAGATAAAGTGGGAGTGGGAGTAAATAGACTTTAGTGGGTATAGGGGGCATAGGTTCTCTAGTGGGTGCAGGGAAGTGAAAGGGGCTGTAATGGGTGCAAGGGGGTAATAGTGGCTGTTGTGGTTTCAGGGGGTAATAGCACGTGCAGGAGTGTAGGGGCTTTGTGAGTTCAGGGGGTATAGGATCTGCAGTGGGCGTAAGGGACATAGGGTATGTTGTAGGTATAGGGGGCAAGGGGTGTAGATGGGCAAGGAGTAATACGAGCTGTAGTGGGTGTAAGGGAGTGAAGGAGCTTTAGTGGGTGCAGAAGGTAATGGGGGCTATAGAGGTAGCAGGGAGAGCTAGACAAAGTTTGGGGATGTAGGGGCTTTAGTGGGTTCAAGAGGAATATGGACTGTAGTGGGTGTAGTGGGCATAGGGAATGAAGTGGGTATATGGGGTGTAGGGGCTGTAGTAGGGGCAAGGGGTGATACATACTGTAAAGGGGCAAGGAGTAATATGAGCTGTAGACACCTAACCATAACCAAAATAAGCAAAACAAACAGAGACAAGGTGCTCATCCAACAAGGGGCTGGCGAACTTCCAGATACAAAAGCTCGGTACCCACCGGTGGGGGGTGCGGGGAGAGGCAGGGGGAAACATAAGGAACATGAGGAACCACCGGATTGAGCGGGCCCAGAGGGAACAGGGTGGGATGCAGGATACACATGAACATAATAGGACAAGGAAACTGTATCTGAAGTGTACTACAACGTGTTACAATGTGTTACAATCTGCATGATATGCTGGCATGAACTGTTGTGTTTGTTGCTCCCTATTCGCACCACCCACCCACCTGGTTCAACCACCGGACCCAAACTGCCGATCACCCCCTCCCGCCCACCAGCACCAGGGGACGAGAATTCCCCCCCCCCCAAAAAAAAGTACAAAAAATACAAACCCCCCCCCCCCATAAACGGGATAATAAATTACGGAAAACCACCAAAAAAGACAGAAAAGGTATCAGTAGCTAGGAGCTGTGATCTGCCCCACCCACCCACCTTGCATGATTCCCACAGAAAGATCTACCACTTCCCTACTAAACCATCGCGGACGGGTAGTCTCGCTCTACGAGGGTTCTCCCTTCCCCCCAACCCTAATTTGTGGACAACAGCACCAAGCAGTAATACTAGAGGGCTCCCAACTACACATTTTAACCACAACAGCCCAATACCACAAGATTAGGTGATAGGAAGTCCAATGAAACGCACAGTTATTGAATAGAAAACTGCACACTTGTTACTCAATTGACGAAAGTTTCATGGTACAGAGGGACCACACAGGTGAAAAGGTTCATGACCCTTCACTCCCTGAAGGCTACAGCCCCAGCGGAGACGGGGATCCATGCACCACCCCACGGTCTGGCACTGGATAAGACCAGACAAGAACGGTATTACCGTACCCTCTCCTTCCCCTACCTCCTCTATATCATCTCGCTACCCCTAGCGACCTCTTCCCCACACACCCGCCCTCCCTATACCCACATCCGTCTTGGACGACGACTGACGCCACACGCATACTCCCACAAACCCACGCACAGTATACGAGACCAAAGGAACAGAGGTGGGAGTGAGCACAACGACACCCCAACCCCAATTGAACACTCACCCCTGCCACAAGCACGCACCAAAACCCACTGACCATCGCTCTTAAGATATCCTCACTAAATGTTAAGGGCCTAAACGCTCCACGCAAGTGGCGAATGCTCTTTAGAGAACTAAAAAGACTTAATCCAGACATTGCATTCCTCCAGTAGACGCATTTACCCAGATCCGCCCAGGCCTCCCTCCGTGATAACACATACCGCCTGGCTGCGGAGGCAAGGACCTTCCACAAGCACAATGGAGTAGCGATCTTGATGCACAAACGATGCCCATTACATCTAACCCAAGTAGCCTCTGACCCAGATCCTGACTAATGATACATCATAGCAACAGGCCGTATCCATTCACAACCCATGCACTTAATTAACATTTATGCTCCCAACACACCAACACCACAATTCTGGAACCAGATGTCAGATATGGTCCACTCACTGCCCACTGGAATTATCCTTCTAGGAGGCGACCTTAATGCCACCCCAGCCCCGGCAGCAGACAGAAGTACCGGCCCAGGACTGATCATATCCCATGGAATGGGCACACAGGACAAACAGCTGCACCAATTCATCCGCAAGACAGGCCTCATAGACGCTTGGAGAGCACAACACCCCAGCCACAAAGACTACACCTACTACTCACCCCCACACGACACCTACTCACGCATAGACATGTTCCTCACCAACCATACAGGCTACACAAAAACACAAAAAACTGAAATTGGAACCATTGCATGGTCTGACCACGTGGACATTGCAACCTACCTCAGCGGCCTCCACAGCCCCACGCCATGGACGTGGAGACTCAACACATCCCTCCTCAAAGACCCTCAAGTAGTTGACGACATTCAAAAACAGATAACCACATATTTTTCCAAAAATGTAACACCGGAAATCCCTATGAAAACGGTGATCCGTGGCTCCCTCATCAAAATAGTGACACATAAAAAAATAAACTTAAAACCCAGAAACTTACCCAGCTACTCGAAACCCTCCGTACAGCGGAACAGCACCATAAAACAAACCCGAACCCCCAAACATTACAACTACTCCAAGACACTCGCATTACCATCAAACAATTACTCATAGATGACACGGCCTGTGCACTTACATGGACTAAAAGGACATATTATGACATGTGCAATAAAATGGATACCTTGCTAGCCCGCACGCTGCGGCCCAGAACCCAACACCCCCATATCACGGAAATAAGGGCCCCAGATGGCACATTGAAAACTTCACCAACTGACATAGCCCAAATCTTCACAACCTTCTATAAAACGCTATACAACCACTCCCCTCAAGATGACATATCTAACGCCGACACAGATCGGAGCATAACCGAATTCCTCTCCCGACTACACCTACCCAAACTACACGCCACGGCCATAGCAGAACTATCAGCACCAATAACCAAAGATGAAATCAACGCATCCATCTCCTCCCTTAAAAGTAATAAAGCCCCCGGCCCAGATGGCTTTGAGGGCAGCTACTACAAGACCTTCAGAGAGGAACTAATACCTCACTTAGAAACTCTATTCCACGGCTTAATGACAGGAACTCCACCAGACAGAGACATAACACAAGCATACATAATACTACTCCCAAAACCAGGAAAAGACCACACCCAACCAGATGCATACCGACCCATCTCCCTCATAAACCACGATAGTAAGATCTTCGCCAAGATTCTGGCAGGGAGACTAAACCCATATCTAACACACCTAATACATGCCGATCAAGTGGGATTCATCCCCGGCAGACAGTTATTCGAGAACACAAGACGAAATATCGACATAATATGGACACTAGCAACAGCAAAAACCCCATCCTTAGCTCTCTCCCTCAACGCAGAAAAAGCATTTGACCGCGTAAAATGGCCCTACATGTTCACGCTCCTTGAACATCTGAACATACCCTTCCCATACATCACAGCAGTACGCACACTATACATGATCGTGTCAGCACAAATAAAGATTACCGGGAAGACCTGCCCGCCATTCAATATAGGCAACGGCACCCGACAAGGATGCCCCCTATCCCCATTGATCTTCGTACTGACTCTCGAACCACTCCTCCAGGCCATTAGGGAACACCCCCAAATCACCGGGGTAATAATAAAGAATCATGAGTTTCTAGTATCAGGATACGCGGACAACGTTCTGGTCACCCTAAACGACCCTATCCCACTACTCCCACTCCTGAGATCATATAGTGAGATCTCAGGATACAAAGTAAATATGGTGAAATCCAGCGCACTCCCCATAAACCTTTCACAAATAGACATAGCCAAGATCACCTCAGACCACCACATACACATCTCGCCCACGTTCCTTACTTATCTTGGTATCAAATTACCAGCAGACCCTACCGCGTTCCATAGACGAAACTACACACCCATAATTGACAAACTCATCCCGGACATGGAGACCGGGCGGACAAACCTATTTCCTGGATTGGGAAAATACACTCGATCAAGATGAATATTCTACCTAGAATTCTATTCCTATTCCAGGCCATAAGAATCCCCATCACAAAAAGTGATCTCGCCCCATTACAACGGGCAATCGATAGATTTAATTGGCAGAACAGGCGACACAGAGTATCCCATAACATACTCTACCACCCCAAAACGAGAGGTGGCCTAGGACTACCCCACTTACACTTTTACTATGTAGCAGCCCAAACGGCACAAATAGCCCTATGGCACACCCCCCCAGACACTAGAAGGTGGGTAGACTTGGAATCGCTACTCATGAAATCAGACCTCCCACAATTCTACATCTGGACCCCGAAAGAGCACAGAGCACTCCCGAGAATGGCGTGCCCAGCCATCACCAACTCAATTCAACTATGGGACAAGTTCGCCCTTAAATATGAATTAACATCCACATCCTCCCCTCTCACTCACATATACCGCAACAGAGCCTTCACACCAGGCATGAGACCCAGGGACTTCAGGGGCCTAGAACGAGCTGGCCTCCAGAGAGTCCACCAGTTGTACATGAGCAACACAATAATTCCCTTCCCAGAACTGCAAACTAGGGCAACCTTAATCCCAGCCGACTTCTTCAGATACCTACAACTCAGAAACTATGCAGCCCAAGCGACGGTGAGAACCGCCGCTAAAACCAAGCCGAACTTTACGTCACACTGCCCACTGGAGACCCCAGCATGGCTCAGTACCCTCCCGCCCCACGGTGTCACTGGGGCATGGAAAGTGCCTGCATGCCAGCCACCCTGCCCCCCTATCAACAGGGGCACGGAGGGGATTCACATACCGGCTTCACCGGCTGCCGTCAAAGCCCCAGTGCCAGGAGCACTGGGGGAGTCTCGGGCCGGCTTCCCCGGTTCATCCCCCTCCTCCTCGGCCGGCATCGGTCTATTCCTCCGCGGCCGGCGTCGGTCTATTCCGGCCATAAAGTGAGATCTCACCACAGCGCTGCAACAGCCGGAAAGCGCAAGGGCAGCTCAATCCCATCACGCACAGCCACACAAGGCCACTTAAAGTGAGTGACAACAAACCTATCAGGGTAACAACCTTCCCACACAATTTGTTACTAAAAATGAATTATGAAACCAGAACAATGAGCAAGCGCTGAGTAACACAAATGAGCAGCAACCCTATAAGGGAATCCCTCAAGAACCCTTAGAATAAAACACAGGGACTTCAGGGGCCTAGAACGAGCCGGCGTCATACTACATATCCCATTATCCACTTCGGTTCTAATGCCGGTCATGTGACCGCGCATCATATAATATATTTTATTAAACAAGGATCGTTTTTAATGTTCAATTACATATCTAGAATATTTATCCTTAAGTCTACACTTATGTACCTCCTTTTTATTATTTTAATTGTGTCCTATTATATGCCGGTCATGTGACCATGCACCACATAATATACTTTATCAAACAAGGATCTTTTTTAATGTTCAACTATATATCAAGAATATTTATTTTTATGTCTATACTTATGTACCTCTTTTTTACTGTTTTAATTGTGTTTTATTATATGTATTTTTAACTTGCAATCTGATTGGCTGTCCTAATTTTGGCGCCAATTTTTGAATTGTTTGTACATGCTATTTAAATGATCCACTGCCAGGTATCAGGTTCTTTACCCATATTGATAACGCCGATTGGCGAAACGCGTTTATGGTTTTTTTATATTGTGTATTATTATAATTAAAGTATATTTGGTAACCTTTTATTGTACCACCTATCCTTTTATACACATATATTTATTCTTATTACCTGGCACCATTCGTTGGACTCCAAGCAATCCTAGGTGGGGATTATTCCACCAGCGTGATATATCAGGAGCAGTTGACCTGCTCCTGTCTTGTGAGTATCCACTTTTATTTTATTTTATATTTTATCTTAAGTTTTACGCAGAGAGCACTATTAGTTGTCTCTTTTTATCCGAGTATCTCCCACACCACGGAAGGAAGAGGCACGTGAAGGACAAGCATTCTATATCCCATAAGCGGGGATCTAAACCGCTGTACGCCCGTTACACCAGAGCAGGTTCTAGCTCTTGGAAATGTGAGTTTACATTCAAGTTTTATATTTTAATTTCCGTTTTATCAAGATATACTACACCATTTGGGTTCTGTATTTGTTTTCATCTCTTGCATACGAGACGGCCCATAAGGAAGATAGAAAACAAGATTACTGTTCCGGACCAAATACTACGGACATTGCCAGATAAGATCTTCTTCCCCTTTTTTTATTCATTCATTTTATCTGGACTCTTAACACTTTTTAAGTATTTTTTAAAGCGCAGCCCTTTCTCTGTATTCTCTAAAAATGAATTATGTTTTAAATACATGGGGCACAATTGTTGTAAAGTTAGATATGCTATTTATTAAAGGTTTTTTTTTTTTTTTTTTTTCCTCCGTGTCAGGGGAAAGTACGGTATAACTTTTGTCTGCATCAGTCATCCTGCTGTCTCAAAACAGTCCTGCGTTTTCACACGTGATACCATCCCACATGTGGTCTTCTATGGTTCATAATTTACATAACACATATACATACATACAGTGTTTTTTAGGGTAATTTAAGGATTAGGTTGTTTGGAACATCTTCAGTGGTATTTAAAAACATAATCAGGCTGTACAGTCTCGTTACTCAAATACTCTGCTAGTTAAGTTTCAAACAATTGATTAACAATACCACACATCCCACAAGGGTTACCAGGTTAAGGGCAGCACCTTGATGCACATAGCCACTGTCATATAATAAATGTATCTTAGGCATTACTGTATTTGGTGCATTACTGTAGCCTACGCATGTCACATACATTTCTCAAGTCACATAACTGGTATATGCATTGGGTATCAAGCACTAGTTCTCAAATCTTACATAGGGGATATTTTCAACAGTTATGTTAAACTCAGTATTTGTCATTTGATCTCTGGATCTGCTTACAGGATTCAGAGACCTAGACAAGTCAGACGTATTATGTTTTTTTCCATTAATATGCGCACGATATGTTACAAATCATAACTTTTCATTACTCAGATTCATATGGCACCAAGTGCACAAACACATAAGGTTCGCTGGGTACCAACAGTACCGAGCAGACATCTACTGTCTATTTGTCTGCTCAGGCAACCATGGTACAAGTTACCACATTAGCCATGCACGTGCTATGCCCATGGTACAGCCTTACCCAGCATCTAGGCTGTTAAGTAATTCCAGCTTACAGGTGCAACCATGGTATTATCATACCACGGCCAATTTATTCACAACCACACTCTTTATACGTTACATACAACTCACCAAAGGGCTATCCACTATAGCATAATGACAGCCCCTCATTTGGGCTATTACATACGGCATAGGAATTTCAATTTTGACATAAGGTTGCAATTTTGTCACAACCTACCACAGCAGGCCTCTACAAGTGGCCCTCACTAGGCCATCACTCTCACAAATAAAAAATACAGTGGTTATGGTTGTGCTCACCTTTTCCTGAGCCAATGAGAACCTGGCTCTTGATGATAGACCTGGGTACCTCTAGAGGGGGGCACCTGTCCTTCTTTAGCAGCAAGATGAAGTTAAAAGCTGATGGGAATTGGTCAGAGCCTTAAAGGGACAGGCTCAAATCACTTGCACAGTGGTGTCGTATGGTGATTTGAGAAAAGGGGGGGGGGGAGAAAAGAGGAGAGAAGGGGAGGTTGAGAGAAGGGGAGGGAGGGAGAAGAGAGGGCAAAAAAAAACAATCAAAGTTCTGTTATGATTTATGGACACAGCTCTCAGCCTGCTTAGCCAGCCTTCTATCTGGCTGTGCTTCTTGAGGCTGTTTCTAAGCCTGTGGACTGTGACTCTCAAGAAGCACAGCCAGATAGAAGGCTGGCTAAGCATCCTGAGAGCTGTGTCTAAATAACATAACACAACACTAAAAAATTACTGTTTCTAGCTGCTAGTCCACAGCAGCTGGAAACAGTAATTATCCGTGCTGTGTTATGTTATTTAGACACAGCTCTCAGCATGCTTAGCCAGCCTTCTATCTGACTGGCTAAGCATGCTGAGTGCTGTGTCCATAAATTATAACACAGCTCTATGAAAATTACTGTTTCTAGCTGCTGTGGTACACAGTCCACAGCAGCTAGAAAACAGTAATCTTCAGTCATGTTACAGGATCACTATAGTGTCAGGAAAACAAAGCGGTTCTCCTGACACTATAGTGACCTGAGGGTGCCCCCACCTTCAGCGTCCTCCTCCCGTGGTCCCCCTCCATGTTGCCAAGATAGATGCCAAATGAAGGGGTAGTTGCAGAAAAAAATACTTTAACTGAGTGCAGTTGGCTTTTATTTGGAGACTCAGTATATGCTATATGCTATATGTATATGTATATATATATATACAGCATATACAGCATATACTGAGTCTCCAAATAAAAGCCAACTGCACTCAGTTAAAGTATTTTTTTCTGCAACTACCCCTTCATTTGGCATCTATCTTGGCAACATGGAGGGGGACCACGGGAGGAGGACGCTGAAGGTGGGGGCACCCTCAGGTCACTATAGTGTCAGGAGAACCGCTTTGTTTTCCTGACACTATAGTGATCCTGTAACATGACTGAAGATTACTGTTTTCTATATATATATACAGCATATATATATATATATATATATACAGCATATACTGAGTCTCCAAATAAAAGCCAACTGCACTCAGTTAAAGTATTTTATATATATATATACAGGGGCGTACCTAGGGCATGTGGCACCCGGTGCGGGTCCTGGGTTTGGCACCCCCCCTACAAAAAAATTATTGAACAAATTTGTAAACTTTTTAAAACCAATGCCCCCCTCTACAAAATTCCTGCACCCCCTCAAACACAGTTACAGGCAGACAGTCACACACAGTTACAAGCAGTCACACGCACACAGTCACATACAGACAGTCACACATATAGTCGCAGGCAGTCATACACACAGTTACAGGTAGAGAGTTACACACAAACACAGTCAGTTACGAACAGTTACACACAGTCACGCACACTGTTACAGACAGACAGTCACATATACAGTCACACACACGGTCATAGGCAGACAGTCATACACACAGTTACAGCCACAAACACACACAGTTACAGGCAGTTACACACACAGTCAGTTACAGGCAGACACGCACAAAGTTACATGCAGACAGTCACATGCAGACAGTAACACACAGTTACAGGCAGCATCACACAGTCACAGGCAGACTGTCACACACACACACACAGTTACAGGCATGCAGTCACACACACACAAACAGAGTTACAGGTAGACAGTTACACACACGTAAACACAATTACAGGCAGACAGTTACACACACACAGTTACAGGCAGACAGTTACACACACACACACACACACACATATTTACAGGCAGACAGTTATACACACACACAGTTACAGACACACACAAGACAGACAGTCACACACACACACACAGTTACAGACTGACAGTCACACACATACATACACACACACAGTTACAGACTGACAGTCACACACATACATACACACACAGTTACAGACAGACAGTCACACACACACACACACACACACACACAGTTACAGACAGACAGTCACACACACACATACACACACACAGTTACAGACTGACAGTCACACACATACATACACACACACACAGTTACAGACAGACAGTCTCACACACACACACACACACACACACAGTTTCAGGCAGTTACACACACACACACACTCTTATACTTACAGACAGTGTGGGCTGGAGGAGTGGATACCCTGGCCTGAAGTCCTTCCCTGGCTGGAGGTGGAGGTGCAGGGATTTCTTCTTGCTGCACCTCCATGTGCAGCAGTTACAGCAGCTTGTAAGGGCTGTGTTAAGCCCCGCTAGCGGTTAGGGTCCGTCCCTAAACGGCCGTAGCTCTGCCCCCTTCCTCCCGTGCGGGCAGTTCATCTTGCTGGTCTCATGGGGCACAGCTCACACAGCCCCCTCTAGCCCCAAGACCAGGGTCAAGGCACCCCCATAGCAGGTGGCACCCGGGGCAGACCGCCCCCTCCGCCCCCCCCTTAGTCCGCCACTGTATATATATATATATATATATATATATGCTGTCTCTCTCTCTCTCTCTCTCTCTCTCTCTCTCTCTCTCTCTCTCTCTCTCTCTCTCTCTCTATATATATATATATATATATATATATATATATATATATATATACACAGCATATACTGAGTCTCCAAATAAAAGCCAACTGCACTCAGTGTCTACAATTACATATATATTTTATCGATAGCATTAAAGTATTTTTTTCCGGCAACTACCCCTTCATTTGATCTCCAAAACATATATTGGAAAAGGCACTGATAGTCTGAGCCACTTTCTAACGGCTCAGCACTACGTGAGTGGGTCATTTTCTTCTCATATAATTTATTTACATTATATACGGGCTATATTATGTATTGTGTTTTATACTTTTAGGATGTACCCAGATACATGGTAAATTGCATGTTTTATACATTGTTTTATCCACTACTTTATATGCTCTAATCATTTATTTTTTTATGAATGGAGGGTTACAACTCTGAAAAGTAAGGAGCTTTTGTCTACATTGGCTTTATTTAAAAATTTTCAGTTCTGTTCTGGGAGGACCACCGTGACCTACCTAGCCACTTGAGATACCCTTAAAGGACCACTCTAGGCACCCAGACCACTTCAGCTTAATGAAGTGGTCTGGGTGCCAGGTCCTTCTAGGGTTAACCCATTTTTTAATAAACATAGCAGTTTCAGAGAAACTGCTATGTTTATTAATGGGTTAAGCCTTCCCCTATTCCCTCTAGTGGCTGTCTCATTGACAGCCACTAGAGGCGCTTGCGTGCTTCTCACTGTGATTTTCACAGTGAGAGCACGCCAGCGTCCATAGGAAAGCATTGTAAATGCTTTCCTATGAGACCGGCTGAATGCGCGCGCAGCTCTTGCCGCGCGTGCGCATTCAGCCGACGGAGGAGGAGAGGAGGAGGAGGAGGAGGAGAGCTCTCCGCCCAGCGCTGGAAAAAGGTAAGTTTTAACCCCTTTCCCCTTCCAGAGCCGGGCGGGAGGGGGTCCCTGAGGGTGGGGGCACCCTCAGGGCACTATAGTGCCAGGAAAACGAGTATGTTTTCCTGGCACTATAGTGGTCCTTTAAGGACAGCTGCAATTGTACAATTTCTGAACCAAAACATAATCTGGAATTTGAGCTATAGGTCTGCTTATACATAAGTTAACTTTTTTTCATATGAAGTGCACCCACACTTATTATATATTATTTTGTTCATGAGAAAAAAAGCTTTCATCTCACAAATATTTATATATGGCACATAATTTAATATGAATAAAATATAAAAAAAAAGAAAATGTGAGAAATTAAATGTTATTTTCTTAATTCTGCATGGCATTTTAAAAGTGAATGTCATAATACTGTTTGTTTTTATGGCAAAAAAAACACACATATTTGTGTTCAGCAATTGTTTCACAAGTAGAACAGTACCCCTGCTCAATGTACAAGTTTTATAGAGTTTTGTAAACTTACAGGTTCAGATATAGGGCTTGCCCATTTCGGTTTTTACACATTAAAAGTTGCCAGATTGGCCAACTGGGCCTTTGTTGTCTTTTAGACTGTATGGCAGCCCAGGAATGAGAATCACCCCCATGATGGCATACCATTTGCAAAATTAAACAACCTAGAGTATTCAAAATGGAGTATGTCCAGTCTTTTTTAGTAGCCAGTTAGTCACAGACCTTTGCCAAAATTAGTGTTTATGATTTTTGTTGCATTTTTCACACAAAAACTGCCCTATCACCAATGATGTCATATTCATTCTACATTTTACTGCTCTAGAACACGTCTATTTGTGTTCTGCAATGCCATGTACAGGTTTTATAGGGTTTTGAAAACCTTTGGAGTTATGCTGTCCCAGACACTTCTGTGACTGGATCATTGTATAATGATGGGAGTCATAACGTACCACAGTCTGTGTTTGGATCAATATATAATGATGGGAGTTATACTGTGCCACAGACTGTGTCTGGATCGTACCACAGACTGTGTCTGGATCAATATATAATGACAGGGTTTTTAATATACCACAGTCTGTGTCTGGATCAATATATAATGATGGGAGTTATACTGTACCGCAGTCTGTGTCTGGATTGTACTGCAGTCTGTGTTTGGATCATACCACAGTCTGTGTTTGGATCAATATATAATGACGGGGGTTTTAATATACCACAGTCTGTGTCTGGATCAATATATAATAATGGGATTTATACTATACCACAGACTGTGTTTGGATCGTACCACAGTCTGTGTCTGGATCGTACCACAGTCTGTGTTTGGATCGTACCACAGTCGATTGTCTGGATCAATATATAATGATGGGAGTTATACTGTACCACAGTCTGTGTCTGGATCATACCACAGTTGATTGTCTGGATCAATATATAATGATGGGAGTTATACTGTACCACAGCCTGTGTCTGGATCGTACCACAGTCTGTGTCTGGATCATACCACAGTCTGTGTCTGGATCAATATATAATAATGGGAGTTATACTATACCACAGACTGTGTTTGGATCGTACCACAGTCTGTGTCTGGATCGTACCACAGTCTGTTTCTGGATCGTACCACAGACTGTGTCTGGATCGTAACACAGACTGTGTCTGGATCAATATATTATTACGGGGGTTTTAATATACCACAGTCTGTGTCTGGATCAATATATAATGATGGGAGTTATACTATACCACAGTCTATGTTTGGATCGTACCACACTCTGTGTTTGGATCGTACCACAGTCTGTGTCTGGATCATACCACAGTCGATTGTCTGGATCAATATATAATGATGGGAGTTATACTGTACCACAGTCTGTGTCTGGATCGTACCACAGTCTGTGTCTGGATCATACCACAGTCTGTGTCTGGATCAATATATAATGATGGGAGTTATACTGTACCACAGTCTGTGTCTGGATTGTACCGCAGTCTGTGTTTGAATCGTACCACAGTCTGTGTCTGGATCAATATATAATAACGGGGGTTTTAATTTACCACAGTCTGTGTCTGGATCAATATATAATAATGGGAGTTATACTATACCACAGATTGTGTTCGGATCGTACCACAGACTGTGTTCGGATCGTACCACAGTCTGTGTTTGGATCGTACCACAGTCTGTGACTGGATCGTACCACAGTCTGTTTCTGGATCGTACCACAGACTGTGTCTGGATCGTTATATTATTACGGGGGTTTTAATATAACACAGTCTGTGTCTGGATCAATATATAATAATGGGCGCTATACTATACCATAGACTGTGTTTGGATCGTACCACAGTCTGTGTTTGGATCATACCACAGTCTGTGTCTGGATCGTACCACAGTCGATTGTCTGGATCAATATATAATGATGGGAGTTATACTGTACCACAGTCTGTGTCTGAATCGTACCACAGTCTGTGTCTGGATCATACCAGTCTGTGTCTGGATCAATATATAATGATGGGAGTTATACTGTACCACAGTCTGTGTCTGGATTGTACCACAGTCTGTGTTTGGATCAATATACAATTATTGGAGTTGTACCGTACCACAGTAGATCAATGTGTCCTCTGCGTGGGCCTAGGAGAACTCAAGATAATTGCACTAATAAACGAGCTGTTAAAAAAAAAAGCTCCTAGAGAAAGTACTGTATTTGACCATCCTTGGTAACGATAGTCTTTTTTTATTTTTATTTTGTTTACAACGTAGTGGTTGAGAGAAGCTGAAAGCTAGAAAAGAGGAAGAAAAACAAATGCAAAAAATATTGTCTAAAACAAAAAAAATTACCAATGTTTGTGGAAAAAGCACATCTGGAACAAGCAGTGTAACTGATATACATCCTTCTGCTTCAAGTTCAACCAGTACAATTGCTGTCAGTGCATCTAGTGCAACAAGTGGATCCACTGAGTTGGACTATGAAAATATAACAGAACAGCAAGAAGAAATATATTCAAATGACATTGGCGATTGGAATATTTGTGATGCCTTGAGAGAATATTTCTGTGAAAATGGGGTTACCAACTGTCAACATATGGACAGTGATTTTAGTGCCTCAGAAAAGATATGTCCAGGTGAAACTTTTACAAGGCACTGTACAAAATCTTTGTTTTTCCGAGAACAGTTGAATGGAGAAAAAGTTAAGCGTGACTGGCTGTGTTATTCTCCGAAAACTGGCAAGGTTTTTTGTGCTCTTTGCAAACTATTTTCGAAAGACAAAACAACACATTTGACTTCAACTGGTTATTCAGATTGGCGACATGCCACAAGAGATTTAAGCAGGCATGAAAATAGTGCTTCTCATGGAAAAGCAATTGAAGTCCTTATCAGGAGAAAAACTTCCGGTCAACGCATAGACAAAGATCTTGTCAATCAGTTTGAGAATCAGAAAAAATATTGGCACAAAATACTTTGCCGTATCCTGAGCGTTATAAAGCTCCTTTCATCACGAGGTCTGTCTTTTCAAGGAAGTAATGAAGTTATTGGCTCAGTACACAACGGGAATTATTTGGGCTGTCTTGAGCTGTTAGCGGAATATGATCCATTCCTTGCTGAACATATTCAAAAGCATGGCAACAAGGGAAGAGGTCACATATCGTACCTGTCATCAACAATATGTGATGAGTTTATTAAATTGATTGGTCAGCAATTGCTACAGCAGATTGTAAATGATATGAAACAAGCCAAATATTATTCAATTTCTGTTGATTCCACCCCTGACATTGCACATTCTGATCAACTGACCATTATATTTCGATATGTACTTGCCAGTGGTCCAGTGGAGCGTTTTACTAAATTTATCCCAATATCTGGACATACTGGTATGAAACTAGCAAACACGGTTCTTCAATTTCTGGAAGAAAATGGTATTTCCATCAAAGACTGCAGGGGCCAGTCATATGATAATGCATCTAATATGAGTGGCAAATATAATGGTATGCAGGCCTTAATTCAGGAAAACAAATCCACTGGCTGAATACATTCCTTGTTGTACACATTCACTAAACCTTGTAGGACAAAATGCAGTAAACAGCTGTCCAATTGCAGTTTCATTCTTTAATTTTGTTCAGCAATTATATTGTTTTTTTTCTTCATCAACTCATCGGTGGAATCTGCTAACAGACCGTTTCAAAACATGTGGTATACCAACATTAAAAAGGTTAGCTGATATGCGTTGGTCTGCTCATCAAAGAAGTCCTTGCAAATATTTTGAATGATGAGAACACAAAGGGAGAGGTCTGTTTACAAGCAAAGGGCCTAAGCAGTGTTATGGATCAGCTGGAAACGGGAATAATGATTGAAATATGGTCTGTAATTTTACCCAGGTTTCACAGAACCAGTCAGAGTCTCCAAGATGCAAAATTAGATTTACATACAGCAACAGGCATGCTGAACTCTCTGAAGGATTTTGTTCAGTCTCTGCGTTCTAGATTCTCTGAATTTGAACAGCAGGGCAAAGATATTACCTGCTGCAGCTACAATGTGGAAGGAAAATTAAAAGAAATAAGAAGTGGGACTATGGTGATGCAGATGATGCTGATATGACACCATCTGAAAAGTTTAAAGTGAACACCTTTTATCTTATTATTGACCAACTGACAGAATCACTGAGGCACAGACAAGCAGCATACAGCGTCATTCAGGAAAGGTTTAGCTTGCTGTTAGAAATGTGCACTCTAGCAACAGATGGTCTATGCTCCAAAGCCAGAACACTAGTGACACAATATCCTGAAGATCTCGACCCCTTGTTTGCAGATGAAATTGTACAGTTTGCCTCTCTTTTCAAAATGTACCAGTCTTCCCCTGCAAAAAAAGTCATTAATGAAAGTCAAGAACTACAAATGTACAAGTTTCTGGTCACACAATCCCTAGTCGGTGCATTTCCAAACACACATGTGACCCTCCGCATGTATTTGTGTTTAATGGTCAGCAACTGCAGTGGTGAGCGTTCGTTTTCAATATTAAAACGTGTGAAAAATGAACTGAGATCTTCAATGGGTCAGGAGCGTTTAAATGCACTCTCTCTGTTATGCATTGAAAATGGGTTGCTGAATGAGCTGAATCTTGATTCTACAATTGAAGAATTTGCAAGCAAAAAGGCAAGAAAAGCAAATCTGTAGTTTAAATATAATCTGGCTGTTTGATTCGTTTAGGTTAAAACGCAGTTTAGGATTGAGTGAAAAACCCTGTTTTTGTGTTTGTTACTCTCTGCACCATAACAGCAGGCTGTAGTCAGTCCGACGCTTGGAGTAATACATTAATGAGCATATTTATATGTATGTATCATAAAATTATATTTAATTTGTTTATATGGTTTACATTCTATTTATAAAAAATTGTTGTTTTGAATGTTATATTTATTATGGCTTTATTTAACCCCTTAAGGACGGAGCCAAATGTACACATTGTGAACAAAACAAAATGTAAACAAAACCTGGCATTTGCGCTACATGTCTGTCCAGCCGTAATACACCTCTTTCATAGTAAATGCACCCACCCTTATTATATATCATTTTATTCAGGGGAAACAGGGCTTTCATTTAATATCAAATATTTAGCTATGAAACATAATTTAATATGAAAAAAATGGGAGAAAATACGATTTTTTTGATTTTTTTTGTTCTAAATTGCATTTTAAAGGTCAGTGTCATAATACTGTTTGATTTTACTGCAATAAAATACACATATTTGTATTTAGTAAAGTCTCACGTGTAAGACAGTACCCCCTATGTACAGGTTTTATGGCGTTTTGGGAAGTTACAGGGTCAAATATAGCACGTTACATTTGAAATTGAAATTCGCCAGATTGGTTACGTTGCCTTTGAGACTGTATAGTAGCCCGGGAATGAAATTTACACCCATAATGGCATACCATTTGCAATAGTAGACAACCCAAGGTATTGCAAATGGGGTATGTCCAGTCTTTTTTAGTAGCCATTTGGTCACAAACACTGGCCAAAGTTAGCGTTAGTATTTGTTTGTGTGTGAAAAATGCAAAAAGCGCCAATTTTGGCCAGTGTTTGTGACTAAGTGGCTACTAAAAAAGACTGGACATACCCTGTTTGCAATACCTTGGGTTGTCTACTATTGCAAATGGTATGCCATCATAGGGGTAATTTTCATTCTTGGGCTACCATAGGGTCTCAAAGGCAACGTAACCAATCTGGCGAATTTTAATGTGAAAAAAATGAAACAAGCCTTATATTTGACGCTGTAACTTTTGAAAACACCATAAAACCTGTACATGAGGGGTACTGTTGTACTCGGGAGACTTCGCTGAACACAAATATTTGTGTTTCAAAACAGTAAAAAGTATCACAGCAATATATGTCCGTATAATGCTGTTTGTGCGTGAAAATGCAAAAAACTTCACTTTTACTGGCGATATCATCGTTGTAATACATTTTACTGTTTTGAAACACTAATATTTGTGTTCAGCGAAGTCTCCCGAGTAGAACAGTACCCCCCATGTACAGGTTTGGTGTCTCGGAAAGTTATAGGGTTAAATATAGTGCTAGCAAATTAAATTCCCTTTACTTTCGGCATGGGTTGTCAGGCAGGTCCTGCTAATTGTAATTAATTAAGATACCTAATTATGTAAAAATATTACATAAATATATATGTAGAATTAATATATGTATATATATATATGTGTATATATATATATATATATAAATATATATATATAGGTATATATATAGTATATATATGTATATATTTATGTATATAGATATATATATTATTTCGTTCTACGTGTATTTTGATATATATATATATATTAATTTCACAAAACAGTTAGAACGAAAACACACATCTATATATTTTTAATTATTTATTTTTAATTATTTTTTTAATTTTATTTTTTAACGTATTTACATTTTAATTTTTTTATATTATATATAAATATATATAACAATAATTATATATATATATATAATCAGTATCAGTCTACGTGTAATTTGATATTAATATATATATATAATATATATATATATATATATATAGTAAAATACACCTAGACGGTGTATGTGTGTGTATGTATATGTGTATATATATACTTAGATCATATATATATATATATATATATGATCTAAGTATATATAATTTTTTTTTTACACCATTAACTTATTTTACTTTTATTTTCAGCCAGCAGGGGGACCACCTGTCATTACAGGCAGCCCCCCTGCCGGCAATACAGAAGCCAGCTATACCCGGCCATGTGATTGTGGGGTCCTCGCTAGGACCCCACTCTCACATGGCCGGGGGGCTTCAACGAGGACGGATGTGCCGCAGGGGGCTCCCTGGGAGTCCCCCCAACCGCGATCGCCGGCGTGGGACCGGGTAAGTTAACAAAAACCGGAGGGCGTACAATTACGCCCGGCGGCGTTTAGAGCCGCCTATTAGAGGGCGTAATTGTACGTCCTCCGGTTTTAAGGGGTTAATTAACTGGTTTCCTACTGTTTACAAAAAAAGAAACCTTTTCGATCCGTTTCTGTTATGGCACTTTAATGTCAATTAAAAATTTTTAATTTGTCTTAATACAAATGCTTTGCGTTTTGATTTTATATATTTCCATAAAAAGGCCCAGCAAAATCCTCAGCACCAGGCCCATGATGCTCTAAATCCGGCCCTGCTAAGGACTAAATAGAAAACAAACTCGTTTTCCTGGCACTATAGTGGTCCTTTAAATCTGCTAGGAAGAGTTCTGATTTTAATAAGCTTTTTATGTGCACATATCTCCCCCATGTGGTAAAACCAAGAATTGCAGTTTAAGAATTGGACTATTTTGTTTGACCAGCTTGATATATTTGTAATATTATTCACATTGCAAATATCTAAATGTGTATTACTGTTTGATAAATTAATGCTGTTTAATTTATTCAACACAAAACCCTATTTGTTAACTTTTAGAATCATCACATTTTTATTACAGTTTGCTGCGTTTTTTTTAAAGAAAATATTTGGCTTAAAGGGGAACCATCACTACTCAGGATTTTTAATCTTATGTTTACTTATTCCCTATTTTTAACAAACGTGCTTGTGAGGTCTGAAAAATAAAATTAAATGTAGAAATTCATACCACATATTTATCTCTTTCCTGGAACCCAGAGCCACTATCTTGGCTCTCTGTCAGACAATGCTATTAGCGCTGACCTTTTCTGTAATTAAAAAAAAAAAGAAAATAGCATGTGCACCTGTCAGTGAACATAAAGAGAGGAGAAACATTAATCCAATGCACTTTGGCTGTAGTTGTGCCAGGACTGAACTGATTTTTGAAGATAATTGCTAAATATTTAAGAGACATTTGAAAGAAAAATTTACATTTACGATACCTTTACTTCAGTTGAGTTGTGTTCTGTAGTATTTCAGGCAATATGAGTCTTAAGCTACATCATTGTCCTAAACTCACCTCCCTTCACCTCATCTTACGAGGTTGCCTGAACTTCTATTAAAGAGATGTAGTAAGATAACGAACATGAGTGCAAATTCTGTGACAGCAGTCAAGATGGCTGCTTTCCCTGGCAGAGATTGAGGGTGTCTAATCCAAATTTTGGTTAAGATACATAAAAATGTATCATAAAAAGAGACTTAATCTTTAGTGTGCATTATGTACGACTCTATTAACTAGATAATTATTTAAACTTTTTAATCTCTTATATTTAATTTGAGCTGATGTATTCTGCTGATTAGATAATCAGTGAACCAATTTTTATAAATAATTTACATTTTAACACAAATCAGTCACAATAAAAATGTGTACAATGCCAACTATAAATTTACACAATGGTAGGGTCATCTAGCTAAACAATAACTGTTGTCAATCAGCTATTGTTCACACCAGGAAAGAACAATTACAACGAACACAAACAATTTCTATCCCCCCCTCTCTCCCTGGAGGTATATTCACTGTCACATATGAGATGTACCATGGATCCATTAATGCACTCACACCTTTCTCAATGTAACCAACTGGTTGGTGAGGTGTAGACTTTTTTTATTTTTTTGCACACAGTCTAGTGCTGTCAGTCAGCAATCATGTTTTTTTAATTTACATTAATTGAATGTATACCAAGTTGCACTTGCACATGCATTTCATCTGATGATGACTCTTTTAGTGAGAGTGATGGCTCATTGACTTTTTGACTTCCATCTCTCGCTGAAAACCTCTTTGGAGGACGGTGCATGGGAGGCACAGTTAGTGCAGTGGCAGACGATATCAGCTCTGATACTGAATGTCTCACCTGGTAGGAGATTAATGAGAGTCTTTTAGGAGCATGGCTCCTGATGCCCAGACTGTTTATATTGTCTCGTATTACACGAGTTTGGTACAGTTAATTTCCGATGAGCACAGCTGCAAGAATGAAGACATCACACCTCGGGCTTCAATTAAAAAACAAAAATGTGGACATAGCTCAACAGCTGCACTCAACTATTGTCTGCACTGTCACTGCAGACGACAAATTTAGAAAAAAAAAATCTTAGAATTCTAGGCAAAAAAAACCCCATTAGTGAATAAACCATATTGTGTGTAGTATTTACAGAAAACCAATAAATCTTATCGCTGCTCACTGTCCATGTAATTTGGATACAGTTGAAGGCCTGCATGACCCCGTTTGGGCTAACAGAAGAAGAAATCCCACTTTCATGTACTGAGCAGTGGACACCACCCCATTACAAGCATCCTGATCCAGTTGCTTTCTCTCCTCATTTATCGCACTGATTATCTGGATTTGAGTCCAGTGCTTTATTTGGATTCAGGAAGGAGAGGGAACGGCGCAATGAAAAAACACCTATGCTGAAGGAAAATGTGTGGTTTACAGTTTTTTTTTCCACAGTAAACCAGATGAGGCTGCCCTGGTTTGCCTGGCAGGAGATCCATTTCATGAGACCCTGGTTATGAAACCTTTTACTGCAGATAACAGAATTACCTTTGTAAGTAACCTTTGTACAGTTTATTTTTTAAGCAGCTCTGTCACTTCTGAATATTTCTTTAAGATTGATTGACTTTATTTATACTCATATTGACCGCATTGGATTCAGTGGAAATACAAGATAAGCAAAATAAATCATAAGACAAAGTAAGGACTCTCTAGTCCCTAATTTGACAAAACTTGATAAAGGCAAAGCTTCTTCAGTCAAACTTCCACCCTGTGAGACCCTGACAGTGACGAAGCTTCTGGTGGAAGAAGTGCGTTGAGATGATGATAATTGGGAGCATCCGCAAGGGAGAGCTTAAAGGAGTTACTTCAACCTCCAAGACCATTTCATAATCTGAAATGGTCATGGTGATAGGAATCTGTATGTGCCACTTTTCTGCTTGAAACACTGCACATCAAAGGTAATCTGCCAGGGGCTATATGCACCCCCAATCACACAACACATCAATTCTGTGCAAAAATATGTCTGTCATCAGCGCGCACTGCATGCTGGTGACAGACGCATTGAGCTTCTCTTTTGCAGAGCCAGGCATTTGTCCCCCTCTTTCATTGAACTCAGCCCTCCCCATGTCCTTTGTACTCATATGTATTTGTTTTTTTTCTATTAATTCCCATCTTTCGTCCTCTTGCTGGTTCAGAGCGCATGTGCTCTGAGCTGGCAAACCGGTTAGAGAAGCCTTTGATTGGACTGCATGAGGCCCACGGTGACATCGGATGGAGGCGTGGAAGGCAGCGCTGGGAGCTTTGCCCGACATTGGATTCCATGTTAGTAGAAATAATTTTTTTGCAGGTTTTACTGAAAAACATAGGAGAGGAGACACAATGAATAGTACCCAATGGGTCATTTTAAATAGGAAACTGATTGGGGGGAAAGGTTAGAGCAGTAACTCTTTAGGGAAAGTGTATCTAACCTCAGCTGTTCCCTGCCACACAAATAGGAAACAGGATTATGGGAAAAATGGCAGAGCATCCATAATTCCTTTAGTGACTCCATTATAACAATATCTGGTCTTATATGTAAAACATAATTTATTCATTTATAAAATGTGTGTATTTTTAGTCTTACACTTTAAAAAAAACAAAAAACAGGGTTTTTCTTCATTTAAAGTAAGTGTGAAATGCACAACTTTGTACAAAATAGCTAAACTGCATTTCGAAATCTATTTGGACAACTCATTAATTTTCCTTAATTCCCATTTTAGTAAAAAAAAAACAAAGAATAAAAAATATCATTAAGATAGAAGGGGCACTTCTTTTATAATAACCTTATCCAGTATATATAAAATCCAAAATGTTTTATTATTAGCACATTCTGAGTTGTTATTATTATATTGTGTCTAATTCCCACCCTTTCAGGCCCCCGTCACATTTGCAGCAGTGTATCATGTGTCCAGCATTGCTGAAATAAGAGGAACTGGTCATGCGATCTAGGAATGCCAAATATATTTCCTATGAATATCTGCCAGGAACACAGGCTTATTAATATAGCTTCACAGTGATAGCAACTTATGCAAAGGCTACTCCTGGGTGTTAAACACTGTTCTTGTTCAAGTGGTCACAAAAATAAATTATCATTAAATGGCATACCATGGTTAACTATATAGTGACTGCAGTGGAAAATCCATCAATTCGTCCTTTCATAGAATACTAATATGTATTGAGAATGGACAAATCACTCAGGGAAACTAAACTGACCATATGCATATTGAAATTAACTTTTTTTTTTTTATGCAACACTCCTACCCCCTAAAAACTTTATACACAAAATAGAAAGGACTACCATAATGTTTAGCTAGCTCATTTTAATTGGACAAAAACATTTAACAAAGAATCCAGATGTCAGATGTGCAGCTTTGATAAAAAAAAAAAAAATAATCACATAGAAATCAGTACAGGCTTACGCATTTAAAAATCAGTCTTTGGTATTTTGTATTAAAGGATTATTATATACCCAGACCACTTCAGCTTAATGAAGTGGTCTGGGTGCCAGGTCCAGGTCCAGTTAGGGTTAACCCTTTTTTTTTTTTTTTTTTTATATAAACATAGCAGTTTCAGCGAAACTGCTATGTTTATAAAAAGGTTAATCCAGCCTCTAGTGGCTGTCTCATTGACAGCCGCTAGAGGCGTTTGCGTGCTTCTCACTGTGAAAATCACAGTAAGAAGACGCAAGCGTCCATAGGAAAGCATTATAAATGATTTCCTAGGAGACTGGCTGAATGTGCTCGCAGCTCCTGCCGCGTATGCGCATTCAGCCGAAGAGGAGGAGAGGAGGCGGAGAGCTCCCCGCCCGGCACTGGAGAAAGAGGTAAGTTTAACCCCTTCCTCTCCCCAGAGCCCGGCGGGAGGGGGTCCCTGAGGGTGGGGGCACTATAGTGCCAGGAAAACGAGTATGTTTTCCTGGCACTATAGTGGTCCTTTAAGCTCTCAAAACATGAGTCAGAAAGATATGGCTATTAAGTTGCCATGCTTTACAGGCTAATGCGCATGAAAGGTTGTAAATGCACCTATGATATTTTTACAATACTGCTTCAGTAGCAATAATTTTACACTTGTTTTGGTGATTAAGATTGGGATTATTTAAATTGGTTGTGGTCAAATACAAGTCTTCAGAATATCATATGTAACATCAAATTCCATTTGTATAATTGAAGGCAACGTACACGGAAGTTTTCTCATGCACAACTTTAAAAACGTTGCTTGTGCTATTATACTTATTATAAACATGAAATTAGATTCTCTATCATTTTGCACAACCGATTTAGGCATTGTGATTTAAGTCAGTCCAGCTATAAGAAAAATCAGAGAATAGCTTGAAACACATTTGAATATTTTTTTTGTTATCTGCAGTCTCATCTACCGGTGTCCAGTTTATTTTGTAGTTAAAATGTCTGTGTGCAGTGCGTCAATCCCCATTAGCTGATTTACTGACCCTCAAGATCAAATGTATGTCACGAATACCAGCAAAACTGTCCATTAAAAATAAAAAATAAAAAATAAACACACACAATTTAAGTTTTCCCAATTGATTTAATGAAACAAAAAACTTCAAAAAAGGATGACAAATCTCCTTTAAAATTCTCAATACACAGTTTTTAGACACTCATTCTAGATGACTGATAAGCTTTAAAGGTTTACTCCAAGCACAGACCACTTCATTGATCTGGAATCTGTACATGCAGAGTTTTGATTTGAAACACTGCACATACTGAGTTTAACCCATTTACGGGTGGAGGTGTAAGTCTACCTGCAGCAGTATCATCTGGCTGGTGATACCGACTTCTGGCCGATGCCATTACTGGCCACTGGGGACCCAGATAAGAGGGCAAACCATTGCAAACGTGCTGCACTGGTTACGATGCTTGGAGTAACCCTTTATGCAATAAAAAAACCAAACATAAAACAACATAAAAACTACTGAAAGGGAAAGGTTATGAAAAATGTACAGTAAATAAAAACAGATTTGTTTATTCTTCCAACAAACATCTTATCCAACAGAATGATTAACACATGAAATATTCAATTGAACATAATTTGAATAGACTACTGTCCAACATATTACCAGGCATTAACAGAAATGAAATGAGAAAAGAAAAGGATTTCTTTGGATTACAGTCGTCGGTAGAAATGCAGTGGAATTTTGTTCACTAATAGTTCATTGAAAAATACATGCGAAAATAGATCAACTGTAAGTATAGCTGAGCTTGTGAAATTATTCCACATTAGAACTTCTTTTACTTTTCAGTTTTTAATTCACTATGTTTTGGAATTGAGTGAACCACCCCCAGTGTGGGTGTATTCCAGCTCACCATTTAGCTCATCATTTTATGTATCGGTTCCATTGCACCAGTGTTGTCACTTCAGAATGATCAATGGTTTCCAGTAAAACTACTGTACTGAAAATGATCTATGAGCTGGAATACAAGCAATGAATCCTGCCATTTACCACAAAGCTATGCATAGTAATAGTTATCCCCATGGTACCACATGAAGAGGAAGGGCCAATTAATAAAAAATGTGTTTTCTTTAGGTCTGCAGTTCGCTTGGTTCTTAATATGTTCAATATTCCTGTAGTTAATATCAATTGGTCACAAAATCTATTTTATTTGTTGTACCTTCCTCTTAAAGGACCCTCCACACCCATAAAAATTACAGTTTACAAAAGTGCCAATTTCTATTAGATATCAGCCCTTTTATAGATAATTAATGGCTATGCTACCTCCCCGCCTGGATAACTCAGATCAGTATATTGCTTGTGCCAATGCACGCGCACACGGAGGGAGCCCATCAGATTCTTTACAATGAGAAGCCTTTGATTGACGATTTCCCCGTGATGAGACTGTCTCTTCCAGGGAAAAAAGGGGAGGGTTTGCAAAGGCTGCAATTCATAAGAACTGCAGCCTTTGCACATTGTTTTAAGATATACCCCCAATGCATACATGCCTGAAAATGCCTGCATCTATTCATTGGGGGTGGATCTAATAAACCGTGATTTCTCTTTTCTTCTTCTTCCAAATATGGGCAGAGGAGTGTTCCTTTAAGTTTAAATATATATATATATATATATATATATATATATATATATATATATATATAAAAATCTAAAATCAAGATGGCAATAGAAGCTTATGGGTTACAGGATTTGAAATAGTTAAAAGACTAATTAAGTTATATTCATTTTCTATGAAGGTATTTCCCTGCCTTCCACGAAAACCACAAAGTATGCCTTGGCATAATACATGCGTAAAATTTGTAAATATTTTTAGAAGAGCCGAGTAAACAGACGTATGCTCTGTGAACAACAATCACTCCAACTAGGAGAAACATTTTAGGTAACATAGAAATGTGAAGTAGAGAATGGATATATTTTTGTGGAAGAAAGCAGTGTTCTTTATGTCACTAATGTTACAACAAAATATATTAAAAATAATAATAATAATATATATTTATAGAGAGAGAGATAGATAGATCATACCAGTCTAGTCTAGATTCGTAAGCTATCTAGTAAAATTCAGATAGTAATAATTGACTTAGTAGAAAGGCCTATATGAGGCATCTTTTGACGTTCTAGTTTGACATGTGTTCCCGTGAATGAGAGGATATAGACTATATGTACTTTACTAAATTGGTGACCAAATGAAAGTCAAAAGATTTTTGAAACATAAAAGCTTATTAAGTAAATGGATTTCACGTTTTTGGGGGGGTTTTTTGTGACCCACAATGTTTAAAAAGTGCACATGCTCTACTGCATTACATCCTTATTTAATGGGATCCAGCCCATCAACATTTCTGAGCCTGAAAGGTATACAATCCGATAAAGTGAATATAATATTTAATATATCACGATAGTTGGATATATAGGATATAATGGGCAGAGGTAGTCTTGCTGTGGTAGCTCCCTGTTCATATCCCCTTAATGTTACTTTTATATAGCATTCATGCAAGTTCTTTAAGCTGATGTACAATGCAAGAGGGAAAAAAAAATCTTTGTTGTTTATTATTTTATCATAGCTATGACTGTAAACATAGACAGGGTTATTAATTTAAGCGTGAATTAACAGGAAATTGAAGTGAATTTATGGACACAACTGGAAAAAGATTCCATGTTAGCTATGGATTCACTTTGACTTATTTTAACCACATTATGAAAGTCACCTTGAATTGATCTTAATTACTGATGACTCCCAATTTAGTGAATAATCCTGACAATATATGTTCTTCTGGCATGGCCGAAAAGCAACAAATCTACAATTAATCTCATTAACCACATACAATTTCTAATCCCACTGGTGATGTTTTAGATGATGTAATACAAAATCATTTGGAAACTATTAATTTAATAGTCACTTGATCTGATGGTCTGAAAAACCCATCCTCTTCAAATGGTATTCTCTTGTTGAAGACTAATTGTATATAGCAGCCAACTCAAACTCTGCCCCATAGTTTAGCCAGGGTTTACGATCCCCTGTATAAAGTATGATATTTATGCTCTACTCTTTACAAAATCAATTACGAAAGTGCAAAACAAAACAAAAAAAAATGCAAAAAAAAGCCTATGCTTATTCTAGACACAAAACATATCTTTTAAGCAACCCATTTTGAGAGCACACAGCATACTTAAGTTATACTTCGTTACATTCAGTGAAAATTATGGGGACCTGGTGGAAGGGTATATTACCAGTCCAAAGTAAAACAAGTTACCTGCGCTCTCTCCTTAATCACTATGTATTTTTAAACAAATGTAGTTTTTTTTAGTTACCTCCAATGACCATGAGAGGATAAGCCCACCTGCCAACATCAACAGACCCCCCCAGGTGGGTCCTAACTGTAACCATTCACCTTGCTTCCTTGAGCTTCTGGCAAAGATCTCTAATAATAATAATAGGAATTAAGAACAGTATACATTGTGTCATCAGCTGCATGTAAACACTCACATTAGTCTGCTAGGCCTGGAGACGTTCACCTGCAAGACAACTTTAACACAAGGTGGACCTATCACCTTCAAATAATTAAGTCTAATTGAAATCTTATAGGTTTATCTATTTTTTCATATAGTGAGTAATTTCATATTATACTAGGTGTATTATACATTTTCAAATATTTGGCAAGGATGCCAAGGATTACTGTGCATTAACAGTGAAGGGCAGCATAACATGTACTCAGTAACATGCATAGTAAATTGTTACAGGATGCCCAAACAAAAACACACTCAGTAAATAATCAATAATAATTTTGTGCTTACATGACACATTTAGCCCCTGTACAGTTTTACAGACAACTTTAGTTAAAAATTTTACACAACTATTGGCTGCACTATTTCTTATTTATTTATTTAAAATTCTTTAGAGCAATGCATGCACATTAGTTAACCTTTGCTTACAGCACTGCTGAAGAAATCACAGTGTGCGTGTGCACTTGCATTGAATTTTTTACCCATAAGCATGCCTGAAGCATCATGGGTAGATCAGTCTTTCTGAATGCAGAGGTGCAATGGAGGTAAGTTGTTTTTTTGGCCAATGCTGCCGCAGCATTTACTAAGGTGAAGGTAGAAGGAGCTGTTTCTTCGTAGTAGTGACAGTTCAACTTGTAGACATCTTAAAAATAATTAAGTGCTCAGTGGAGTGGTTGAGAATCAAAACTCTGACCACGACAGATTTGTTGTGGTGTGTGCCAAAGGAGCAAAATTGGATTTTTTTTCCAAAATAGTCTAAATTTTGTAAGTTGGTTAATAACAAATAGCCTAGTGTACAAACCCCAGTGTAATAGGGTTGTAGCTATTAAATATTGGAAATCTCACTAGATAATTTATTGCATAGGTTTAATGCTTAAGCTGAACTGTGAAATGCTGTTTTAGAGCAGTGATATTTTGGATTTAAAATTACACTGGGAAAGGCACCTAAGCGTGCCGAAACAGTTTTTTGGGGGTGAATTGTGTCTGACTCTGGCAGGCTATTAACGTGATCTGTGTTGCTGTATGTTTATTTTCTAGCCTCCTCACTTTTTGTTTGTCCTTATGTTTGCTATTGTGACATACTATTGATGATAAAGCTATATTTATATTAGCATTTCTTGAGTTGTGCATCGTGTTTAGACTTATCTTATATTATTTAAACATCATATAATCCCTGAAGATTAAATAACAGCAGTAGTCCTTACTAAAGCTCACAAACATTTCTAAAACTATTCGTGCAGATTTATCATAAGGATATTATCACAGCCATTCCTATTATTTTTTGCAAGCTACGGTTTCAGCTTATAAACCAATTTAATAGGAACTGTAATACTAGTGAATTCTGTGGATCAGGAGTAACTAACGTTTTAAATCTATCCGAACTAAATAAGGAGCATTTCTAATAATACATGGTTCACCTGTAAACATATTTCAAACGATTTTGTTTTGGTGAAAGTCGTAATAAGTATAACTATTGCATGCAAAGATACAAAGCAGCTTCATCGAGTGAAGTAGATGTTGGATTGCAGATTGGACCATGTGTACCCAAGTGTGACCCTAAATATGTGGTCCGATTACAACTCCTAAAGTTAGCCTATTCCCACAGTTGGCTAACCCAATTTCCAGGTCATCTTCTCACTGCTAGTTAAAGGGACACTATATTACCTGAACCACTACAGCTTAATGTAGTGGGTCTTGTGTATAGCATGTCCCTACAGATTTTTCAATGTAAATTCTGCCTTTTCAGAGAACGGAGGGGGACCGTCACCCAAACAGTCACTTCAGGACTACACTATAATGCTCCTTTAAACATTGCAAGCAACTGTATAAGTCCAATAATATAAATCTGATTGCTCACAATGCAGTGCAGTCTGTATACATCATACAACATAATGGCTGGTGTCTGCATTCATGTCTGCTAGATGATCATGACGATTAATACAAACACAATGTATTTTAGGTTTAAAGGGTTCCTCAGATTCCACATTCACAATGAAATGACTGATCCCAGTGTTGGGACTTACAGACAATTCTCGAGACATCTTTAGATTAGGAGGAAATGTAAACTGTAGATCTTCTACAAAATATTTGATCCAATTTCTCATGTAGGCTCCGTGACTGACCAATAGGATATTTGCATCCAGAGGGACGTGATTATCATTGGTATTATGTGGTATAGCGTTACTGCTATGGTTTACAAAAGGAAAGAGGTCAGACGACGAGATCTTGGATATTCCTGTGGCACCTAATTCTGACTGGTCTTTACTGCGCAGTTCCTCAAACACCAACTGACATAAATACTTAAAAAAGTCTTTGGCACGAGCTCTAACCTGTGAAAGACATATGAAACCGTTGAAAATAAATAAATAAAAATCCAGAGAACACTTTGTAATTACAAACATGTTCCACATATAAAACATAGTAAACACGTGCTAATTCAGTAGTAGAAAACAGTCAATCATAAGAAAAATATGACACAATGCATTACAAAGAATTGTGTTTATACCTTAAAATGTAGAGAAGGCACTATAGTAACCATAACCACTACAGCTTAATGTAGTGGTTCTGGTGTCTATAGCCTGTCCACGCAGGCTTTTTATTGTAATGACCGCCTTTTTAGAGAAAAGGCAGTGTTTACATTGCTGCCAAACACCTCTAGTAGCAGTCACTCAGACGACCACTAGATGTGCTTCCTGTGTCAGTGCTGCACAGTGTGCAGTACTGGCTTTCAACAATTCCACGCTCTGCGTGGAGAGACTGAACATACCCCATAGAGATGCACTGATTCGTTGTATCTCTATGAGGAGATGCTGATTAGTGCAGCGAGACATTTTGCTGCGCATGCGCAACAGCCTCCCAATGCTTTCTGGTGGGAAAGTATTGAATTGGCTGACATCATCATGCGTGATGATTTCAGCAATGGAGGTGGAGCCAACCGTGCCGAGACCTGTGCGGCGTGGGAGAACAGGTGAGTTTAAACATCTTATTTCTTATGGTGGGGTCGGATACCTTGATAGCTATTTTAACACTATTTGTCAAATATATTTGTTTGTGTTCCTGACTCTATAGTGTTTCTTTAACATCTTTTATTATTTTCTATAGGGGAAGTTAAAGCCAGTCTCAATTGGTAAGAATATTAAGCTGCTAGTCACTAGCATTTGCAAAACCAATTTTAACAATTAGCAGCTTGTCAGTAAACAACACTGGAAATGAGCTCTGAGACTATTGTTTAAAACATATGTTAAAAAATTGAACATAGTCAATACTTTATTCTATTCACAGGAAAGGTACATTTTAAACTAGAACAGGACTAGATGAAACATAGAATGTGACAGCAGATAAGAGCACTCAGCCTATTCAGTCTGCCCAATTTTCTAACTACTTTCATTAGTCTCTTATAGCTAGGATAGCCTTATGCCTACCCCACACGTACATAACCCCTTAAGGACACATGACATGTCATGATTCCTTTATTCCAGAATTTTGGTCCTTAAGGGGTTAAACTCCTTCACTGTGTTAACCTCTACCACTTCATCTGGAAGGCTATTCCATGCATCCACTACCCTCTCAGTAAAGTAATACTTCCTGATATTATTTTTAAACCTTTGTCCCTCTAATTTAAGACTATGTCCTCTTGTTGTGGTAGTTTTTCTTCTTTTAAATATAGTCTCCTCCTTTACTGTGTTGATTCCCTTTATGTATTTAAATGTTTCTATCATATCCCCACGTCTCGTCTTTCCTCCAAGCTATACATGTTAAGTTCCGTTAACCTTTCCTGGTAAGTTTTATCCTGCAATCCATGAACCAGTTTAGAATGGCCCTTTTCTGATCTCTCTCGCTAAGGTATCAATATCCTTCTGGAAATCATCTCCAGTACTGCGTACAATACTCCAAGTGAGGTCTCACCAGTGTTCTGTACAATGGCATGAGCACTGCCTTCTTTCTACTGCTAGTTTTACAGTCCATCATTTTTGTTATCCTTTATTAAGGTATAAATCCCTTGATCCAAATGGCTCCCTTGCAAAAACATGGGTGGGTCTATAATAGCATCATAACTAGCCACCTGTCTATATAGGTCATGCCCATAAAATATGTCTTGTTGTCCTCAAGGACTGGTGTTCAAAACAACTGATAAGTTATACAAGCTTGTAATTACCGCTAAAGCACTACAAAAAGGGCCATACCTGTTCAAGAGTCTCGCCACCTGGAGGTGTATATGATGGACACTGCTGTCCGGACTGCTTTGCCATTGCCTTTAACTCACTCAAGGGCCGACCCTCTGCATTTCCATATTTCTAGAAACAAGATTTTTTTTTTGCATGAAGATACATTAATTTCAACACTCTTGTTAAACAGTACTGACCAATTAAACAGGCAAAACTTCTCTGTTCTTAGAATTTCTCTGTTTTAGCAGGTTTTTGTACAGTTGGGTTAAAAAAACATGTATTCATAGCTTGCCACTAGGTTGATATAAGATATAATGCAGAGCTTGATATATTACATGAGGCATGCTGTTTACAATTTCAGTTTGTGTACAGCACCTAAATACCAGCCAAAAAAATATATGAGACATTCAAGTGAAGGTTGCCCTATAGAATTATATCCACTTAAAATCATCTCAAACAAGTTATAGCTAACTTATATGATAACAGAAAAAAGATTAAAGCAAATTGCTTTTATATGAAATTCAGCAATACTGTATAACTGGACATTTGAGAGAAATAGCTATTAAAGGTGCCCTTTTATTAGTTAAGAATTGGCTAATTGTACAGATCATTTTCCCCTGCTTCTAAACACCCCAGTGTTAAATTTACTAAATTCCATATTGTACACATTTAAAATCCAAATTGAATGACTAAAATAAAGAGCTGCGCCTAGAGAAAAGAAGGATATTTTTCCAAATCTAAAATTATTGCCTAAAATGCACAAGTCACATTTATTTTAAAGGGAGACTATAGTCACCAAAACAACTTTAGCTTAAAGGAACACTGTAGGCTCCCAGACGACTTCAGCTAATTGAAATGGTCTGGGTGCAGTGTCCCTTCTGCTGCAATGTTATTAATCCCTTTAGGACCGGACTGTTTTGGCGATGTTGTACGTTAAGGACCAGGGCTGTTTTAACACTTTTGTGGTGTTTGTGTTTAGCTGCAATTTTCCGCTCTCATTTACTGTTCCCATACAAGTTATTTATTGATTTTTCGGGACAAAAAGGGCTTTCTTTACATACCATTATTTGTATCATGTCATATAATTTACGTTAAAAAAATAAATAAAATATGGTGAAAAATTGAAAAAACAAACATGTTTTTTGCTTGAAAAACCTTTTACTTACCTACAAAAGCTAATGAACAAAACTGCTATATAGATTAAAAATTTTGTCCTGAGTTTAAAAACACCCGGTGTTTAAGGGCTTTTTTGTAAGTTATAGGGCTATAAGTACAAATAGGAAATTGCTGTTTCAAAATATATATTTTTAAAATGTATCAATAGTGACATTGTTATCTGTCATAAATCTCTGAATCACACCTCACATGTACATATTTTTTTTAAAGTAGACAACCCAGGGTATTCAATATGGGGTATGTCCAGTCGGTTTTAGTAGCCACTTAGTCACAAACACTGGCCAAAGTTAGCATTTATGTTTGTATGTGTGTTAAAAATGCAAAAAAGAATTATGACCGCTTACTTTGGCCAGTGTTTTTGACTAGGTGGCTACTAAAAAAGACTGAACATCCGGGGGACACAGCTTGAACTCGGAGCTGAGCGAACGTGTGCTGTATGAGCTCCTGGACTGGCTTTTTTGGGAAAAACCCCGGAAATCTCACAGCGACTCCACACTAGGCTAAATCAACCAGGAATACAGCGACGACACAGCAGATACCTTTCCCAAAAGCCCACAGTACCATAAACCGCGGCTGCACGTTGAGGCCTGCAGACGGCTAGGAGGGGAAAGGGCGGCCGACTTCCCTGCCGACTGGTACGTCCAGCAGACCCACTCTGCTCCTACCCTCCCCCCGCCCTTTGGACCCCCCTTTACGTAACATAATGACGTAAAGACGTCACCCGTGGCTTCTGCACACTTCCGGGTTCCGATTGTTTGGGGAGGTTCTATGCACTTCACCTGGTAAGCAAATATATTTTATTTCTTATAAATATGCACTAATTGTTGTACACTTTGTTCTGATCTTGATAAAGACCTGAATAGGTCGAAACATTGATCTATTAAACTTTGAATTTATGGACACAGTAAACTGAACACTATCCAAATCCAAGAGTGCGCCTAATTATTTTTTATATATTTGTTTTCGCTGGTTCTGCTGCACCCTGGTATGTATCAATAATTTTTATTCCTAAGGAAGAGTGCCAAACCAGCCCTATTTTTATGTATGTATATATAAGGGTTTATCCCAGTCTCCACTGGAGGGTACCAATGCGGTCTTCAACAAGCCTGCAGGGCGTACTCCAATGCTTCAAATCTAAAATGGCCGCTGCACTGACTCGCCTCCATGTGGCCCCCAGAGAAACCCCTCACTGCCTCAAAGGGACTGAGTAAACTCCTGGCCCCAGCAACATCTGTAACCAGCTACTGGGTTTTACCTACCCAAGCCTCAAGCCAGGCGACATGGCACCCCATATGTTAGCGCTACACCTTGGAGGGAGGTCCACAGGCACCGGACCTGCCAGCGGCCTAATCCCTGGTTGCTTGATCAGCTGATCTTCCACCGAGCTGGGAATGCACAAGACACATGTCTAGCTCTTGGTCCCCAGGACCAGGCTCCAGTCGACCACCCACTACTCCACATCCAAGCTCAAGACTGGGAGAGGCGAATGACGCTGCCATACATGAAGCAGGAAGAGATAGCACAACATGATCAGCACGGGGTATGGATGAACTGCTCGTTGGCACACTACCCATTCTTCCAGAGACACTCAACTACCTACTCTATTTTGTGTCTTTTGCCCAGTGGAAATACTGACAAAGCTCGCATATGCATACTCTGGTTGTATTAGTTAACGTTATGTTCAGCTGGTTAGCGCTTCTTATTTTGTTTTCTCTACACTGTTGATCCAAGTTATTTACTTTGTGCAGGGATAATTCCTTTATACATCACTTCCAGTGATATACTTGCTACGAAGAGTTTAGGGCGCAGGGAGTTCAATCCTGTTCTCTTAATTTTTTCTCTTAATTGTATTGTGTGGTACCCAGTGGAATATCAGCCTGCAAATGTTTATTAGCATGTCAACTTAAATTAATACTTACTCACATTTCCATGTCTAACTAGATATAGAAGTCATTAAACTAACTGTACGCATCTCTAGTTAAATATCTTATGCTAGCTTATGTTTTGACCTTCTCATTTCTTGTAGTTAGACATGACTGAGTAGCCTGACCGTACTTTCATTAAAAAAATGTGCAGATACTCTACATGACATGACACGATATTGTGACGTTTGCAATTCTGATGCTTGTCTGAACTGTCGTGGTCATACAAGCTTGTATGTAATTCTATGCACAACAAAAAAATAGTCTAAAAATAAAAGAGTGATTATTGATAATCTATAACGAGTACACACTTCACCATTTATTAGACCCTTTTATTTTGGGACTATTTTTAACGATATCAATTAAAAGTAATTTTTTAGCAATCGTTTCACCACAATTTCCCTTCTGGGGTTTCACCACAATTTCCCTAGTGGTGGATCATTCTAACTATTTTCTTCCTAATTCAGACAGTGATAGACAAGAAATACCTCTATTTGCAGCTCTAAGTCTGCCCACAGTGGTTGTCTACCAGACAGCCACTCGAGGACTTCCTGAATTGAAACGGACCTTTGGTCCAGTATCTGACGCTGGACGTTCTCACGCTCTGCATGGGGACCTCCAGCATCAGATTTAACCCCGTAGAAAAGCATTGATTCAGTGCTTTCCTATTGGGAGGTCTAATGCACGTTAGCACTCGCTCGTCTTGAAACACTGGAGGGAGCAGAGCGTCGCCCCAGCGCCGAAATACATCAACAGGGTTTTATAAAGGGAGAGGGAGGCAGAGGGAGCTATAGTGCCAGGAATACAGGTTTGTATTCCTGGCACTATAGTATCCCTTAAATAAAGCCGTTTGATTGTACAGATCATGCCCATGCAGTCTCACAGTCTCACTGCTCAATTATCTGCCATTCAGGAGTTCAATAACTTTGTTTATGCACCTTCCTGCATGTAACTTGCACAGCATTCCTAAACACTTCCTGAAAAGTGAGATCTTATTTTTAGTCTTCCTTTATTGCAAAGTCTGTTTAATGTGGAATTTATAATCTCATATAGAAATACATAGGTTAATTGTCAATCATATTGTGTTTTTACTGCAATAAATAAATATATATATATATATTTACAAAAATTCTGAATTAAAGTAACAGAGCATTAGCATCTCCCTGTGCACCCAAGGAATAAAAAAAATATTAAGAAGTAAAACATCCTAACTTATAGGTGCAAACCTTATAGGCAATCTAAAAGTATACATTCCATAGACATCACACTCACACATCCAGAACACTAAAGCCTCAACTAAACTAGATCCCAAAGACACAAGGGAATGTTCAGTGACTTTGGCTCACCCTTTCTCGCAGTCTGCAGTCATATTTAATGGCAATGGGTTCACACAGTTGGTTATTCTTCATAATGATGCAAGCGGTCTGTGGAAGAGAGAATATAATGTAGAGGATGATACATTTCAAAAAGAGTCTTGGAATTTGCAAACGTAATTTTAAAAAATCCATGACGGCTCCTTTAATAAAATAATAAAATAAATAACACCTGGAGATATTAATTGTAAATAAAATTGTGGGAGAAGTTGGACATGAATGTGCAATACACACACTGGAAAATGTCTGTGTTGCTACTACATGTGACATGTCAAGGTGGCTACTGCTGCCTAGATGCAAGGAATTGGCTCTATCTGTAGAGAATCCTCCATAGACCACAATGCTGTAAGTTCCTGGTGCTGAAGCGCCAGAGTACAAGCTGGAAGATGATGGCGGCGCTCGCGAGTGACAGGTTCAGATAACTTAAAATCATTATATGGCACTAATTTTGGGTAAGTTATTTTTTTCACATCTGGTTCACTTTAATCATTTTATAATTGAATCTTTTTATTTATTTAATCTCTGGAATTTTCGCTAGAATCTCTTTTTGAACATGATAAATGTTACCAGGTCCACTTACAAATAAAAAAACCCTACTTTTTCACACTGCTAGTATTTTGGCAATACATATTATTCTTAATACTATGTTATTTTACCGTTGCAATGATAGGCCTAGGGTGGGGACCCTATTGCAGCACCCTAGGCGCATCCTTCGTTTTTCGGGGGGGAAACAGAGCCAGTGTTTCATACTCCGTAATAGTGATAAAGAAAACTACACAGGATCTTACACCCCTTTTCATACTAAAATTTGGGTTACATATAATTTATATCATAGTGTGATTTATTTTACAGTATTAGTAAAACTTAGTTTTTTTTTTTTTTTTTAGATATGTGAATATATAACCCACAAGATTAAAGGGACACAATAGTCACCCGAACAACTACAGCTCATTAAATTTGTTCTGGTGAGTAGAATCATTACCTTCAAGCTTTTTGCTGTAAACACGGTCTTTTCAGAGAAAATGCAGTGTTTACATTACAGCCTAGTGATAACTTCACTGGCCACTCCTCAGATAGCTGTTAGAGATCCTTCCTGGGTCATGGCTGCCTAAAATGCATCCAACCATTCAGTATCTCCTCCCTCTGCATGTAGACACTGAACTTTCCTCATAGAGATTCATAGATTGAATTCATCTCTATTAGGAGATGCTGATTGGCCAGAGCTGTGTTTGAATTGTTCTGGCTCTTCCCCTGATCTGCCTCTTTGTCAGTCTCAGCCAATCTTATGGGGAAGCACTGTGATTGGATCAGGCCACCACTTCTGCTGAAGTCAGCAGGCAGTGGGCAGGTCTGAAGAAAACAGGGACTAAGTAAGCAGCTGCAGACTTGAATACAAGTAAGATTTTACTATATTTAGGGAGGCATGAGGGGACCAGGGGGGCTAGATGGTGGTTTTAACCCTGTATGGTCAGGCACACATGTTTGTGTCCCTGACCCTATAGTGATCCTTTAATATGAGTACAGTTTGGATCTTTTTCAAAAAAATTGCTATAACAATGATAATATGTTATTACAGGGAAGAAAAACTATTTAGCAATTGCACTTACTTGCTTAGCACGGATCAAGTCACTTGAAAACACATGCGTAAACATGACGTTACTAAGAAATCTACCAGCAGCTTCTGCCTGCTTAACTCCCATCTCCGAGAGAGGCTCATCTATCCCTTGGCCTGTAAAATGAAGGATTACAAAAGGAACAATCAGCCCACCATGCTACAACAGACAAGAAATATGCAGATGTTAGAAATACAGCATTATACAGTGGAATTGTGTCAAATTATGGTCAGTCTTTTCAGTATCGTCACATTAGCACTTCATTTTTTATTTTATTTTTTAACTTACCTTGGAGCAGTTTTTCTTTGTTGTATCGTGTTTCCCCACTATATGAAATAAACAAATACATTTTAAAAAGGGAAACACGGATTAGATCAAATTCTAGAAGTTTGTTATTGTAGATTTGCATTGAGCGTCATAAATATAATGGGCTGTAAAAGGTTTGGTATCTTGTAAATGCCTATAGATGGCAAAATAATTAAAAAGTCAGATTTATAAACTATATAAGGGTGCCCAATATGCCTTTTAGAATCCATGTAATTACTTCAGTTTGATGTGTTTCCATCAAAGAAAGAAAAACATTATAAAGTCTGTCCATTGCTGAACAAAATTAACAAACATAATAATAATCTACACTACCTGCATGAGGCATGTGAATATCTGCTAAATTGCAGATGTTTTATCCTATCTGCTGGGAATGAACTAACTGTACCGTACTGTGCTCTCTGGCATAGAGAAATAAGAACAGTCAGTACAAACGCTTAATGACAATATGTCATAGACACATTTCTCAAGGGTATGGGAAATGTGCTTTCAAAAATAGATTAAAAAAATAATAAAAATAAATTTATATACACATACATACATATACACACACACACACATACAATACAGGGATGAGGGCACTCACTATTCTCCAATTGCTTTTACAAACGGAATGATGTAATGCCTTGGTACACCACGCTGGAACCAATATATATCCAAATAATTCAGCAAAGAAAAGTGGGCACTCACAGCTCTTGTTTAGTTAATTAAATTTGTTCTGGTGAGTAGAATCATTACCTTCAAGCTTTTTGCTATAAACACGGTCTTTTCAAGGAAAATGCAGTGTTTACATAACAGTGTTTACACAACAAGAGCTGTGAGTGCCCACTTTTCTTCGCTGAAATATATATATATATATATTTGAAAACAAGAGGAGTCTCAATGTATCCTTCCTAGTAAAATATTTTATTAAATTCTTTATAAAATATTTTACCAGGAAGGATACTTTGAGACTCCTCTTGTTTATATATATATTTTTTGTAAATATTTTATTATATCTTTTCATGTGACAACAATGAAGAAATGATAATCTGCTACAATGTCAAGTAGTAAGTGTACAGCCTGTATAACAATGTAAATGTGCTGTCCTCTCAAACTAACTCAGCACACAGCCATTAATGTCTAAACCGTTGGCAACAAAAGTGAGTACACCCATAAGTGTACTTGTCCAAATTGGGCCCAATTAGCCATTTTCCCTCCCCGGTGTCATGTGACTAGTTAGTGTTACAAGGTCTCAGGTGTGAATGGGGAGCAGCTGTGTTAAATTTGTTGTTATCGCATTTCACACTTTCTCATACTGGTCACTGGAGGTTCAACATGGCACCTCATGGCAAAGAACTCTCTGAGGAACTGAAAAAAAGAATTGTTGCTCTACATAAACATGGCCTAGGCTATAAGAAGATTGCCAAGACCCTGAAACTGAGGTGCAGCATGGTGGGCAAGACCATACAGCGAATTCACAGGACAGGTTCCACGCAGAACAGGCCTCGCCATGGTCGACCAAAGACCATGGTCACATGACCGAAAATAATTAACATAAATCAATAATACATGTGATGTCACAGAACCAGTATTTTTAAATCCCCCCCCCCCCCATTTTAAGCAGCTTAGGTTCCCCATGTCTGGCCTCTTGCCAGGTGAAATGCGTTAAGTGTATTTATCATTATCTACCTCACTTTGAGTGTATTTTTTCTTGTTTTATATTAAATTACCTTTAAATAAAAGTACTTTTTTATTGGACTAACCTTTACTGCTATTCTGCTTGAACTATCATATCCGTGGTGGGGATTGTACCACCCAAGCCCGAGGAATATAGCAGTCCACATCTGCTCCATCTCATGTGAGTAAATTTCTTACCACTTTAATTGTATTCTGTGCTTTATGGTACACACAATTTTTCTATTTGTCCTATATTTCTGGAGGGAAATGACCACAAATGGGCATTACACTATAATATCCTAAGCCTATAGCCGCAAAGCTGCTTAAGTTTCCAACATTTGAGTGACTGCAACCACCAAGAACCACACTATAACCATAGGTGGGGATTGTTTTGCCCAGGCATTCAAGCTGGAGCTACAATTTTAGCTCCAGGAAATTGTGTGTTTCTTTTGTTTTATTCTATTTATTTGGACAGTGACATACTACACTATATATTTTCCTTTTTTTGCCTTTTTCATCCTGTATAAATTTTTTTTTTTTTTTTAAAGGACACTTTAGGCGCTGCACCACTCCTTGTACTTTCATCTGTTTGTGGACGGGATGAGAGACCCCGGCTCCAGTGATTTAGCTGCCGTTTGGACTGTTCTAGTTATTGCTTAGCGCTGAATACCCTAAATTGCACCTTCATAAATGTAGAATAATATTTGAAATGTTTATAATGTATGTATGAATGAATTAATGTGTGTTGCCATATGGAATTACTGGAAAACTAGAGGAATATATTTAAACTGACAAGGAACAAGGTAAATAGCAAAACAATTTCTTATAATCTCAGTAATTCCTTAGAATATTTAGGTATGTATGTTTCCATTGGTTGTTATTTGTTTAATTAGTGGGATCTGTTAGACCAGGGCTTGACAAATTGGCTTGGAATCTAGGAGCCAGGTTTTTCAATGTCAAAAATACAATTCTTAAAGGAACACAATAGTCACCAGAACTACTACAGTTTAATGTAGTTGTTCTGAAGTCTATATCCTGTTCCTGCAAGCTTTTCAATGTAAACACGGTCTTTTCAGATAAAAGGCAGTGTTTGCATTGCTGCCTATTAACACCTCTAGTGGCAATCACTCAGAGACCACTATAGTGCTTCCAAGCTCAGTGCTGCACAATGTGCAGCACCTAAATTCAGCTTCTAGTGACAGTCACTCAGACAGCCAATAGAGGTGCTTCCTGGGTCAGTGCTGTAGTGTGCAGCACCTTCTTTAAAAATCCCCATAGAGATGCATTGATTTAATGCATCTCTATGAGGAGAAGTTGACTGGCACAGTTTGGCACTTTGTCGCGCATGCACAGTAGTCTCTCAATGCATTCCTATGGGGAAGCTTTAGATTGGCTGTGATTATCAAGACTGATGATCTCAGCACGGTGTGGAAAAAAGGTGAGTAAAAACACTGTTCCCATGTGAATGGAGGTGGACATGTAACCTAAACTTACACAATCACTGACAGAGAGAGACTCACTAACAGACCCACACTCACTGACAGACAGAAAGACATACATACTCACTGACGGACACACTGATTTGTCACACACACACACACTCTCACAAATTATTTATATTTTTTATTTGAATGTGCCCACCGGCTACCCTACCTTTGGGAGAGCTGGAGTGGAACCTTTCCCTGGGGTCCAGTGAGGCTGCTCTCATCTCTCAGCTTTGCTACCTACAGTGCTGTTTAGTGATGTGGAGGTCTGAGTGATGTCATTTTCTGGCTCCCAGTATCACTGGAGGGCGAGCGAGGAAGCAGGGCAGGTAGTTGACAGCTCCCTATCTGCCTCTGCAATCAGCCACCCTCCTGCCCCCATTCCTCAGCTCTCCATGAGCCAGCCGCTTACCTGCCTGCTTCTGCTCGCCATGAGACGCCTGCCCGTCTCCACTCCCAGGCAGCCGTCACCGCGAGGTCTGAACAGGCTCACAAATCCCAGGCGCCAGGACAAATTTCCTAGTTACCATAGTGACCTGGGATTTGTTGAGCCATGTGTTAGAGTGTCAACAATACATGTTGACATGTAAGAAAGGACACGTTCTGATACCAATCTCAGTTATTCCTTAAGGATATAGGAATAACAGGTGAAACCAGAAAATAACAATGTCCTTGCATTCAATGCTGAATTGGGCGCCATGTAATCTAAACACAAACAATATAAAATGTTATAGATGTATATGCAAGTATAAAAAGAAGAATAGGATAAGAAAAACTAAAGCAGCACTGGTATTTGACTTTATTTTTTCTCAGTATCCAGGTGCTATCATTTTCCACTGCCCATGATGTATACAGTTTGCCCTTCTGTGTTTTTTTTTTTTGACTGATGGTATGTGGGTAAATTATATTGGTGAATTAAACAATGCTAAAGATTGCCTACTTCTATCGGATGCAAAAAACCTAATAAAAATAGTGATAGTGCTGCTTTGCCATGGGTATGAAAACATCAGTGTCCTCCTGCAATATTAAGCATGGCCTCCCATAATGCAAAAGAGAATCAGTATTGGGGGATCATATAGATACACACACACATTCAACATAACTACCATACTTTTCCTTTTTATACCTCAAAGCCAACAAAACAGAGGCAACAGCTACGTTTTTAATTAAAAAACATTTACATGTTTTCTAACTAATTCCCTACCACTGTATGTAAATAAAAACGGCACAAAATTAACATAACACTGAATGTGCTAACTTGTTTTACTAAATAAACTCAAAACAGACAAAAACGACAAACAGTAGGTAATGTAAAACACATATATCCTTAAAACAGGGCTTGACAAATTTGCTTGGAATCTAGGAGCCAACTAAAAATGTTAGGAGACAGTTTTTTTGTTTTTTTAAAACAATGCTTGATTTTCAATGACAAAAACACAATTCTTAAAAAGGACGTTATAGTAACCAGAACTCACTACAGATTAATGTAGTGGTTCTGGGGTCTATAACCTGCCCCTGCATGCTTTTCAATCTAAACACTGCCTTTTCAGAGAAAGAGCAGTGTTTACATTGCAGCCTAGTAACACCTCTAGTGGCAATCACTCAGAGACCACTATAGTGCTTCCTATAAGAGTGCAGCAGCTAAATTCAGCATCTAGTGACAGTCACTCAGACAGCCAATAGAGGTGCTTCCTGGGTCAGTGCTGCGACACTTTGCATTGAGACGCGAACATTTCACATAGATATGCATTGATTGAATGCATCTCTATGAGGAGATGGTGATTGGTGTAGCGTTTTGCCACATATGTGTCAGACTCGCAATTCTGTCCTATGAGAAAGCATTGGGTTGGCTGAGATCATCTAGATGAAAACTGGCACGGCGTGAGAACAAAGGTGAGTAAAACACCATTCCTATGCCATTGGAGGGGGAGGGCAGTCAATTAAAACATACACACACACAGTGAGAGAGTGATGTCATATCCCGGCACCACCGCATGGCGTGCGATGAAGCAGAGCAAGCAGAATACATCTGCCTCGCCACCCACTTCTATTCCTTATAGCCAGCCACTGGCCCGCATCCCACTTTCCCAAAGCTGACCACCGGCCCACCTTCACTCTCCCCCAGCCGGCTGGCCACCTCAGAGGTACGGGTTGACAAAACCCAGCAATTTTGTCCTAGTGCCTGGGATTTGTTGAGCCCTGTCTTAAAGGGATACTATAGGCATCACGACCAGTTCATCTGGGTCCACTGTCCCTGTCCGACTACCAGACAGCCACAAGAAGTTAGAGGCACTTCCTGTAGTTTCAGAGTTAGACTCCGTGAATCAACGCTGGACGCACTTGCTTTGCATAAGGATATCCATGCATGCGCGTTGTGTGTCCCCCATCGGCTGACATCGGCAGAGGAATTGCGTGACCCAGCACTAAGGCACATCAGCGCTGGAATCAAGTAAGTGACTGGTAGGATTTTTTAACTCTTTCGTGGATGGAGGCTGGACACAATTGAATACCTCTTAGTTTACAAGATGCTAATTTCACCTGTTATTTTATATGTTCATCACTGGACTAATATGGCTACAATCTGTACTCTAAGAATATCTCTCTCTCCATATTTATATCCCACACCTTCCTTTAGATAACACCCTTGCACTTTCAATGAGACCGGCTGTGGCTCCCCCACCCCCTTTCTCATTAGGACCAGATGGATATTAAATAATAACAATGAAGGATATTATTATATTACAGCCTGGCTCTGACTGGCCTCACTAACAGGTCCCAGCATTGGATAGAGATGACCTTTACACTGATGTCTACGGACAGCAAGGTGAGAGATAAATGGCCACTTACTGTCTAACGATGGTTAGTGCGAACCTGGCCATGCTGGCTGATCAGCGGCCCTCTCCTCCAGCAGGTAACCAGGCCAGCTGTCCCCTACCTCCTGCTCCGCATTGCAGACTGACCCTGAGGAAGACAAAATCGTAGCTGGGCATTACGGAACAGCCAATCACGGCTCGGCATTCATTCCGTGCGCTAACAATGAAATGCAACAGCGTTGTGTATTGGCTATAAGGGACACAGTGTAATTGTATTGGCAAGAAGCTCTTCCTGTTTCCTTGCCCATAGATGTCCCCTCTCCTTCTGCATGATCTCCTTGCAATGGGCAGTCCCCGAGCGCTCTGCTTGGCTGTATTATCTGCTAGTTCAAAGTAATTCAACACATTTTAAAATAGATCGCAGGATGCAGACTGTCAGGGCAGTGCAGTCATTGGAAAGCTATACTTTCATCATGAATGAAATAAACATGTATAGGGATAAAAAAAAAAAAAAAAATCTAGTATATTATTTATATTGCTCAAGAGCTTGCAATCTAAAAAAAAATAAATAAAAAGCAAAAAAAATAATGCTGACATTTGATAAATGGCAATTGTAAAAACTGCTTTACTTTATCTTCAACCTCTTAAAATGACAATCTTAGGGCTACTCCCAGTACCATAACCACTTTGGTGATTTGAAGTGGTCATGACGCCTGGAGTTTGTACGTGCATCATTTTGCTATAAACGCTGCACATATGGGGTTGAACCCCTTTGCTGCTAAAAATATAGCTCCACCTTTGGCAGTGTCATTGGGGCATCATCAGACAGCCTCCAACAGGAATTCAGAACTGGCTAGTGCCAATTCTGGGTATATTTGTGATGGTTTCAGCCTATGAATGGCTGGTATGATCAGCATCCAGTTTATGCAGCTCAGCAGAAGTCGGATGCCAGTCACCAGCCACTAGAGGACCTTGGTGCCAGGCAGAGACCCAGGTAAGAGGGCAAAGCAATGCAAACCAGTTTGCCCCATTTCTGGATAACAGCGCCTAGGCATCTGTGGCATCATAACCACTAGACCACCATCATAACCACCCCATTAGCACAATGACTCTTGCAGTTTAACTGCATGACCACCCACTGTCCTGGATCCAGTAGTACCGATTTTGAGCTTCTCTCCCAACATCACTGGTTGATTCCATGATGTCCCATATATGATGACAGCAGAATTCTGGAGGTACTCGAACCATGTCTTAGCAGTTCTTTCTGCATGTTCTGCTCTGAGTGAGGGTGGACAGATAGACTGTCAGTGTGAATGCATGCTAGGCTGACATTCCCCTTCGCTGGGATACCTACCCCCCTTACAATATAATATAAGGAAGGAAAGATTTTACTCAAGGCTGTTTTACATCTGAGAATTTGTGAGTGACCAATTGTAATTAACACATTGTCACTAACTCTGAGACAGTTAAACGCTATGTTTTTTTTATTTTATCTGTATTTAGCAGATTATCCCCTATTCTATTTGTATATATTTGTTGAAGACAGGAGGAAGTCTTTGGGGACCTATCTGGATACTTCACCCAACACAGGGAAGTTCCGGTCTGCTTTAAATTATACACTTTTCTCACTGGGGTTGTGTTCACATATCTTGTTTTTGTATTTCAATATAATATAATACAGGAACACCCCAAATAAAAACGAAATAATCTTTATTAGAAATCCAAAAACAACAATTAATCCTATGTGTAATAGAATCCATACTACAATCACAAATAGTACATAATATTAGCAAAGTGTAATGTTCACGTAATCACTATACCTAACAATGCTGCACCTCAAAAATAAGACAAAATTTAATTACAAAAGACTATATATATATATATATATATATATAATGGATTACATTGTATAGGAATACAGTTGTGTAGTGAGTGCATAGAGGATCCTGATACCAAAACAACAACAATGCCCCCACCCACAGTTTCTGCCAAAAGCCTTTATCAGTTGTTTGGTTGCTGCATCTCCTCCAGTTAACGGGTGGTCACCCACTCTTCCAGATAGGACACATCATTGTTATGTGTGCATACATATGGTTCATCTGCTTGGTCCTATTATCCTCCATTTAGAAAGGCTTTTAGGATGGGGGCTTTGTTGTTATTATAATTAACTTGACACACCCTGCTAAATACACTCGTCTCTCCAGACTCACAGAATGCATCTTCACAACACAGCCTCCCAAACGCACCTTAGATACAGACAACAATCTTCCAAACAAATATGCACTAACTTGTTTTGCCCAAGAAGCTACAGTTGCATGTAAACCATTTTTGCCTGCCCTCTTGTGGTTTCATTTGTATTAACTATGAAGTTCTACTGAAGGTATTTTGGGTTGTATTTAAAGTACAATTTTATGGCCAGATTCTAAATGTGATGTAATAAGACATCCCACTGGTTTCCATTGAGATTACTCCACTTCTAGAAATGGGGCCTGTCTACATAACTCTAAACATGCAAGCATGTGTAATGTGATCGTAGTTCTGCAAAGCATTGAGAACACAGAGGTCAATTGACATTTCGGTATGAGTGTGATCTGGAACTCAGCAAAGTGTTATTTAATCCCCATTAAACATTGCTAGCTTGCTGTTTGTTTTCAGTCATCATCTCTTGGTTTTACGTAGCTTAACAAGCAATGACTAAAATAATAGAATTTCTTTGATGTTTCTCTTATACATTTGTAGCTAAACAGATACGTGATAAAGTTATATCAGGTGTACCTTATCATTTCTTTCCTTAGTACTGAAATATTTAAACTTTCCAACTGTACTTCTCACATTCATGATAACTAATGAGGCAAGCAGAATTTCCCCTTTCTTTCCCCTTTTGGCTAGGTATAGAGTGGGTGTGTTTGCATGTGTTACTCTACATCATCCATAAAGAATGTGCCCCTCCAAGACCCCAAGCACCAGCAGTGATCCTAACCACAAATAGAATACTAGAAAGAAGCTCAATTCCTTTGAGGTGTTCATATCTTCTCCTTCTTTTGCCTAAATATATGTGGACATAAGGGTATCTTCACAAATCTTTTTTGCTTTAAATGACCTGTAAAATAAATTTTTTAGAATTATATATTTTTTTTACTTATCTAATCTAGCATATGTAACCAGTGCGTAGCCCCACCCTCTGCTATTTTAATGTGAGTATTAACCTTGTACACAGAAAAAAAATATTCTTTTTGGGCGAATTCATTTCTCTGGTTTCGTGCTGTTTGGTTCAGGTGAATGTTGTCTATGCAATCGTTTTGGAAACAATTTGGACAAAACAAGAGTAATTGAGCCAATCAGTGTTCTGCAAAATATAAATATTATGTATATAATCTGCAGTACACTGATAGGAGTATTTTCATGCCATTTGCTTCACATATCAAGTGAGAAGAAGTAACCAAAAGAGGTAAAAAGTAAAAGCAGTAAAAAACAAAAAAACGATGTTGAGATATTTATATTGTAGTAGATACAGGAGGTCTTGTTCCAGACTTGGGATCCAGACCTGTTCTGCCCAGCATTCATCCCTTCTATCCGCCTAGTAGTGCCAAGGATATTACAGAGAGTGAGAGAGCTTCTGCAGAAGCTCCCCCACAAATATCAGCCAGACGCTTGATAATGTGGGGAATAAAACAGAGGCGGAACCGTTAATTTAGGGCCACCCATTGGCAAAGTGTTTCTAGGGGCCCAGTCAAGCACTGCGCACCTTTACATTGCGACCTGGACACACTGTAAGCTCAGCAGCGCTGGGAGGAAGTGACAGACGGTCACTCCCTCCCAGATAACACAAAGTCGCATAAGAAGAAAATATAGAGAGGAGGAGACGTGGAGTAGGAGAGCCTCTGACTCCCAACAGTCTCTCCAGCTAACTGGACCCCAGGGAAGCCACCCTCCTCCACCAACAATGTAGAAAACAGGAGGGTGGCTTCAAATGTGTACATTTTGCATGTGTGTCTGTGACTCTGTTTGTCTGTATGTTTATTTGTCTGCCTGTGTATCTATCTGTATGTTTGTATGCAGAGGGGTTACTAGAAACCACAGGGCTACAGTGCGAAAATTGCCCTGGGCCCCCCTCATACGTCTACCCACTCCCCCCATACGTCTACCGTCCACCTCCCATAAGTTCCCACCTCACCCCCACACATGCAAACAGATACATGTACACACACACACATACACACAGATGTATACACACATATAGAGAAACATTCATACACATATATACAAACACACACATACACACAGACACATAGGCACACACACACACACAGAAACACATACATACAAACACACACATAGACAGACATATACACAGACAGACAGACAGACACACACAGATAAACATTCATACAGACACACATACAAAAACACACACACACACATACAAAATGGTTTGGTCACCCTCCTGTTTCCTACCTTTTAGGTGCAGGAGGGTGACTTTCCCTGGGGTTCGGTGGCTCAGCCTGATGGGAGTTAGAGTTCCCACTCTGACTCCCTCCTCTACTTACTCCTCCTGCGTGGCTCCCAGTGTAAGCTGGGAGGAGTGACCCGGGCTGTCACTTCCTTCCAGCCTCTGTCCTCATCAAAGGGGGCCGGTCGCACTGTTAAAGCACCGACCAGTCCCCCTGGAAATACATAGCAGCGGGTGGCTCACACGATGGGCCCCTGAATGCGCGACCCTGGCATGTTCTACCTCACAGGGCGGGGCCTCATTACTTAGCCAGTGGGCACTGCGGTTGCAGGGCGGCCGGGTCCCCTGGAGTGACGGAGACGGTCCCAGCTGCGACCTGGGTAGTTCCACCACTGTTTGTATGTGTATCTGTGTTTCATTGTGTGCCCCTGTGTGAGTTAATGTTTTGTATCTGTATGAGTGTCATTGTGTATATCTCTGTGTATGTGTATCTGCATGTGCGTATCTGTTTGTATGTGTCTGCGTATCTGTATGTGTGTGTGTCTGTACCTGTTTATCTGTATGTGTGTCAGTGTTTGTATCTGCATGTGTGTCAGTGTGTGTATCAGTGTGTCTATGTATCTGCATGTGTATCTGGATCTGTGTCAGTGTGTGTATTTGTGTCATGATCTTGCTGCGGTCAGATAGGATGCTTTGGCCAGAGTTAACAAAATAGGTTTTATTGGTAGGTTTTGACATAACAGCAGGTTAACTTATAGAATGAAATAATAGGGAGAAGGGAAGTGAAAGAAATAAACATTAAGGCAATATGCCCTATAAAGATAACAAACAGGTGTGCAAAGAATAAGAAAGTTAGAGATAACAGTATAGGAAGAATAATAAGACAGGTTGTTAGTAAATAATAAGAAGGCTAGAGATAAAAGTATAGGTAGTAGTAAGACAAGTAAAAAGAACAATAAGAAAACAACACCTTGTAAATAAGAGTAAGCAGCAATGTCCAAATAGGGGTTATGCAGGTTTGTATAATTCAGGTTGGCAGGATAAAGCAGAGTTGTAGGCAATCCAGGTTGGTATGGAGCAGGGTTGGTAGTAAATCAGGTTGGACGCAATGAAGTTAAGTCACAGATTGCTTCTCAGGAGCCAGGATCTGAAGTCTTTCAGTAGGAACATAAACTTCAATGTAAAGGCCACTTGGTTTGTCAGGTGTGGCCTTTTATAGCAGACTTGATTCATGTTATGCAGGTGAGAGACTCAGGTGACTAGTGGCTAGGGAGGCCACTAGGGGTGTAAAGGAGGAACTTGATTTAAAGTAACAGTAATAAATGTAATAAATTAACATAGAACATAGTTGTCAGGATAGGATCCTGACAATGTGTCACAGTGTGTGTCAATGTATATGTATATGTGCATACATCTCAGGATTTAAACTCCAAAACTACACACAAATATACCCCTGTATTCAGACATCAATACTGCATATAGACACACCCCTACATTCAGATGAAACTCTACACACAAGTAAAGTATTGCTTTCAAATGGCAACAGTAAATAAACACATACAACACAACACTAGACACAAATGCCCCCTACATTCACACACGCATACGTCATACAAAAACGTGCTTAGATTCAAACATACAAACACTGCTCAGTGTTAAAGACAACCCTGCAAGGATAGGCAAATGGTAAATCCCCAGCTGGCAAAGCATTGTGGGAGTTATTGACAGATGGGGATCTACCTTTTTTTCCATCGTGCGATAGGGAACCTCCAACAAATTCTTGCACCAGGGCTCTCTCTACTTTAGTTCCGCCACAAAGTACACATTATTAGACTTAAACTGGGTTTCCATAGATTTCTTTGTCGGTAGAGTGAGCACAAGTCAACCAATATCAGTATCATCTGGTGCAAGAATTTTGTTCGCAAGGGTGACCAAAAGGTAGATCCCCATAGTCATACGAGGTACACAAATCTTTATACATACTGTTGACATTTGAATGCAGTGGTGTACTTGTGTGTAGTGTTTGCTTTTGAATGCAGAGGTGTGTTTGTATGTAGTTTTGACTTTTAAATGCAGGTGTCAATTTGTGTGTAGTGTTGTTTTTTTAATTCAGGGGTGTGTGTATAAATAATATTGATGTTTTAATACAGAGGTGTGCTTGTATGAAATGTTGACATTTGGATGCAGAGGTGTATTTGTGTGTAGTGTTGGCAACAGACACACACAGACACTGCCACAGACACACACACTGATAAACATGTACACATGCTGACACACACAAATACACACACTGACGCATACAGATACAGAGACACACATATACACACACTGACACACATACAGATACACAGACACACAGATGCAAATACTGACACATAAACAGATACACAGACAAACAGATACAGAAACACACACAATGACAAACATACAGATACACATGCTGGTCATCTTTCACCCACCCTCCTGTTTCCTACCTTTTGGGTGCAGGAGGGTGGCTCATCATGGCTGGAGTCAGTCCCACCCCCAGCACAGCTCCATGTAGGTTAGCTAGGAGGAAGTGACCTGCACTTACCCAGGCTGTTCATGTCAGAGGGGCCCGGTTGTTCTGGTAAAGGTCTGCAGTGCACAAAGAAAATACCCATCCGATGTCCCTAAGTGCGTGAGATCCTCATGGGTCCCCTCTGTGTGCGGACCCCGGTGCAGCGGCACTGACTGCACAGCCGGTAGTTCCGCCACACTGGCTGCACTGCCAGTAGCTCTGGTGCTGAATCACACTTCAAAGTTTAATTAAATAACAACCAGTATGAATGGAGCATTATGTTTACGAGGAAGGGTGGGGACAGACAATAACAAACACTGTAGGTCACACATAGGAGACTTACGGGAGTGGAAGGGCAGCCTGATTGAACTGGTCCGAAAGTCTCCCAGGAACAGTGGGAAAATGTCTTGCTGAGAAAACAACAAAACAACAAGACAGGAAAGTGTTTAGGGGGGAAAGGCACATACAACCTGGACAATCAATACATTTAATATAATTTAATTCCAGCTACACAATATAGAACATTCCCACCATTTAAACCAGATGATAAGGTGGCAGGGCCGGACTGGGAAAAAAATTCGGCCCGGGCATTTTTTTATCACAGCGGCCCACTAAGAAGGGGGCGGGGCAGAGAGGGTGTGTTTTGTCATCACTCATGACAAACACGCCCCCTCTCAAAGTGAGCATGTTGGTTCAATGCTCTTCCAGGGCAGACCATGCACAGAGTTCTGCTGAAGAGCTCTAGCATGAGAAAAAAGCCCTGTATTTGTTCTGCGCAGTGCAAGCAAATTTAATAACATGCTTGCACTGTGTTTCCTTGCAACTTGTCTCTGGTGTCTCTATAAATGGATACCAGGAGACAAATGGGTCAGGAAAGAGTATTGTGCATGTGTTTTGGAGCCTACTTGGGGTATTGCGTGTGTGCAGAGTGAGCTGGTCGTGGTGTGGTATTGTGTAATAAGGTCGGTTTTAGTCGTGTTGTGTTTGTGGTGTAATGTAATGCATATGTGGCTAGGGGCTTTAGAGAATGTGTGTTTAGGGGATGTAGCAAGTGTGTGTATACAGGCTATAGTGTGTGTGTGTAGGTGATGTAGTGTTTGTAGAGAGTGTGTGTTCAGGGAATGTAGTATGTGTTTGCTTATAAGGAATCTAGTGTGCGTATAGGGGATCCAGAGTGTGTGTGTGTTTGAAGGACCCAGAATATGTATAGGAGATCTAGTGAGCGTGCGTATATAATGGATTCAGAGTGTATATAGGGATCTAGTGTGTGTATGTGTGTAGATGATCCAGAGTTGGGTAGAGGATCTAATGTGTGTCTGGAATGAAATGTGTTTAGGGGTGCTGTGTGTGTGTGTGTGTGTGTGTGAGGGGTGCTGTGTGTGTGTGTGAGGGGTGCTGTGTGTATATTTATATGTGTATATATATATATATAAATATGTTTGGAAGTATTGTGTATGTGTGTTAGGCAGTGTATCGGGGGGTTGTGTGTGTATGTGAGGAGTGCAGTATGTGTGTGTGATGGATCCTGTGTGTGAGGTGTGGGTGCTGTGTGTGGGTGCTGTATGTGATTGATTTGTGTGAGGGTGCTGTGTATGATGTGTGTGAGAGTGCAGAGTGTGATGTGTGTGAGAATGCTGTGTGTGAGAGTGCTGTGTATGATGTGTGTGAGAGTGCTGAGTGTGAGAGTGCTGTGTATGATGCATGTGAGAGTGCTGAGTGTGAGAGTGCTGTGTATGATGCATGTGAGAGTGCTGAGTGTGAGAGTGCTGTGTATGATGTGTGTATGAGAGTGCGGTGTATGATGTGTGTGAGAGTGCTGTGTATGATGTGTGTGAGAGTGCTGAGTGTGAGAGTGCTGTGTATGATAGTGCAGAGTATGAGAGTGCTGTGTATGATGTGTGTGAGAGTGCAGAGTGTGATGAGTGTGAGAGTGCTGTGTATGAGAGTGCTGTGTGTGATGTGTGTGAGAGTGCTGTGTATGATGTGTGTGAGAGTGCAGAGTGTGATGAGTGTGAGAGTGCTGTGTATGAGAGTGCTGTGTATGATGTGTGTGAGAGTGCTGTGTATGAGAGTGCTGTGTATGATGTGTGTGAGAGTGCAGAGTGTGAGAGTGCTGTGTATGAGAGTGCTGTGTATGATGTGTGAGAGTGCAGAGTGTGATGACTGTAAGAGTGCTGTGTATGATGTGTGTATGAGTGTGTGAGAGTGCTGTGTGTGAGAGTGCTGTGTATGATGTGTGTGAGAGTGCTGAGTGTGAGAGTGCTGTGTATGATAGTGCAGAGTATGAGAGTGCTGTGTATGATGTGTGTGAGAGTGCAGAGTGTGATGAGTGTGAGAGTGCTGTGTATGAGAGTGCTGTGTATGATGTGTGTGAGAGTGCAGAGTGTGAGGAGTGCAGAGTGTGATGAGTGCAGAGTGTGATGAGTGTGAGAGTGCTGTGTATGATGTGTGTGAGAGTGCAGAGTGTGATGAGTGCAGAGTGTGATGAGTGTGAGAGTGCTGTGTGTAAGAGTGCAGAGTGTGATGAGTGTGAGAGTGCTGTGTATGATGTGTGTGAGAGTGCTGTGTGTAAATGTGTGTTGGGGGGGTAAATAAAAAACTAAGGGGGTGGGGGGGGTAAATAAAGAAATTTTAAAAAAAAACCTAAGTAGGCATTAAATCCCCCCTCCCACTTACCTTTAGCCTGGGAGGGGGGACCGGCATGGTGGTAGCTGGGAGGAGGGGGGACCGGCATGGTGGTAGCTGGGAGGAGGGGGGACCGGCACACTCACATCATCCCTGGTGGTCCAGTGGTGAGTGAACTCTAGCCTGCGGGCTAGAGTTCCCTCTCGCGAGATCCGGTCGTTGCCATGGCAACGCGCCGGATCTCGCGAGAGGAACCCGGCGGAGCTGCAAGATAGAGCTCCGCCGGGTCCTCTCCCTCCCTCCCCAGCCGCAGGTCTATTTAAATGGGCCGGTGAGGAAGATCTTTGATCTCCCCATCGGCCCTCCATGGAAGACAGCGGGGCCGGCGCTCGGATAGTGCCGGCCCTGCATAGACCGGCAGGGGAGATCCTGGGACCTCCCCTGCCGGCCTCGGCCCCACGGACACCGCGGCCCACCGGGCATTTGCCCGGTGTGCCCGATGGCCAGTCCGGGCCTGTAAGGTGGTGATGTGTCCATTACATGTGTCCAGCACATGTCTTACCCTCACTTCTCTCATTAATAAAATCTCTCTATCTTTCTGCTTACCTGTCCCTACTGACACCCTATTCATTGCTCCTGGTTTACTTCCCTCCTCTCTGTTCATCCCATACACTATACTCGTACCTATCCACCCTTTCTCCTCCAACTCCTTGTAAACCCTCAAAATACAGACATTCAACCAAAATATTTAAATCCTACTCCCACCTTCTCTTACGTTCCATGCTTCTGCTCCTGACAGCTGGTGATGTCTCTCCAAATCCTGGTCCCGCCTCTACCTACCTAGCTTGTATCCACCCTAGAAACCTTTCCAATCTTATATCCATCCCATGTAACTCTCCCTTTAAACCCTCCTTCCATTCTGCCCTCTGGGATGCCCGCTCTGTGTGCAACATAACTAAATTTACTTCCATCCATGACTTATTCCTCTCACGCTCCCTTAACTTACTTGCTTTAACTGAAACTTGGCTCCCTCCTTCTGACACCGCTACCATTGCCTCATTATTCTATGGTGGTCTACAGTTTACGCACAACCCAAGACAGTCTGACAGTAAAGATGGTGGTGCAGGGTTTCTCCTTCAAACCTCTACCCACCCCCTTCCCTCTCTTTCTCCTCCTTTGAAATTCACTCAATTCGCTTATTCAAACCCATATCTGCAAACATTGCAGTTATTTATCCCTCCCCCCCACCCCCCGGTTCTCCTCGTCTCTTCCTTGACCATTTTGCTGCATGGCTTCCTTACTTCCTTTCAAGCACTATCCCATCCCTAATTCTCTGGGATTTTAACATTCCCATAAACCCACCCTCGGTAGCCTCAAAACTTATTTCAATCACCTGCTCCTTTGGCATGCTCAGACTCCAATCTCTGTAATACTCCATTTCCTTTATCAGACCACCACCTCCTATCATTTGTTCTTGAGTGCCCCCACACCCAATATCCTCAATCTAATCCCCCTCAACTCAGGAGGAATTTGAATTCTCTTGATTTCCATCAGCTATCAACTGTAATCCATTCTGAACTCTCATCCAGCCCTACCCTCGCCTGTCCCTCTCTGGCTATCTCTTCATATAACGCTACCTTCATCTCTGCCCTAGACGCTGCACCCCTGATCCAAGCACGCACCTCAAGGAGGGTGCACCTCCAACCGTGGCACACTAAGTCAACACGCTACCTGCAGAGATGCTCCTGTTCAGCCGCACCATGTCAGACTTTCTCGATTATAAATTAATTTTATCTTCATTTAGCACAGGCCTCACCTTGCTAAATAACCCTACTTTTCATCTCTAGTTAGTTCATGCTCACGCAATCCCAGGCATCTCTTTAATACCTTCAACTCTCTCCTTCACCCACCTCAAGCCACCCTTCAAACTAACCTTTCGGCAGATAGCCTTGCATGCTACTTTACTGACAAGATTGAACAGTTAAGGAAAGAATTCTCCCCCCTTTGCTCCTCCCTTTTGCAACCACACATCGACCGTACCTTCCTTACCCTACAGGTCTTCTCCTCAGCTACAGAACAGGAGGTGGCTTCGGTTCTCCTCTCCTTTTGTCCCACTACATGTTCGCTTGATCCAGTACCTTACCACCTTATCAGATCTCTCTCCCCTTGTCTTGTACCATCCTTAACATACATCCTAAACTGCTCTCTTTCATCTGGTGTTGTCCCTGCTCCCCTTACGCATGCTACTGTCGTACCCATCCTAAAAAAGCCATCTCTAGACCCGTCTTTCCCTTCCAACTATCGTCCCATATCCCTGCTTCCTTTTTCCTCAAAACGTCTAGAAAGACTTGTCTTTACTCGTATGACTCACTTCCTAAATTCCAACTCCCTCCTCGATCCTCTTCAATCTGGCTTTCGCACCCTCCACTCTACTGAGACTGCTCTTATTAAAGTTACAAATGACCTAATAGCAGCTGAATCCAAAGGCCACTACTCCATACTAATTCTTCTTGACCTCTCTGCTGCCTTTGACACCGTTGATCATGGCCTCCTTCTCCAAACTCTTCAATCTCTTGGTTTCTGTGACACAGCCCTCTCATGGTTCTCCTTCTATCTCTCCCAACGCTCCTTCAGTGTCTCTTTTTCCAATGACACCTCCTCTTCTCGCCCTGTATCAGTTGGTCCCCTCACTTGGTCCCCTTTTGTTCTCTCTCTACACTGCCTCTCTTGGCAAACTCATTAATTCATATGGATTTCACTACCACCTGTTCACCGACAACACCTAGATGTACCTCTCCTCTTTGACCTCGCCCCTGCTGTCCTACAACATGTCACCAATTGCCTCTCTTCTAGCTCTGATTGGATGTCCTCCCGCTTTCTGAAACGCGATCTCTCTAAAACTGAGTTTCTTATTTTTCCTCCTCATAACACTGATCCTCCTCCTTCACTCTCCCTGCAGGTTGACGGTATCTGCCTCACTCCATCCTTTCAAGCTCGCTGTCTTGGTGTCATTTTGATCCTGACCTCACCTTTGTGTCTCATGTCCAGTCTGTTACTAAAACCTGTCAATTCCAGCTTAAAAACATTGCCCGCATACGCCCCATTCTCTAGCAAGATGCTGCCAAAGAGCTTGTTCATTCTCGAGTAATCTCTCGCATGGATTACTTACATGGATCCCCTCCTAATTGGTCTCCCCTAACCAACTCTAGCCCCTCTTACTTTTCTTCACTGATTCATAGGTATGCCCCCTCTCGGTCTCTTCCCTCTACTGGTGACCTTCTCCTGTCTGCTGCTCGCACCCTTACTGCAAATTCACGCCTGCAAGACTTCTCACGGGCTGCTCCTTTCCTTTGGAACAGCCTGCCTACCCATGTCAGACTCTCCCCTAGTCTTTAATCCTTTAAAAAGTCCCCAAAACCCATCTTTTCAGGATTGCTATGACCTTCAAGAGTAACTTCTATCTCTTAAACCTTCCTCTTGTTCTCTCATAAAGGGCCACACTTCACTCTCACCTCCAGTTCTGCTACTTTCCCACCATGTCTATTTGCTGTCTTTGTCAATACCATTCCTATTGTGTTTTTATACCCCACCTCCTCTACATTGTAAGCTCATTTGAGCAGGGTCCTCAACTACCTATTGTTCCTGTTAAATTTTTGTTGTTGTCTCATTTAGTAAATTCCCCTCTTATTGTAAAGCGCTGCGGAATAAACTGGCGCTATATAAATAATAACCAAAAATATATAAATACACAAATATAGATTTTTGTTTACTGCTCCTCAACATTTAGTGGCTGTTGCCAAACCATCACTCATCTTTTTTTTCCTCATAAATTATATTTTTTTATTTGCACAATGAAAAAAAACAAAACTACTCACTGTTCATTGTGCTTTTCGTGATTCGTCTATCCCTACAATATAGGCCTTGCTTAAATTTCAGCCGTCAATTAGCAGTTTTTCATCTCCTAATAAGCCATGTAACGGCTCAAATCAAGTTAATTACAGCAGTTAAAGACTTATAGGAAGCTTAAGAATAATGGTTTAAACATCGAACATTGTTGGCTGGTGGGTGCTACTAATTATAATAATCCAGTGGGACCTAAAGTCTCCCCCAGCCCCACCCCTTTGACAGCAGATGGGGGATATTTATTTATAACCCAGGGGAAACAAACCTAATCACTGTCCCCCAGATCCACCAATGGACAACAGATAAACGCTAATAGTATTATGTTCTCCAGCCCCCACCGATTGGCAGCATTTTGGCTACATATATAATATAGTATGGGGTGTGGACATATTATCGAATTTCCAAATTTAATAATGCACCTGTGTATTTAGGGATCCACAAGCCCCCCTCTTCCCCCACTAAATTCCAACAATGGAATACTTTAGGAACAAATGGACGAGGCTTCTCTAGCTACAGTGTTTGAGCTTTTAAATCATCTGCAGTACTATGCCCATCAGAGAGAGTATTTCACAGGGATTATACTTTTATGGTAAAGATCACCCAATAAATAATTCCTGCTTACACCATCATCCTAATAATAATGAGGAGCCCAGTAAATCTAACATTTAAATTTTTTTTTTTTTTATATGTCTCAATGTAACTATTAAAATAAAAAGAACTCCAGAGTTACATAATTTGGACTACCCACGTATTGCCCAAAACTCTGACAGATCACCATTCATTTGAATACACACGTCTTGTAAGTATACAGTAAATATTTTAAGATAAAAAAGCAGAACCAAAAACAAAAAAATATCTATACAATCAGTTCAATATTTAGCATTAACACAGATAATTTATACCACCATAGGTGGATGCTGGTTGTGCTTTTTTTTTATTTTTCCACCCATTTTATTCAGATTTTAAATAAAAGAGTGGGTGCATCAAATGAGAACATAGAAATAGGCAAACCCATTTTCCCAGTATCTAGATGAGTGGTAGTCAACCTTTTTCTACCTACCGCCCACTAATGCATCTTTCTTGATGGAAAAATTTCCTTACCGCCCACCAGTTGTCCGCGCAAGTGCGGAATATTTTTTAGAAAGGAGGGCGTTTTAACCCCTTAAGGACCAAACTTCTGGAATAAAAGGGAATAATGACATGTCACACATGTCATGTGTCCTTAAGGGGTTAAAAAAAATAAATGTACGTACATTCTTTTTATTTCTACTTTATGCATGTTTATAATGTTTTTAACTTTATAAAGTTAAATGAGAAAACAATAAAGTAAATTGAAATTACCTTTACTAGTGATTAATGAGATCCTTGAGGTTGATGCTGCAAGACTAAATATTTGATATCTGGTTCGATTTTCGTAAGGAACAAACGAAGGTCTCCTCTTTCGGTGATATTCAGACGACTTCTCTGTTTGCGCATAATATGATTTCTCATCTGTGCGTCAGCTCCCCTCCTCTCCCTCATCAATTCCCCTCCCACCTTTCTTTTTTCCTTTTTTCTATTTTTTAACCTTACTTATAGCAATGCCCAGTAAGAAGGCTGAGCTAGGTAGCCCACTTACTATAGCCCACTATAACATACAGGCACACATACATACAGACACACACACAAGACACACACAAGACACACATACAGACACACACACAAGACACACATACATACAAAGACACATACATACAAACAGACAGGCACACACATACATACAGACACACAGACAGGCACACATACACACACATACATACAAACATACAGGCACACATAGAGACACACACACACACACAGACATGTACACAGACACACACATAAGACATACATACAAAGACACACACACATACACACAGACACAAGACACACATACATACAGACACATACATACAAAGACACATACACATACGACACATACATACAAGGACAAGACACACATACACACACACAAGACATACATACAAAGACACACACACATACACACAGACACAAGACACACATACATACAGACACACATACATACAAAGACACATACACATACGACACATACATACAAGGACAAGACACACATACACACACACAAGACATACATACAAAGACACATACATAAGACACACATACATACAAAGACACATACACACACATACAGACACACACAAGACATACATACAAATACACACACACAAGACATACATACAAAGACACACACACACAAACAAACACACACATTATATTTAAGTCACCCTCCTGTTTCTTACCTTTAAAGTGCAGGAGGGTGACTTTCTCTGGGGTCCAGTGGTGGCTCAGGTGGATGGGAGTCAGCAGGGCCGCCATCAGAAGTTTTGGGGCCCATGACAAAGCACAAGGTCTGCCCCCCCCCCCACTGCCTCCCTCACTCCCTCCAGGGCCCGCCCACGCCCTACCTAGTCCGCTCACAATGGTGCAGGACTGAATTTGGTGTGTATAGTGGAAGTGAATTAGAATGTGTGTAATGGATGTAGTGTTTGTGTGTATTAGATACTGTTTGTGCAGTGAATGCAGAGTGTGTGTTTGTGTAGCGGATGCAGTGTGTATAGTGAACGCAGAGTGTATTTGAGTAGTGGATGTAGTGTGTGTTTATGTAGTGGATGTAGTGTTTGTATGTACTAGATGAAATGTGTTTAGTGGATGCAGTGTCTGTAGTGGATGTAGTGTGTGTATTAGACACAGTGTCTGTGTATAGTGAATGCAGAGTGTTTCAATTTGTGGTGGATGTAGTGTGTCTACGGTGAATACTGTGTGTCTACTGGTGGATGTAGTGTGTCTACTGTGTACAGTTAATGCAGAGTGTATGTTAGTGTAGTGAATGCAGAGTGTGTGTGTCAGTATAGTGAATCCAGAGTGTGTGCATAGTTTAGTGAATGCAGAGTGTGTGTTAGTGTGTAATGAATGCAGAGTGTGTCAGTGTAATGAATGTAGTGTGTGTGTTAGTGCAGTGAATGCAGAGTGTGTGTAAATTTGTAGTGAATGCAGAGTGTGTGTTAATGTGTAGTGAATGCAGAGAGTGTGTTAGTGTGTAGCAGATGCAGAGTGTGTGTTAGTGTAGCAGATGCAGAGTGTGTGTTAGTGTAGCGGATGCAGAGTGTGTGTTGTGTTAGTGTATGCATAGTGTGTGTTGTGTTAGTGTATGCAGTGTGTGTGTGTGTTGTGTTAGTGTATGCAGTGTGTGTTGTGTTAGTGTATGCAGTGTGTGTGTGTGTGTTTTGTTAGTGTATGCAGTGTGTGTTGTGTTAGTGTATGCAGTGTGTGTGTTAGTGTATGCAGTGTGTGTGTTGTTAAAGGTGTATGCAGTGTGTGTGTGTGTTTTGTTGTGTATGCAGTGTGTGTGTGTTTGTATTGTAGTGTATGCAGTGTGTGTGTTAGTGTATGCAGTGTGTGTTGTGTTAGTGTATGCAGTGTGTGTGTGTGTGTGTGTTGTGTTAGTGTATGCAGTGTGTGTGTGTTGTGTTAGTGTATGCAGTGTGAGTGTATGCAGTGTGTGTGTTGTGTTAGTGTATACAGTGTGTGTTGTGTTAGTGTATGCAGTGTGTGTGTGTTAAGTGTATGCAGTGTGTGTTGTGTGTTAGTGTATGCAGTGTGTGTTAGTGTATGCAGTGTGTGTTAGTGTATGTAGTGTGTGTTGGTGTATGCAGTGTGTGTGTTGTGTGTGTTGTGTGTTAGTGTATGCAGTGTGTGTGTTGTGTTAGTGTATGCAGTGTGTTAGTGTGTGTGTGTGTGTTGTGTTAGTGTATGCAGTGTGTGTTGTGTTAGTGTATGCAGTGTGTTGTGTTAATGTATGCAGTGTGTGTGTAAATGTGTGATCTGGGGGGGGAGGGGGCATTTTAACATTAATTTTCTATTAAATTAATTAAATGATATTCCCCCCTCCCTGCTTACCTGTGTCCAGGGAGGGGGGAGATTCCATCCCTGGTGGTCCGGTTGGGGGGCCCCTCGGCTCCCTGTTACCGCAGAGGGGGCCCAGGCAGCACACAGCTTCTACTCCTCTCTTCTCTCTTCTAATAACTCTCGCGAGACCCGGTTACCATGGCAATGCTCCGCAGGTCTCGCGAGAGTTAGGAGAAGAGAGAAGAGAGGAGGAGAAGCTGTGTGCTGCCTGGGCCCCCTCTGCGGTAACAGGGAGCTGGGGGCCCGTGGCTGCACACATAGATAGCGATATTCGCTATCTATGTGTGCAGAGAAAGAAAGTTGGGCCCAGGACTGCCAGAGCAGTCCGGGCCCCCCAGGGCCGCCGGGCCTGTGACAACCGTCACGGTTGTCACCCCCTGATGGCGGCCCTGGGAGTCAGTGTTCCCACTCTGACTCCCTGGTCTTCCTCCCACACGGCTCTCAGTGTTAGCTAGGAGGAGTGACGTGCAGTCACTTCCTCCCAGCTCTGTGATGTAATCACAGGGGGCCCGATCGCGCTGTTAAAGCACCCAGCGCTGACAAGGGCCACCTCACAATCCACATCCATCGGACGACCCCTTGGACCCCTTGGACGGCGGCCCAGGCGGTCTGCCGCCTCCGGGCCGGGGCTGCAAATGGTGATGGCGGTACCCAGTTGCAGGGGTACCGCCGGCTCGCACCTGCCCGCCCACCCAATCTCTCCAAATGAGGAAATCCCTACAGCCCACCTGGAATCCTGAAACGCCCACTAGTGGGCGGTAGGGACCAGGTTGACGACCCATGATCTAGATGGATCTCCTCTGCATCACTTTGTCACCTTGTCATATCTGGTGCTGGACCCTACAATCCTGCATCATTATCTGGATCTGCTGCTTCTCATCACGTCAATTCTGACACATGCTCTTATGTGTCATTGTGCATGGTGATTTTGGCATTACAATTCACAGGAATTCTCACTTTTTTTTTTTACATATATTAGTAGTCCAGCAGAGCCCTTTCTTTTAATTAACTAAAAACAGGTCACACAGCATGGGATGAGAGGAGGCGCAATTAGGGAACTGTATGCTTACCTGTGGCAAACATAGCCACTTGGACACTATAAAGAGACTGTGCCTTTAAGGGTTGCCTATATGGTTGTGGGATATGTGCTTAACTATGTAGAATGTATGCGGGTTGTAATTAACATGTATTTGCTGTATTGGCTATCTGCCGAATGCAGATAGCTGTATGTATTGGATTTTCTTTCGTTTCACGAACGGCACTTTTGCGGGTGAACCGAAAATACCCCATGTAATAGCTCACACACTTAGAGGCGTGTGGCACTTGTTAACCAATGTTGCAATCAGTAATTAGAGGCTCTCCGAGGTGGCCGCCGTTCGACTACCAACCATGCGGTGGTCGGCCATCTTGGATCCTTTGTTCCCTCAGCGGTGTTTGGTCGTCGAGCGCATGGTACTAAAAACGGCTACTTGACGGCTCGAACACCGCTGAGCTTCCAGGCCGTTCGGGAGTTCCGGGCCGTTCGGTACTTTGTTCCCTGGAAGGCAATAAGTCATTTAAACATGTATTTTAATAAATGTGTTTTTCGTGCGGCGTTGGGTTGATTTAGCTGGAATCTGAGCGGTAATCTCATGAATGATGCGCTCAGACCCCAGCTATCTACCGAACGTCCATTCGTGCAAATAGACCGTATATTCAAAGAGTTATAGATGTTAATATAAATTGTCGGTTCTGCTGCACGGAGGGATAATCCAGTTAACGGTGCATTCCTGTGGGAGGATCCCTCTCGTGCAGCACTGCCTGATGGGAGAAATGTCTTGTACAATAAGTCCCCCATGTAGTCCCCTCTGGGATTGCCCCTGGGAAGGAACTCAGGAAACCCCTTGCATGGGGACTTGAATAAATTGTGGAGCTGAAAATAAAGACCTGAGTTGACTCTCAGAACTGTGTTTCATCCGGTTACTGGGAGATTTGGGATATTGCCTTGCTTTTTCCAGCGCTTGACTGTGGATTACTTCGTGAACCAGCGGAATTCGTGGATTTAATATTGGTGTTCCGCTACAATTGGTGGCAAGCGACGGGATCATTTCCACAGCCCAGGACAGCTATAATACAACACCAGTTTCTGGATTACAAATTGAGGGCAACGCCAGTACCCGTACAGCGACCCTATCTACAAAAGAACCAACTTCAGCAGCGCAAGCATGGCACCCAGCTACACTCAGGAGCAGTATGACAGAGAGTTTTCCATGCGGCTGGCTTTCTTTGGACCCAACCCCCTGGAGAAATACGTGCAGTTCGTGAGGAGACAGGTAGAAGAGTACCTGCAGGTCGGAGCAGGGCAGACACGTGATTTGGCAGGTTGGGAGAGACCCCAGTGGCAGCAAAAAGATGGTGGGCACAAGCAAATCATAATACAGACACCCCTTTTTTTTTTTTAATACAAATCACTATTTGTCCTTACTACACCAACAGATTGGAGTCAAGGCTGTCTCATTTGCCCTTATGGATCAGTTTCCTCTTTGACTATTTTAATGATATTATTATTATTTATATAGCACCAGCAAATTCTGTAGCGCTGTAAAATGGGTAGACTAACAGACATGTAATTGTAACCAGACAAATGGACGCACAGGAACAGAAGGTTTGAGGGCCCTACTCAATGAGCTTACATGCTAGAGGGAGTGGGGTATAGTGACACAAAGGGTATAAGTAGCCATAATGAAATAGGTTGCTAGAAAAGTATTCACTGAGAACTTTGGGTATTTTTGACAGTTGCAGGAGAGGAGTCATGGGGGGTTGGAGGGGAATGAAAACCCGCTAACAGTTTAAATGATATGCTTTTCTGAAGAAGTGTGTTTTCAAAGATTTTTTGAAGGAGTGGAGACTGGGATTGCAGTAGTCAAGGTGAGAAAGAACAACGGCATAAACCAGCACCTTAGCTGCTTCTGGTGTTAAATAGGGGTGGATCCAAGCTTTGTTTTTGCGATGTTACACATATTCGACTGATATCATTATACAAAGTGGAATTGGGAATATTGCTTATGTTTAGGCAATTGCGAAGTCTCTTTTTTTTCTCTCTCACATCCCCAGCCCTTTGATAGTGTTCCTTGGCTGATAGTGGAGTCTAAGTGGGTTCGACTTGCTGTACAGCAGGGCTTGAGTCCTGCAGGAATGCATGGGAACGGCGTTCCTGCACTTTTTCCACAGCAGGACCACCGTGCCTGGGGGCACTAGATTGGAGTGACTGGCAGGAGGTCGGCGCACAGTGCTCCCTTCTACCAGTCACTCTGTGTAGCTACACCAGGGACCAAGGGGGAGGGAGAGAGGGGCACTAAGGGATGGGGGGTGGTAACACTATGGGATGGGGGGAAAGAACACTATGGGACAGGGGAAAGGGGGAAGACACTTTGGGATGGGGAGGGGAAAGAACACTATGGGACAGGGGAGGGGGTGGAACTATGGGACACTGGAGTGAGGAAGAACACTATGTGACAGGATGTGGGACAGGGGAGGGGGTGGTGGTAAGGAACATTATGGGGAGTGGGGGGGAGAACACTATGCAGAGGAGGGGAAAACTATGGGATGGGGGGTGGGAAAGAACACTAAGGGACAGAGGAGGGGGTGGAAGAACACTATGAGACAGGGGAGGGGGTGGTAAGGAAGAACACTATGGGACAGGGGAGGGGGTTTGTAAGGAACACTATGGGACGGGCGGGTGAAAGAACACAATGGGACAGGTACGAATAGGAAAGAACACTATGGGAGTGGGGAAGAACACTATTGGGGAGGGAAGGGGGGAGAAAGAACACTATGGGACGGAGGGCGGGAAAGAACACAATGGGGATGGGGAGGGGGAAAGAACACTATGGGGCGGAGGGCGGGAAAGAACACAATGGGACGGGGTGGTGATAAGGAACACTATGGGACAGGGGAGGGGAAAAGAACACTATGGAACAGGGGCCAGGGGGTGGTAAGGAACACAATGAGATGGGGGTGGAAGAGCACTATGGGGGAGGAGTGGAAAGAACACTACATATATAAATATATATGCAAACAAGCGTATATTTTTTTATTTTTTTGGGGGGGGAGTGGATCTTGGGTGAGTTCCCATACTTAGTTCACTTTCTCCACTGGGACCACCAGGGATTCACCACCGGACCACCAGGGTCTAAGAAGTGTCCCCCCTCCTTCCAGTAAAGGTAAGAAGGGTGGGGGGACATACATATTTATTTTAATTAAATAAAAAATATATATATATTATAAAAAAAAAGCCCCCCCTCCCCTTATCACACACACTCTACACACATACACTGCCCCCCATACACACACACACACACTGCCCCATACTGCCCCCCATAAACACACACTGCCCTCCATAATGCCCCCATACACACACTGCCCCCATACACACACATTGCACATACTGCCCCACACACATTGTACTGCCCCCATACACACACAAATACTGCCCCCATACACACACACACTGCCCCCACACACACTGCCCCCATACACACACACACACTGCCCACACTGCATACACATACTGCCCCCATACACATACACACACACACTGCCCCCATACTGCCCTTCATACACACACACACACTGCCCTCCATACTGCCCCCCATACACACATTGCCCCCCATACTGCCCCCCATACACACACACTGCCCCCATGCTGCTTCCATACTGCCCCCATACACACACATACTGACCCCATATACACATACTGCCCCCATACACACACTGCTCCCATACACACACTGCCCCCGCACACACATGCTGCCCCCATACACACACTGCCCCATACACACACACTGCCCCCATACACACACACTGCCCCCCATACACACATACTGCTCCCCATACACACATACTGCTCCCCCATACACACACACTGCCCACCATACACTCTACACACATACACTATCCACATACACACACACTATCCCCATACACACACACTGCTCTCCATACACACACACTGCCCCATAAACTGCCGCCCCATACACACACATTGCCCACACTCACACATACACTGCAACACACACACACACACTGCAACTGTTACACACACATACTGTCCCACACATACACTGCATCCCTGACATACATTGCCGCCCTCACTCACACACTACAACCTTCAAACACACACACTACTCACACACTGTCCCCCTCACACACACACACACACACTGCACCCCTTACACATTGCACCACTCACACACACCACTGCTCCTATGCCCTACTACAGCCCCATTTCCCAGCAGACATCAGGTAAATTGTAAAACTGTTCTTAACGGTTTGACTACTTACTCTGGGAGGGGGTCCCGGCACTATTGACACCATAACCACTACACTGAGCTGTAGTGGTTATTGTGTCTGGATTATTTCTTTAAATAATCTACATGTGCCCCTCCCGAGATCAGGCTCTGGATCCGCCACTGCTCAGCAGTCTCTGTGTGTGTGTATGGACTCAGCAGTCTGTGTGTGTGTGTGTGTATTTACTCAGCAGTCTGTGAGTGTGTATGGACTCGGCAGTCTGTGTGTGTGTGTGTGCATGGACTCAGCAGTCTGTGTGTGTGTATGGACTCAGCAGTCTGTGTGTGTACGGACTCAGCAGAGTCTGTGTGTGTGTATGGACTCAGCAGTCTGTGTGTGTGTGTGTGTGTGTGTGTGTATGGACTCAGCAGAGTGTGTGTTTGTGTATGGACTCAACAGTCTGTGTGTGTGTGTATGGACTCAGCAGTCTGTGTGTGTGTATGGACTCAGCAGAGTCTGTGTGTGTGTGTGTATGGACTCAGCAGAGTCTGTGTGTGTGTATGGACTCAGCAGAGTCTGTGTGTGTGTATGGACTCAGCAGTCTATCAATAATAAAAATTCCTGTGAGTTGTTGTGTAGGAAGGGCCCCAGTGTATTGCTTTGCCCAGGGGCCCTTAACTCTGTTAAAATGGTACTGCTTGCGTGTGTCAGTGAGCTTCTATTTAGTGAGCATGTGTGTGTCAGTGAGCTTGTCTTTAGTGAGCTTGTGTGTGTCCCTGAACTTCTTTGTAGTGAGCCTTCTGTTTATACAAGTGAGTTTGTCTGTAGTAAGCTTGTGTGTAAGTCAGAGAGTTTTGTCTGTCAGTAAGCCTATTTGCGCATGTCAGTGAGCTTGTGTGCTTACTGTACTATATATATATATATATATATATATATATATATATTGACTTGTAGGAATGGCATAAATTTTTTTTCCAGGGCTGCTTTGGATTCCCAGGGATTCCCAGTTTGGCTCTGACAGCGAGTGCACTTTACCGCTGAATCATCTGTGTGAGCTGCCGCACACTTTAGCCCTGTTACACGCGTCTGGGAGCTGCTGTTGACAGGTACTAGTAGTCTAGAGATTGGGACATGGGGTATATGCTCAGCTATCTGTATATTAAAGATCTGTGTGTATATAATATCCCGGGATTGTCAGTGCTTCCTGTATAATGCTGCTCTCTGTATAATACAGGCCTGTGCCTATATAATATTCCGGGACAGTCAGTGCTCCCTGTATAGTGCTGCTCTATTTCTTGGGATATTATACACAAACAGACCTATATTATACAGAGAGCAGCACTATACAGGGAGCACTGACTGTCCCAATTTATTATACACACAACCCTGTATTATACAGAGAGCACTGACTGTCCAGGGATATTATACCCAGACAGTACTTGATAGCTGTGCTGCAAAATGTCCTTAGAACTTTTTTCAAATGTTGGCAACTATGGCACTGTATCAAGGGTAATGAATACTCCACCAGGGATTATTAAAAAAACAAAACACATTGTGGCGGGGCTTAACACGCGATAGGGGCGGGGTTAAATGTGCCCCCCTACTTTTGTCCCTGGCCCTCCATGTGCCCCCCTAAAAATGAATTCTAGAGACGCCACTGGCCCTGACCAATCAGAATCTCCTCATAGAGATGCATTGAATCAATTAAAGTTCAGTGTCTACTGCTCCAGGAAGCACCACTAGTAGCCATCTGAGGAGTGGCCAGTGTAGTTATCCCTAGACTGTAATGTAAACACTACATTTTGGGAATGATTCTACTCACCAGAACAAATACAATAAGCTGCAGTTGCTCTGGTGACTAAAGTGTCCCTTTAAAACATTGAAAAATTTGATATTGGCACTAGTTCCCCCTTTCTCCCCCCTGATTTCCCATCTCACATGATTTAGGCTATCCAGAACAGTTTTGAGCTTCCTAGCGTCAATTCTGTGCCTATTTTAAGTGTGTATTCGCTTGCACTGACGACAGACATGCTTAGCTTCTACCCTGCACACAGAGCCTGCAAGAATAAGCTTGTTGTCCACTCTCTCTCTTCTTTAATTTTTAAGTCCTCCCTGTTTCCCACAACCCTGCATTTCTTCTGCACTTTTTTCTTTTTTAGTTTCCCTCCTCTGTCCAACCATGCTCTCTCCCTGCCCTCGCCAGCCCAGAGTACATGCATGTGCCCTGAGCCAGTGAGACAGTCCAATCACATCGCAATTAGACCATGCAAGGCCTCTGGCTGACGACAGATGGTGAGTGTGATAAACTCACAAGTATTTGGAGGGGCCTGTTTGCCAGCTTCCTACCCTATGACTATGGCTCCTGCAATAGAATGGGCTAATATACTTCAAACAGGCTCTGTTCACAACCCTGGAGCTTGTTAACACCTATTAACAACTTGGAACGTTTCTCACCGCAGTGTTCTAATTGTTCATCTGGGTGGCCGCGATTCCTATGAACATCCACGAGGTGGCAGCCATCTTGTTTGCATGAATGCAGGCAGCAGTGTTTGGGCATGAATCTCATGGAACTGAAAGCGATACAGAAACTCCCGAACACCGATGAACTTCCATCATCACCTCCGTTCGTTTCTATTCAGCTTAGAAGGGCACTGTTCGGTGAGATCATTTGTCTAGATGAAGGGAACAAGCTCCAGGGTAAGACTATTGACACTGTTCGGTAGTCTGTTCGTTTGCAAATTACCAAACTAGACCGGCCTCAAGCTCTGATTCTCTGGAACTGTTTTGGACATGAAACCATGTGTGCGGCCGGTCAAAAAGAGACATCCACTTTTGAACCCCTGTTTTGATCTAGGTGATTTTTGGATATGTTTTTCACCCAGATCAGGGCTACCCAGGGATGTAAAATGGGGGTATGTTATGTTTTGGGGTACTTTCTGAACTTTGTGAAAATGTATTTTTTCTGCCTGGAGATAATTGAGTTACTTAAAGGACTTTACTCAATTATCTCCCAGGCAGAAGGGATGGATTGTGTGCTGTAGATGGGAGTGTCACAGACGGTATGTTTGTTCTTAGACATGTGCAATTCGTTTTGTTCTGAATGTCAATTCGGACGAATTTCGGGGAATTTGGACATTCGGATACTTCCGAATAGTTGAACTGCCGAAGTTCCGAATTGCCAAAGTTCCGAAGCACAGTATTGCCGAAGTATTGATATACCTACCCAGTGGAAGAATGAAGAATGTTACACTGTATACAAGTTTAAATAAAAAGTATACAAACATAGCCAGGATTCAGCTGTAAGCATTTGCAAAACTTACAACAATCAAGTAACACACATTCATATAAAATGTAAGTTACTTAGCCAGTCAATGAAATGACAGGAATTAATAAGTAGATAACTCCCTAATTCCCACGGTATTAGGGAGCTATCTACCAAAAGGATGAAAGACCTGTGGTTGCTCACTGTAAAAAAAAAAAAAAAAAACACGTGTCCCCCCTCCTGAGCTCCCACCTGTGCCATGCGAGTGGGGGCTTCTAACCTGAATAGTGGGTGGGGGCCCTAAAGTAAAATAAGGAGGGAGGACCTATTGTCCTCCACCCGGCCCCCACCCCTGAGTGTCGGTTGGGGGCTCTAAATTAGAATAAGGGCGGGGACCTATTGTCCTCCCCCCGACCCCCACCCCTCAGCGGCGGGTGGGGGCCCTAAATTAGAATAGGGGGGGACCTAAAATAAATAAAAATGTAACCCCCCCAGGTGACTAGGGGTCCCCAAACCCCTAGTCACTCCCCTCCCAACAAAATGAATTAACCCCTACCTACCCCCCTCACCCTAGAAATAGTGAGGGGGGACCAATAACTAGGTACCTGTAAAAAAATAAATAAAACTTACCATTCGATGTCTTCTTTTTTCTAAAATCTTCTTTTTTCAGCTTCAGCCCCCAAAAAGTGCAAAGAAAAATCCATTATAACCGTCGCACTTTGAAGAAAAAAAAACAAAAAATCCTGAGTGCCAAAAAAGTAATCCATCTTCACCCATGGAGGGCACCGCGCAGACTGAGCTACGCAGGGTGGGGGAAGCCATTCAATCAGAGTGCTCTGACAGGTAAATGAAGAGACTGACAGGTAAGTCGCTACATTTACCTGTCACAGCACTCTGATTGGTTAGATTGAAATCTAGCCAATCATAGTGCTCTGTGTCATTTTACACAGCGTGGGAAAGTTCTTTGGAATTTTCTCACGCTGTGGAATTTGACTCATAACAACACTCTTATTGGTTGGTTGATTGAAAGTAACTAATTAGCGTGTTGTTATGAGTCAAATTACACAGCGTGGGAAAATTCCAAAGAACTTTCCCAAACTGTGTAAAATGACACAGAGCACTCTGATTGGTTAGATTTCAAGCTAACCAATCAGAGTGCTGTGACAGGTAAATGTAAAGACTTACCTGTCATTCTCTTCATTTACCTGTCAGAGCACTCTTATTGAATGGCTTAAACCAATATTGGGACAATAGGTCCTCCCCCTTATTCTAATTTAGGGCCCCCACCTGCTGCTCAGGGGTGGGGGCCGGGGGAGAGGACAATAGGTCCCCCTCCCCTTATTCTAATTAAGAGCCCCCACCAACCGCTCAGGGGTGGGCGCCTGGGGGGTGGACAATTGGTCCCCCCCTTATTCTAATTTAGGGCCCCCACCCACCACTCAGGTGTGGGGGCCGGGGGGTGGACAATAGGTCCCCCCCTTGAAGTAATTTAGGGCCCCCACCCAACTCTGAGAGATGGGGGGGAGGACAATAGGTCGCCCAGCCCTTATTTTATTTTAGGATTCCCACCCGCTGCTCAGGGGTGGGGGCCGAGGGAAGGACAATAGGTTCGCCCCCTCCCCCCGTTTTTCTGATTTAGGGCCCCCACCCGCCGCTCAGGGCTGGGGGCCAGGGGGTGGCAATAGGTCCCCCCCCTTCGAGCGGCCACAATGAGTAGCCACAGGCTGCTCACTGTTTACTAGACATGCCCCTACTCGCGGTATAGCGCGTAGGGGCAGAATTGACTAATACTAAGTAATTTTTACTTAGTAAATTTGGCTCAAAGACCAATTTAGGTCTTTCAGCCTTTTGGCAGATAGCTCTCTAATAACGTGGGAATTAGGGAGTTATCTACTAAGCGGCGGCAAGAGAAGTTCCTGAAGTCCCGAATTTCGGAATGCCGGACCGAACCGAATATTTTCCCCATGCACATCCCTATTTGTTTTAGTTGGTTTGTGTCCTTTGTGTTGATGTGCCCCATCAGGTCCAGGGGGTGTTCCTCTGGCCTGAAGAATTGTAAAAAAAACAACATGAACCATTAAAGATCAGATCATCTTGCACCTTCATGAAGTTTCGGCTCATGTTTGGGGGATTGGAGAACTAAATACACTCTGGGGGATTGCTATGATCACTACACTCCCCTGAGTATAATCATTAGCTCTTCTAAGAGATGTTCCTGCTACGCTCTCTGGACTAAGAGAGGTCTACCCACTGGAAGCTGGATTCTGGTCGTGGGTCGTGGTCCAGGGTGGGTAGGAGACGGCGAGACCCCAACCAAGATGCGGCGGTTCGTGGGGTTTGAAGTGGTTATGGTGTTCCAGCGCAGTGCTTATGGTACTCACCAGTACTAGTAAGCAGCGATTGACGGAGGTACCCGGTCGGGGTGCCAGGCGGTCCGTCACAGTGAGGGAGGTCAGGGCTGAATTGTGGGAGAAGGGTTACATAACCATTTAAGTTGTTATGGGGGAGGTGGAGGGGAAGAGTGTTCCTTTACTTAACCAGAGTGACCCACTGACCAGGAAAAACATTATACAACAGTTCTTATAATTGCCGCTAGTGATTTGACAGAAGTCAATATTTATAATTTATAGATCAGAAACTATTTAATGATTATTTTTTCCATGATGTCGGTGCAAAGATCTGGTTCTCATATCAAGGTCAGCATTCTTTATATGAAGAAAAACCAGTTACGTGATTAGGTGTAATTTTTCCTTCTGAGTACAGTTTAAATGTAATATTAATTCCTGTTCACTGATTGCTTACGTATTAGTAAGAAAGTTTATCACAGAAACCATGAGTTACAACTTCTCCAAAAATTTCCTACAGTTCAGACCTCTTTCTTTATATTTTCTTTCCAAGTTATCTGAAGATAATCATTCAGCTATGATAAAAATGTGCCGCTAGATGCCAATTGTTACATTAAAAGCGGTGAGTACCAGTTAACTCAAACATAACGAGAGAAAAGGTTTTAGAAATGGGCACTTAAAGGGTTAAAAGATTCTTCTGGTCTCCTAATTATAGTAAAATGGAAATATCAAAGAAATAAGTAGACATTTGCCTGTTTTATTAATCTAAGTGTCCCTTTTAGCCATTTTATTAAGTGTTAAGGGTTCCCAGAAGACCAGTGCTGGAGACAAACATGTGGTATATTCCATTTAAAAACACACGTTTTGCAGATGTAGACTGATGAATAGGAAGTTATTACTGAATCTTACCACAGGACGGAAGATAGGCCTTGTTGTTTCACCTGTACCAAATAAGGAAAGAACTAGTTTATTAAAACAAGATAAAAGTGTAGCCTTTAAACTTTATCCTCGTCTTATTACCAGGAAACCTAGGTCTGTAATCCAAGCTTATCACAACATGCCTGGTTTTACAATCACTTGGCAAGAGATGAGAAGCGAACTGCGTCTTGTTCGTTGATCTTAGATCAAATTATCTGATCTGTGATATTGATGCAGGCCATAGTTTGAATACCTGAAAAAATGCATCATTTTACTTCAGAGGATATTTATGAAAAGGGGTACGTGCTTTCAAACGTATCATAAACCTTTTCCCTGATTGTTTATTCCTATTTCTGTGTCTATTGGTCAGTTTCCAGGTGTGAAGAAGTTGCATGCTCAACTATGAATTTTGAAGAGAGGGGTATGAGGAGTCCTACCATTGCTCTTAGAATGTGATGCATTATGTTTGGAAAGTGTGTTTATGTCAATGCAGAACAATGATATTATGAGGGGATTTTTACAGGACAAAAAAAAGCAATTGTAAGTGATTCTGTGGAGTATAACTCTTGTTCTTTCCTTAGTCTTTAACCCAGTCCCCCAGATCATCTATCAGGTAAAGAATATACCTTGATACCTTACTAAAAATGAATAATGATTACAGGGTTACTCCAAGAACCATGACCACTATAGTGATTTGAAGTGATCATGGTACCTGCAGTCTAAATGTGAACTGTTTTTCTTTCAATTTTTAAATTGCTGTAAATATAGAGATAATAACTCCATGTTACTCGCCTTTTAGCAGTATCATTAGCCAGTCACCGAGGTGCATAATGTTATTTATGTGCATGCTGGCATCAGACGGCACACCTACCACCTTCATCGGGCATCCCCTGTCCTCCCCTCAGTAAATCCTTACTGAACTTCCCCACCTCTCCGGCAAGGGGCAGTGATGTCAGCCAAGGAGGATATGACTGAGGGAAATACTTGGACATGGCGATGGAACAAAAGTACGTTTTAGCTTTTCTTTTTTTTTGTTTGTTTGGGGAGGGTCAAAAGTTTTTTGTGAAGACACTGGTTTTTGGTTGGAGTAACGTAACCCTTTAACTTTGCTGTGCTCGGTGTTAATATGTGTAAAAACCCTGGAGGAGTGGTGGGGAAGTGTGAGGAGCAACAACAGAATGTCGCTCCTCATGATATTTAGAGAGCTAAAGCGCTGATCTTATTCCTGGTGGCCAATACGCTGGCAAATGAAGGATAGGCATCTTGACACAGCAGGGCATCCAGGCAGCATCTGGTAAGAGACAGTTTAATGACAGTGTGGTGTGTGTTTCTGTATGTCACTGTGTGTGTCCGTATGTTTCTATGGTTCTTTGTGTGCGCCAGTATATTTCTATGGGTCTCTATATGTGTCATTATGTTTATGTGTGTCAGTGTGTTGGAGTTGGTCACTGTATGACAGTGTGTTTGCATGGATCACTGTGTGTAGTAGTGTGTTTCTATGGGTCTCTGTGTGTGTCAGTATGTTTGTATGAGTCACTGTGTTTGTCTGTGTAATACAAAAGCAAATGCAAATATATAAAATTAAGCCCTGCGTTCAAACCCCCACTACTCCTGGGTGGCAGCAAAAACTATAGCACACATCAGAACCAATACATACAATAAAAACAAAGAATGAAGTTACTTGTGCTTCTTCCCAAACCTCTATACCCATTTAAATACACTGGAGGTTTTTTTGTGCCCCTCTTCAAGGCTATAAAGAATGCTACTGCCAGGCTCGTTTTGCTGACAAGAAAAAAAAAATCACAAATCTAAAAAATAATTTTTAATCAGCGAATTAACGTTGGTGTAGGTGGCAGTGGCTAGGCACAGCAGTAACCTAACCACCTCACCAGTCTCACACTAGAATAAATGACATTGGCTATCTCCAATTCCCACACAGGCAGAGCAAAGGTAAAACACACAATCAATGCTGGTCTGTCTGCCTCAAATAGGTGAACTCAAAGGGTCTGTAGGAATCCTGCTGGGAATTATATTGATACTTTACTGATCCTCCTTTTTTTTCTATATTAGTAACTTCACACTTGATCTCACTAGTTGCTGTCCTGTAACCATCAATCCTTGTGTTTCCATTAACCATTTTTGTTAAAGGAACACTATAGTCACCTAAATTACTTTAGCTAAATAAAGTAGTTTTAGTGTATAGATCATTCCCCTGCAATTTCACTGCTCAATTCACTGTCATTTAGGAGTTAAATCACTTTGTTTCTGTTTATGCAGCCCTAGCCACACCTCCCCTGGCTATGATTGACAGAGCCTGCATGAAAAAAAAACTGGTTTCACTTTCAAACAGATGTAATTTACCTTAAATAATTGTATCTCAATCTCTAAATTGAACTTTAATCACATACAGGAGGCTCTTGCAGGGTCTAGCAAGCTATTAACATAGCAGGGGATAAGAAAATCTTAATTAAACAGAACTTGCAATAAAGAAAGCCTAAATAGGGCTCTCTTTACAGGAAGTGTTTATGGAAGACTGTGCAAGTCACATGCAGGGAGGTGTGACTAGGGTTCATAAACAAAGGGATTTAACTCCTAAATGGCAGAGGATTGAGCAGTGAGGCTGCAGGGGCATGTTCTATACACCCAAACTGCTTCATTAAGCTAAAGTTGTTCAGGTGACTATAGTGTCCCTTTAAGCCTCTTGATTGGACAGGAAATACAGCCCACATTATTGCACAGACCAATTCTTTGCTCCCTAAAAAGTCAGCTTCTTTTCCATTCCCTTCCTCTTTTTATAGTGCCACAGAGGGAACTCCAAATCCCGAAACAAATAAAAAGACTCTTGCGTTGCCCATTTCATTACACATCCATATGCGTCACGATGCCACCATCGTTCTGTCGACTGGACGCCATCTTGACACGACCATGGTCTCTTTGGTGTTCTCTGAGCCTTCTGTTATCAGTCTCTGATGTGAAACGCTGCGGTCCCATCTCCTTTTATATAAAATAAATATTGATCTAGTAGGGTCTTTTTCAAGCTTGACAAAGACCCGGCTTGGTCGAAACGTTGCTGTTCTTTTCCTCTAAATAAAGCTGCTATTTTTCTTTTATCCTTGAGTGCCTGGATAAATATTTATTTTCTATATCTGGAAGTGAGACTTTGCCGTCCTCAGGTCCTGAGTACCCTGTAAGCCTGGAGAGTGCAGTATCCATTATCTTTTCTCCATCTCCTTTTATGGCATGTGCGACATCCACTCACGCTTCTAGTGTTATGACATCATAGGTGCCATTTGAGTACATTCCGATGCCACAATTGTGAAGCTGGCAATTTGGAGGGTTCCTATAAAAAACCCTGCTTTTGATCAAATTGTTGATCTGTTGTAGTTTCCATTTTGTTTATCCATAAGTGTACTGTTTATATATTTGATTCCTGGTTTATTGATCCCTGCTTGTCTCGATCATTCTAATTTCTGTATCCCTGACCACTGGTTTGTTTTTTCGATACTGGTTTTGGCTTCTATCCTGACATTCTTGAATTTTAGTTTGTATCTTGACATTGCGTATTCTCTGTATTTTGTATGTGTAGCCCAAGTCCAGTAATAAGTATATTTCTATTTTCCTTGTTCTGTGTAACTATTATGAGTGTTGGATGGCAACTTAACCTGAAATTATGTTTTTTCAGAGTTGTGAAACGGGAACGAAATTGGCCCAAAATTAGGATGAATTAAAACTGAAATGCACAAGTCTACAGGCACTTCTGGCACTTTAGCCACACTAGAAATATGGTGGAATATATATATATATATATATATTTTTTTTTTTTTTTCTCTAAACAGGTAGCCAATACATCATTTCCTGTAGAGAAAGGGTTAATGTTGATTGAAGCCTGTCCTCACGCAACCTCATTTTATTTAAAGCTGATGGAGAATTTGATGTCGTGGAAAATTAAGCATCTTACAGCATGTTTCAAATAGTTGGCAATTCACTGTCTAAGCACTAAGCAACTGGAAATGCTGGAATTAAAACGATGCCCTTTTGTCATTGAGCGAGACAATATATGCTCATTTATGTAGATGCCAGAAGCATTGAACAAGTGATTTGAAAAATGGAAAAAAATTACGGACGGCTGTGTTTTTCGGAGGAGTGATATCTTCATGTAAATCCTTCTCACCAATTTAGTAGCTGACCTAGGTCAGTGACAGCCATCCCATTAGATACCCTACATATTGCTCAAGAGTAAGATCCATCTTTGCACAATATATCTTTCATAGTCCTCTTTGAACTGTCTCCACCTTAGTAATAACACTGTTAAGAGAACTTAAAAGTCACTCTTGCTCACATTAGAGAGATTGTAAATATAAGGGGTGTTTTATTTAGTGAAACTATGACTTACCTATGTTTTAACTAAGATTCCCTAAGCCCTAGTTCGCTATGAACTCTTTGGGAACCAGTGAGCCATTATATTCCCATCCATGATTTTCTACTGATGCATTTTCCATTCACCAGATGTAAAAATAAAAAAGGTATACAAATGTGTTTTTCAGACTCAAGGGGTCATCATTCTTTAAAAAATTGGTTTTGTTTAATTCTAGTATATTCATCTGTTGTCTGCCAGCTGAAAAAATACCAAATGCTTGATTTTCCTCGACAGTTTGGATCATTTTCCTGTTTTGCTGAAGGGAGAATTGGCAGTGTCCCTTAATTCATAAACCATATTCTTGCCTGGAGACCCAGTGCAGGCTTCAAACAATAAAGAAGTTAATGATGATGAAATAAATGCATTATAGGAATATTGGAGGAAAAAAAGCGTCTGGCTGGGAGACACCAAGAGACTTATCCACAGCCAGAATAAGCCACGTCTTTTCATGTGTTCATTTTTTCTGATGACATAAAGTAGCAGATAAAACGATAGAGATTTAATACTAATATTAATAAGGGATATCAGATAAATGATCAAATCATAACAAATCTGGAATATTATTATGACATAACACACCACCGAATGTCTAATACCAGTCATAATTCTAAGAAGAGTAGCACCTGAAAATGATAATCACCAGTGAAAAGAAACACTAACTGTTATTATATTTAAACTTGTGTTCAATTTTGAGAGGTTTTGTGCACATTGGTACATAGAGAGTACATAAAAAGAATGCTGTCACATTAAGAACTGTTCCCCTTTAATGTGTGAGCACATTATCACAGTTACAAGTTACACAGCTGATTGTTTGTAATATCATTAGGCTTGTAAATATGTCACACCAACAACAGTGTCAAACAGTATTCAAATCTTCAAAATTCCAGATTAAAGGTCCATATAACATCAATAAAATGTCACTGTCACTTTAAATGGTTACTGTAACCCTGTCGTCCATAAAAGTTTTCAAGATGTATTATGCCCTAGTGGGCACAATTAAACAGGTCCACCCCTATTAAATAATAATAATAAAAAAAAACTAAATAAAAAACTTTAAACTTATCTTAAATTTAGTGCTGGACAAGGGTAAGTAGAATTACTTCCCAGGACTGCTTTAATGATTGCAAATTTGTTGGGAAAAATATTTATAAACAAAGTATGCAGTGACATTTATTGGATGAAGACCAATAAACAAATGCTCATGTACCCCGTATATTTTGAAGGCAGTCAAAATCCAACTGGTTCATCAAGGCTGCCAATTTACCATATAAAATCACAGGATCTAGCTTTTGTTTCCTGCTCTGGACATTGTTATAGATCCAATATTGATCTTTGTTATATTCAGGTGATACCAAATTGTATTAAGTGCACTTGGAGAAGCGTGCATTAGATACCAGGCGCGTGTTTGGTTATCAAAATAAGCCTCTGACCTTTATTTTGTCAGTTTGTGTTTTTATATATTAAAAAGTAAGTGCTTATGTGCAAATACTCATAGAACAGTAGTAGGAAGGGAGTGAAAGGATGAAGGGAGTACAGATAAGACATAGTGATGAACGTCATGTACATATAACAGATACATTCCGGGAAAGAGAAGGAATAGACTGATTTAGGAGAGACAGATCTTAAGTATTGTTTTAAGCATTAAGCACTTCCTGAGTCCAAGTTAGGATATCTAATATGACACCTATAAGCAAGGTAAATTCTTTCACAATCCCCTCTTTTGATCCAAGGGTCACCCAAATTATTTATTTATAAAATATTTTACCAGGAAAGATACATTGAGATTTCTCTCGTTTACAAGTATGTCCCGGGTGTCCAAGGTATCTCCAGGCCTGCTAGCCAAAGCCTGTGGGACTTTATTTCTTCACCACGGACCACCAGAATCAGCTGAGGAGGGTTTCTTCGTTTGTTCAGCGAGTGTCACGTATTCATCCGCACATAAAAATGTGGTTAATGGCATTTACCGTCCTGACAGGAAAAGTTGTGCCGAGTAGCATTACCGTCCTGACGGGAAAAGTTGTGCCAATCAGCAATCATGCACATGGAAACCTGGTAATTGCTTTTGGGGTTAAAGGCCGGTTACAGCCTATCGGATCCACAGGAGGGGTATTTAAACCCAATTCTTCTTTTGCTTATTTCCCTGTCATGGTTTCATCCTAATGGTTATCCGAGAGTGTGTTCCTGATCTTGATTTTCTGGTATTTGACTTTGGCTTTGTTTTGACTTCCCTGAATTATGGTATCCTTGACTTTTGGCTTTCCCTCATTGTTGTGTTTGATTCTGTGTTCCTGACCTCGGCAAGTATTTTGACTATTCTTGGATATGTTAAGTCCGTCCATTCTAAGGTCCGGTTATACGTTATCCTTAGTCCTAGGTGTAACACAGTTATGCGTGCTGAATCAACTTTTAATTCTGACAGTGAGGTAACATCGTAAAAACCTTCCGAAGTCGGAGCTGGAAGGTAAGTTAAGGTACGACCAACAGTAGATTTGTTTTTACATAGAGAGGTTAGAAGACATGAGAAGAACTTGAAGGTTAGAAAAATGGTCATAATAACAAATACAGCTAATAGCAAAAAGTACAACATTTTCTTAATTAGCAAATTCAACCATAGCCCAAATGTCCAATCCCAATCCCCAAAGAAGCCAGTATCGTGTTGATGTCCTGTATTAAGTCATGTAAGTCTTATATATGTTTATGGGTCATAGTGCCTTGGTCAGATAGGTTAAAACAGCACATACCTTCAATAGCTTCACAGCCTAAGTAGTCAATTGCTGCTCTATTCTCAAGGATTGCCTTATTTGCTTGGGTGTCCAAAAGTAGCTCTTCTAGGGCCTGGGAAGTGGCATTTAAACCCATTGCAAGGGAACAGGCTACAGCATTAATTACTAGGGTATTATACAGTGCTAAGCCTGGGACTCCTACCATAGAGTATGCAAGGGCAGAATATTTGGATTTAGATAATAGAGTGATTTCAGGGTTACAATCTGAAGTAAGGGTGTTTTTGACATCTCTCCTGTCTCTCTGTGGTTTGTGTAGCTGGGTGGTTTCAGAGATCAGGTCAGATTTGAAAACATGGTCATGGTTAGGCGTGAGATTGCACAGGGACCTCCTGTAATGTTACCTGGGACATACGCATAAGTAACATTTCCACAGGAGAAAGTCCATCCTTTAGGGAGATAGACATGGTGATGGTAACTCATAACTTGGTGAGTTTGGGTACATTTCATAGTGGTGCTCAGGGCTCTACAATTCGTGGTATATTTCCACCATGTGGGGCAAAATAGGGATTTAGTATTAGGGTCTCTTGAACAATTACATGAAAAAGACCAACATAGTTCAGCGGTTGTCACATTAATTCTTCAGGGCTAGGGGAGGCTTGCCTACCAGTTGGTTGAGAGCATAAGAATGTAGTCGTAGAGTTTTATGGGGTCTATGGGTCTGTATGTATTTCTCCAAGAGTGAGATGGCGGTAGTGACAGCTATAAGACAAGATTGTATAGCATTTTCAGTACTGAGGAGAGGGTTGAGGCAAAAGGAGGTTAAATTAAAAGCCTTTGCTATCTGCATCCATATATTTCCCTGCCATGCATTATTATCTTCTGGTCTCAAGTCAGAGTAGCATATCTGAACAGAGCATACAATGATAAAGGATAAGAACAGCTTCATGTCGGTGGATCAGTCGGAGTGACTTGTTTACAGTGACTGGCGTGTATCCAGGTGCTTTTCCTTATAGTTTCACTGAGGTAGCCGTAGTCAGGAGCACTTGGAATGGACCGTCAAAGTGCGGTTTAAGTCCATTCCTCACATGCCTCTTTATCACCACCCAATCCCCAGGCTGCAGTTTGTAAATTGCAGAATCAGAGTCTGGATCTGGAAAGGAATCAAAGCATTGTTTATGCACCCTGACTAATCTTTGGTGTAGGGCCTGTACATAGGCAGTCATACTACCATGCTGCATCTGGAGGGTCTGGGGAAAGTAGAGTTCTGTCTTTGTGGCACATCCACACAGGATCTCAAAAGGGGATAGGCCATGTCTGGAATTGGAAGTGAATCTCATAGAAAAGAATGCTAGGGGAAGGCATTAAGTCGAGGGCTTCCCTGTGTCTTGCATGGCTTTTGCAATCTTGTTCTTTAAGGTGCCATTTGCCCTTTCTACTTTCCCACTACTCTGGGGGTGATAAGGGGTGTGGAAGGCCTGGCTGATCTCTAAAGCTTTCATAATTTCTTGCATTATTTCCCCAGTGAAATGGGTACCTCTGTCACTTTCAATCACTTCAGGTACCCTGTATCTACATACCAGTTTCTCCCGAAGCTTACTTGCTGTGATCTTCACTGTGGCTTTCGACACTGGGTAGGCCTCAGGCCAACCTGAAAAGAGATCAATGCTCACCAACACATATTCATACACTCTTACCTTAGGCAGTTAAATATAGTCTATCTGCAGTCTTTGAAATGGGTAAAGTGGCCTTGGTGTGTGCATACTTGGTGTTTTGACATTGTGTCCTGGATTGTTTCTAGCATAGATCATGCAAGCTTGGGTGTGTTTAGCTGCTACAACAGTAAATCCGGGTGCTACCCAATGGGTGTTTACTATGCTGTTCATGTGCAACTTGGATAGATGTGTATTTCCATTGGCCATCTGGGCCATCATAGGGTACAACACTCGTGATACGCTTTTATGAAGAAGTGGGTTTTTAACGACTTTTTTGAAGGAGTGGAGACTGGGTGAGCATCTAACGGAGGAGGGAAGCGAGTTCCACAGGAACGGAGCAGCCCTCGAAAAATCTTGAAGGCGAGCATCAGAGGTGGGAGTACGGACAGAAGATAGACGTAAGTCTCCAGCAGATCGTAAGGGCCTAGACGGGACATACTTGTGTATAAGGTAGGATAGATAGGTGGGAGCAGCATTATGTAGAGATTTGAAAGCAAGAACCAGAATTTTAAATTGAACTCTATATTTTATGGAAAGCCAATGTAGGGACTGACAGAAGGGTGAGGCATGGGAGGTGCGGGCGGACAGGAAGATGAGCCTCGCCGCCGCATTCATTATGGACTGTAACGGCGCCTATAAGCTTGAACCTTGGAATCAAGGTAAATTCTTTCACAACATCACTGTGTATATCTCAAGCTTTCTTTTCATCCTCCTTATTATACTCCTAAAACATGTTTTTCCATGTTTCTGTAACTATATTCTGTAAATGTTCTCCCTACAGAATCAGGAAGTACCTTGTTCTAGCAATCTTCTTTTTTCAGAAAAATTGCACAATTTTGTACTTTGTACATGGAAGAATGAAGGTTATTTTCAGAGATAAGACAAAGGTCCACACCTTGGTGCAAGTTTTTCTTTGAACATTGTAGCGGAGCTCCCTGTACCCTAGCTGGGTACCTCCACCAAGGACCACTTCTTAGCTGGAACAGGAGAAAACCTCAGCGCTTCTGCCCCAGTCGCTGTGGCTTGACTGGGGTCCTCTTGGAGCCTCTCTGTCCTGGAACAGGATAGGGGACTAGCTCTATTCCCTCCCAGGGACTGGACGACACACAGTCCTGGGAGCCCTAGTCCTTACAAAGACTTTCCCCGCCGAATCCTCAAAGAGCTGGAACAAGGTGCTGAGCAGTGATTATAGCCCTTCCCTTCCCAGTAACTAGACGACATATAGTTCTGTGAGTACAACTGGATTAATGCATCCAAACACAGCCTTTTTATACACAGACCCCAGCAAGGGGTCTCCATTGCCTTCACCACAAGCCCTTTTCGAGGAATCTCTGGGCCTAGGAGATAATTGCATTAAAGACCGGTAAGCTAATTATCTCCCAGGAACAGAGAGGCAAACCTAAAAATATAAATCATAAAAATACCCAAAACCATAATAAAAACATAAAATAACCCCACAAATAATACATTGTTAAATAGCGCTCAGATCCATGCAATGTAGGGGAAACGCCACCATGTTAAAGTTCTGACCGCCCGCACACGTGTTCCTATGCCTAAAATAGTTCCAGGGCGTTTGGTGCTTTTGACGGTCAACTTTCGGGAGCTCCTGCGGCCGCAATACGTGGTGCTCTGTCTGGCTCTTAGGTAGCGTTTGTTCCCCTAAGTTTCAGACTTCTTGCCTTCACAAAGCGCTCTCCTGGCGGATTTCAAAGTGGTTCAAAACCGTGAACCAAGTTGTCCATAACATTTGTGGCTGAGTCCCGCTGAGGTGACCAGGAACCCACGAAGTCCTCATGACGAATTTAGTTCCATAGCGGTGGCAGCTAAGTACTGCTGGGACTATTCGTGGGTTTGATTCATGCGAATGGCCACCAGAGAGCTGGTGTTCAGTTCTATTTGCATGAAGGGAAAGTGCTGAACCAAGGGCACCCAGGGAAAGCTACTAGTGGTGACTGGGCAGGGTAACTCCCAAACAATGTCCCAGACCTGGACCATAGTCGGTGGGCAGGAGGCCAGCTTCTACACTCCTCCAGGAGTCCGTGGAAAGCGTACGTGGGAAGGAGCATTTGTCACAGACATAGGTGTTTTGTGTGTGTAGAAGTTGTTGACTTTGTGTGGTGATACTGTGTGTTTGAGCCTGCATGTGTTGTGAGAATGGGGAGGACGTGTGTGTAGTGGCTGTATGTACTGCGAGTGTGGGAGACAGTATTTGCTATTAATGTGCTGAGGCTGCTTGTGGTGCTGTACATATAAAGAATACTTTGTGTTGATAGGTGAGCGTGAGGCAGCGTGTGTCATGTTTCTGTGATCGTTGTCATTGCAAGTGTGTATATGTATGCGTGTGTGTGTGTGTGTATATATATATATGTATATATATATATAAAACCTATCTCCCTAGTGGTCTGGGTCAAAGGCCCAATTGAGATGGTGAGAGGTGATCATGTCTTCACCGAGGTTTACTACATGGTGGTCCGGTGGCAGAAGCTTGTTGTCTCCACCATTGTGAGATGATGATGATCCCAGTAAAAATTATTTAAATGCGCATAGGGTATGAGATGCTGCGCAGCTGACTTTTTTTTGTTTTTTGTATTGGGGCTGATGTGTACCATAGTAATTGCTGCCACCAATGAGTAGTGGGCCTTTGAGCATAATTTAATTTTGTTTGTTTGTATGTTCTTTTGTGTAACACAGCCATGTTACAGTGCTGATGCCTACACCATGTGTGCCTTACTAAAAGTAGATCCGTGTTTGGTGGTTTAGAATATTACCCCTCTCTGTCTTATTAGAGCTTTTACCTTATAGCTAAAGGAAGCAAGGTAATATATTAGTGTAGGACTCCTCTAAGAGGTTTGACTTGACGTGGTAGGTAAGCTAACCAATGGAGTGATACTAAAAACCTCCAGTTATTTAAAAGTGCATAGGGATTTGGCATAATACGCAGGTAACTTTTTAGTGTTTTTGTTCTATGTATTGGGCTGATGTGTACTATAGTCATTACTGGCGCACAGGATTAGTGTGAGTTTAAGCGCAGAACTTAATTTTGTGTGAAAGTAAAAATCTGCTCAGTCTGGTAAACCACCAAAGAAAAAAGAACCTCTACCCTTAACCCTTTCCAAACATGCACACAGCACATTACAGTCACTCACATGTTTAAAAAAAAATAATAATATATATATATATATATATATATATATATATATATATATATGCACAAGAAAATAGAAAACTACAAACAGTGATCATTGTTCATGACAGTGGGCTGTATTATTTGTATGCACATATTTTGTTGGCTCAATTGTGACAAACGTGTGTGTCTTTATGAGAAGCAGTTAAGCATTTCCTTTTAGCTGTCAGCTTTTCCTGGTAGAAACAAGAGGTACAAATATGGTTAACATAATGTCTTTCTCCAGAAGAGTTTTGGATATTCCTGAAGAATAGAAACAGTTTTACAGCTCGTGTGCTTAAAAAGGACATTTAGTAGACAATGTGATATCTTGTTTTCAACCATCATATCTTTTGGATAGTGTGACCAGTTGTTTCCAAAGATTTTTTCATTTGCAATTTTTCCAGAGAAATATTAAACCAGGCCCTGTGATTAATTACCGTACATCCCTGTCTGAACCAGACCTTTGCCAATTTGGAGTCACTCGTTGCACAGTTTGGCAAAATACAGGAAAGGATGACACAGGAAATGAGACTGGCTTATTGAATAAAATATCCTGTTTTTCTAGCCAGGAAATTTTGAGAAATTGATACTATCATCTTGTGTTTCATTTATTTAAAGGGTAATTGGAGCTCCACGCGAATTTAATAAATGCAGTCTATCACTTTGATAAATCTAGAGAGAGCTATGGAAAAGTGATCATTATATTTATTTAACTATTTAAGTACCTTTAACAAGCCATCATTGCAGTTCGGTCCTTGGAGATCCAGTTGCAGCATGAATTGTTCTGTTTATTCATAATGGTTAGCTCTACAGACATTAAATATGTTGCAGGTCATGTATATAAGGGCCAGATTGTTGTGGTGACATTAATTGTAATTGGTCCTTAAAGCAGAACTGTCATATGTGAAATTTATTTACAACCCAAATGAGATGAGTTGTGCTGATTTTCTTTTTTTTTCTTTTTTTATGTGTGATAAACAAATATTGTCAACAGCACACTTTTAACCAGCGCAGTCTGACTCTAAAACTAATAATAAAAAAATATATATTTTTAGATGCCACATAGTGAACTAATCTGAGTTAAAAGTGTGCTGGTGACAAAATTTGTATATCACACTTTTGCCCTAATTTCCTTTTTTTTTTTTTTTAACTTCATTAGAATTCATAAAAAAATAACCCCAAAAAAATTATTCTGCACCAAAATGTTTAAAAAAATTTTTTTCCCTATTCTAATATTCTGAACTTTTTTTAAATGTGTATTGTATGTCTTGCTGTCCTGGCACAGCCACAGCATACCATACAAATTAATTTAACCAACAAAGTGCCATTTGCTTGTACAGCACTAATGACAGAATGCCAGAGTACACACGTGCTTATAGGGCATTGCACTGCAGAGGCCTGAGTAGATATCAGTATATCTAGTGCAGCGTTTCCCAATTAGTGTTCAAAACAGGGGTTCCACCTCTATATCTCCACTCCTTGCTGTTCCCGGATGTTGGAAATAGCAGAGATCGACAGAGTGCAATTTTACTCCCGCCTGCTGTCGGTCATTTCAGACTCCCTCAGTTGGGTGTGAGCATTGATACAGGACAGTCACATGTAGGAAACCTCTAATACTTTCAGACTCCGCTATTGTTGTTGCTTCAGTCAGTATCGTGGCCAATCTGGCTTCACATAGGAGGGACATTGTTTTATTGTGCTGCCCTTCATTCTTTCAGCTATTTTTGTGCTTCAATCTGTTTTGTGCTCAATCTGGCTTCACATAATGCTGGCCTTCAGATTAGTACACAATGTGGCATCTGAGAATATATATATATATATATTATTTTATTTATTATAATTTTTAGAGTCACACTGTGCTGGTTAAAAGTGTGCTGTATTTTCATTGTTGTGCTATATGTGCTTAACTCTCCACAATGTTTCCCATTCAGACACCTATTTGTTTATCTATGCCAAATTGAAATAGCTCATTATCTTGTGGTAGATGAAGATGATCATCTTTTGCCTTTCTTTATTTTATGTTTTGTCCTGTACATTGTGTTCTACATTAAAAGCTGTCCTCTAACCATTGAAATTGGAGCAGGCAATAAGTTTATTTTCCTTTTATTAAAATATGGAAGCAAATTTATGTTGACTTCTGTACACAAACAATTGACATTAGGTTGTAGAAGATTCCACTGTTCGAGCCTTGATCCGAAAAGCTCTTCATCGGTAATTCAGTGTCAGTAATGATGAAGACTCAGGTGATTTCTCCTTCACATTGTGTCCCTCTTAATCTGCCTGCAGACTGTACTCTTCTGGAGAGTGAGGTACAGGCAGACTGTCCCCATGTGGCACTGTTGAGACAGCTGACTGGATGTTGGGGTATTACACACTCCACTTCTTTCTTCATGATATGCCATCCTTAATAGGAGGTAACATGCAGAAATAGTAATTTATATAATTTGTCAGTTCTCTCGAAATCATTGGGATGGCAAAAGGCATTGAGCATCCTTATTTATTTAACCACCCACATACTATGTATTGCAGCAAATATAAGTTGCCCAAGTTTGTCCTGATTCCCTACCTGGATGCCAAAATAATGGCAGTATGCTGTCTTCATGAGTGGAGTAACTAGTCGTTTCTGGATGGAAAATGTCATATCACCACACACATAACAAAAATTGACACGTGGCATCCTGTCTTTTTTTTTTTTTTTTTAATTCTGTTTTGTTGTTGTGCTCAGTTAACAGACAGGCCAGAACAGCAAAGGCAGGGTAAGTAAAACACATATCAAAACAGTGTGGCAGTCGAAATATTAACACAATTCTTGTATGTAGACAAAAAAGTAACAAGATAATGCATATGTCAGTGATCCTCATAGCTGTATCAGGCTAAGCTTTAAGTACTGAAGCTGGCATCTTAAGAGTTATAAGTGGTGCAAACATGCTAGGTTACTTTGCTTGAGAGAAGACTAATACATCAAAGGAAAATAAAGCTAAGACTTATAACTGATAAAGCCACTGGCCCGGCAACACCGCCAGATCGCTGCACCACACACCACACAACACACCACACCAGTTGTGCATATAAAATGGAGAGAGTAAAGAAAAACAAAATGATCATTAAACAATGGCATGGTTGACATCAACTATATATAAAGCATAGAGCGCTAGTACGTGTTGTCTGCTGATGTTAGGTGAGGGCCGAGGGCAGAGAACAGAGTAAGCCAACTCCCTGAGGTGGCAGGATTAATGTGCAGCTAGGAAGGTCTCTGCTTACAGAGGGCTCGCTGTCTAGGCATGAGCATTGTTAGTTGCTAAACAATAATATGAAACCAATATCAGGCTAGGGTAGTTGCAGATAAAACAGCTGAGACTAAAGATTGCACTGTTCCCTAGTACTAATCAAGTTTGAAGTACAAAAAATAAAGGGATAGTAACTCCAAGCTACGTGATTCACAGTTGTGATGCAAACGGCAACGGCCAGCATCAATTGAGCTCCTAGCTCCAACGGAAAGCCTTTCGCTGGGTTCAGCCTATTCCTAATAAGGGGAAACCTGTTTTGTCTCTGGGCAGGTCCATTAGGATAGGTGCAGGAACCAGGTGGGAGCCAGCTAAGATAGAGACACAGTGGGAACGAATTAAGGGGTTAACTGCAGAGCTGTAGTGAGGCAGGTGTTCTTCGCAGCCCCATGTCAGCTTAAAGGCCAGCATCGTTGTTACAGGTTTGAAACTGCGCAAAGTTCAAGTCCTCCCCACCGTGGGGGTAGTGAAGAGAGAGTCGGGGTGGTCTTGCACCGCCATCTGTATGTGATCTTCCGCTTGCGTGGTCAATGCGGTGGGGAAATCTCCTTGGTGGTTTTCGGCCCAGGTAGGTTAGTAGAGTTGGTATGTGCTGCTTGTGTTTGAGGCCTTCCGCCATTCTGCTGCTCGCTTCTCCGATCAGCACCCGGATGTTGCATCTGAGTCGCCGCTGTCTTAGCTTCAAGAAGGTGTTGAAGTGTACGTCCAATTTCTGCAGATATTTCTCAATATAGTCACTTGGGTCTTGGTGTGGCGTCTGTTGTATGCACCCTTGTCGTAGGCGACTGTCAGCCATCTTGTGGACAGAGACGCAGTCCGCCATGTAGTATTGGTAGCAGTTAGTCAGCTTAGCAACAACGCTGGTGTTAGTGTTGGCCGGGGTGACCCCTGCCAGTCCAAAGGCGGGGATGGTCAACAGGGCAACCTTGCGTGGGTACACGGAACCGGAGAGCGGCCGTCTCTCCCGCCCGATAGTCTCACTAGGCCCCACTGGAAGCAATGAAGAGCACCTTGTTGCCACTCTCCCGGGTGTCTCAACCAGCTCCAGGGTCCGGTATGTCTCAGTTGGTGGCGGATTGGCATGCTAAGAGGTTTTTTTGGCTTTATTTTGTGGTCAGGCTTGGAGCTCTCAGGAAGTATTACCAGCCCCACCCCTGGCTTCCTGTCTTTTAATGTAAGCATAGCCACAAAACTAGAAAACAATGAAAGAAACAACAATCTAACCTTCACTTCATGCAAGCCATACACTTCATGCAAGCCATACACAGATAATTAAAAAAAAAAAACAAGGCCTATGTTGACTTATCATTACTGTACACTCTGGTTTGCCATGCCCTTTACTCTATACCCATATCCCATGGCCTATCCTAGGCAGGTGCACCATGCCACCATGCACCATGCTGAGGGGTGTGCTCACAGAGGTGGCTATCTAGAGTTGGGTTAGGTGGCTGCCTAAGGATTGATGCTGACTGGAGCTTCACGGGTGCCTAACTGATCCAACTGGTCCTCTGCCCGTGATTGAGGGCCAGACAACGCGAGGAGGCCAGTGACTTGCCGTGTATGCCATTGGGTACAGGGCCCCTCCACTCCGCCTGCCGAAGGGAGAGAACCCATTGCCACTGGTCTGGAACTCCGCCAGGTGCAGCGCTGCAGACCATGTGGTTGAGATCTCAGCCATTCAGAGGGTAACCAACCGGACCACCAGGGAAGGAGACCACTGGACCACCAGGAAATTGTTTACTAGGTAAAAAAAAGGTGCAATTAGGTGCAATTTAACCTTGCACCAGGACCGGACTGGGAAAACAATAAGATCAGGGCATTTTTTACACACAGTGTGTGTGTGAGGGGTGCAGTGTGTGTGTGTGTATGTATGTGAGAGGGGTACAGTGTGAGAGGGGTGCTGAGTGTGTGTTTGTGTGAAGGGTGCTGTGTGTGTGACGGGTGCTGTGTGTATGTGTGTGAGGGGTGATGTGGGTGTGTGTGTGAGGGGTGTTGTGTGTGTTTGCGAGGGGTGCAGTGCGTATGTGTGAGCAGTGTGTCTGAGAGAGGGGTGCTCTGTGTGTATGTGAGGGGTGCAGTGTGTGTTTGTGAGGGGTGCTCTGTGTGTGTGTGAGGGCTGCTTTGTGTGTGTAAGGGGTTCTCTATGTGTTTGTGAGGGGTGATCTGTGTGTGTAAGGGGTTCTCTGTGTGTTTGTGAAGGGTTCTGTTTGTGGTTGAAGAGTGGTGTGTGTCTGTGAAGCATGCTGTGTGTGACTGTGTTGGTATAGGGCCTATATAGAAATTCATTTTATGTCCCCTTCCCTCTTTTTACCTTTTCCTCAGGAAGGGGGACATTGCCTTAATGCTCCGGTTGGCGTGAGCCTTGCGGATTTCAGTCCTCCGTGAGATCCTCGGAGCATTGCTGCGGTAACCCGTGGCAATAATCCAAATTGCACAGCTCGTGGGAGGAACCTTGTGCCTCCCGGCTACACCTTCCCTCCCTCGCCGACGGCTACATCATAGTGCCTGTAGGCCTGATCTCCCCATGCTCGGATAAGACCGGCCTAATGTCAACACGTATTAAAATGTTAAACCATTGGGCAAACCAGGCAAATGTCTGGTGGGCCGCAATGGCCATAGGTCGAGGCCAGCAGGGGTGAACACAGGATCTTCCCTGCCAGCCCTAGCAGGGCCGGTAATCAATACTTTAAATGCCTGCCTCAATTCCCTCTACATTTGAGGGCTGCATCTGGAATATGCAGATGATCTCCCCGTCCCAGCCATCGATGATGTGAACTGGGATATTCCACTAGAGACTGCAGAAACATATTCTAAAAGAATGATTTGAAAATGTTGAAGGTTATATCCAAGTAGTTTTATGGTGTTTTGAGCAAATTTATGGTTGAGGTGACAAAAGGATGTGAACGCCACCATGGTATCGATTACAGATTAACTATTACAAACTCTGATGTGACCTTATTAAAAATGGTCAGAGTTCTAGTATATGAACAGTTGGTATTGACTGAGAGTGCTGCATGTGCCAGCAGTCTGCCATGGCCATGAGATGAGCTATTGTAGTATGAGGTCCTGAAATGTTGGGGTTTTGGTAGGTTGTTTGACAGCCATAAGTAGGTCACTAAGGTTTAATATATCACAACCATATTAAATTTATACAACACGGTTTAGATTTTCGAGTCCTCTCTGCCACCTTAGGTTTGTTCTCCGGTGTCTTGCTTTTGGGGAAACCAGGGACTGGTAAAAACCAAAGAAAAAGTTACATGCACTCTCTCCTTAATCCCTATTTATATTTAAACAAATGGAGGTCATTTAGTTACTCCAATGGCCACTGGAGGGAATGCCTGCCTGCCAACATCAAATAAATACCCCTCTCTGTCTCATTGGAGATATCTTTGCCAGAGGCTTTAAGGAAGCAAGGTGAAGGGTCAGTATAGGACCCGTCTAGGGGGGTCTACCTTGACGTTGGCAGGCGGGCATTGCCTCCAGTGGCCATTGGAGTAAGTAAATGACCTCCATTTGTTTAAATATACATAGGGATTAAGAGAGAGAGTGCAGGTAACTTTTTTCTTTTGTTTTTACTATATGTATTGGAGCTGATGTGTACTGTGGTCGTTACTGCCACCCAGAAGTGATAGGAGTGAGTGCAGGACTTATCTTTTTGTATTTGTATTCACTTTTTGTATCACACAGCTGGGTTACAATGCTGCCGCCCATCCCATGTGTTCCCTATTAAGGGTTAATAAATATATAGGAGTGTATATAAAAAATACCCCTCTCTGTCTCATTAGAGATATCTTTGCCAGAGGCTCAAGGAAGCAAGGTGAAGGGTCAGTGTAGGACCGGTCTAGGGGGGTCTGCCTTGATGTTGGCAGGCAGGCATTCCCTCCAGTGGCCATTGGAGTAAGTGAATGACCTCCATTTGTTTAAAAATACTTACGTATTAAAATGTTAAACCATTGGGCAGAGATCGCAGGTAACTTTTTCTTTGGTTAAAATATCATTGTCACAAAGCACTCTACTTCAAGAGTGTGCGTGACGTAGTTGTGGTGGTGAAAGGGTTAAAGTTCACTATATGTCTGCACTAGACCGGAAATAATTACAAAATTCCCCTTAACACCACCCACCCTTAAACATAATAATATAACTATTACTATTTTAACGCTGCTACCACAAAGACAATTCATAAATTGGGTGCCTTGGTCCCCCAGGTAAATCAATAATAAAATACCCTGTGGATTACCACGCCTGGTCTAGAGGTGGGGTTAAGGAGTATCTAAACAGATAATGAGATACCACCCCCTGATGTTCCAGACCAACATCTATCCAAATGGAAACATTTGGTTCTATCTTCTTTTATGTACCTGCCACAGAAATAATAATTGCATCTACAAATTTTGTATTATTTTTCCATTCTATAGATATGTCTCACACAGTACTTGCAACCCAATATGCCAGACATCACAATTCCTTCCCCTATGGTTAAGTTATGCCAATCATGTTTGGGCTTGCTTAGAAGAGGGTGCTTGTCACGTTCCAAGTATAACAAAAATGAGGCTTAAGTATTATTCTGTGGGTAAATATTATTTTTTTTCTCATTTGGATATGATACTGGAACAAGCCTAATGGTCATTAACATATCAAAAGAATCCACTCTTTAATTAAAAGGTAGAGGCGATATGGCAGAAGAGACAGCCAGGCTACTTATGTGCGATTTCTTCCACCTTAAAGAGCCTTACAGATTAATTCACATGCTCCATCCATATGGTACACATTCCTATGCAATTTCCATTACCCCTTCTGTCATCTGACCTCTGTGGGGGGTCCCAGCTTCAAAGAGAATTAAGGCTAAAAAAAAACCTTCTGACCTTCCACACAATCAAATTCACCCCTTTTGATATTGACAATACCATCTCTACCAGGCAGGCAGATCATTAATGCACTACACAAATTACATTAAAGGACAATATTCCATAGTGCAATAATTAATTATGCCCCCTGCCGTGACAATCATAACCTAGCTGGAGTCCCTACCCCACAGACCTCAACTCAATTGAAATGCTGTGGCAGGACCTTAAGAGAGCTGTGCATAAATAAATGTCAGCAAACCTCTGTGGCGAAACCGGCCTCGCCACGTGTCCTTGGAGGGGGCTGCTTGCCCGCCTCTTGCCTTTGGACTATGGACCAGACTTTATGTGAATGTGTTAACCCAGATAGCTATGCCATGGAGCCCATTCGTGTAGTTAAAGACTTCGGCTCCATGGCAATTGAACTGTGTGAATAGGATCTGAGCGCTATTCGGTAGTTTTGTGCGCTCAGATCCCAGCTATCTGGGGATATGTGAAATGTCTGTGTCTTATGTGTAAAAGGTGACTTTATGTATTTTAAAGTGTTTTGTGTCTTTTTGCAACCATGTGCTTAATGGAGTCTTGTGTCTGTCCTGGGAGATAATTGAATTACTCTCAATTATCTCCAGGATAGAAGACTCTGAAACTGGTTTGGGCCGGAAAGCCATGCTTCATTTAGTCACAAAGGACTTTCCCTTAACTTTTGAACCCCTGGTCTGATTCGTGCCATTTTTTAATATGTTGTTCCCCTGAATGGATTGATTATGAAAATGTATGTTTTATGTTTGTGACATGTATATTTTAGAAGTTATAAATATTGTGTAAAAACTGTATTCCTCTGCCGGTGATAATGAGATTACCCATTGTGTTCAGTAATCATATCACATGGAGAGGGGAGGATTTTGTGTGGGAGTGTCTGGGTGTATTGTACGGATTGATTGGTTGTTTTGTAACGCCCTGTGGGCTGTACTATGTTTGTGGATTGGGAATAAAAGAGACTGTATGTGACAGTACAGGGAGTTCCTGTTTTAACCCTCAAAGTGAAGTGTCGTCTCATTATTGGGGGAAGGATTTATTGTATGCTGTTCCAGTTTGACTGCTAGGAGAGTAAACCTATTCGTATGGTTCCTATTCAACTGTCTACAGCATTCATATGCTTGAGAGGATTCATATGCTTCTCCGGTTCGGTGGTTGTGGTGTCTGCTGCAGTGCTTGGAGTCCTCAGGAAGCGCTAGGAGCATCCTTTAACGGAGGTACCCAGTCGGGGTGCCAGGTAATCCGTTACAACCTCAATGAACTAAAGCATGATTGTAACGAAGAGTGGGTCAAAATAGCTCCAAAATGATGTGAGATACTGATAAAGTCACAAGTTATTGCTGTCAAAGGTGCTTCTACAAGCTGTTGAATCATAAGGTACTTATGATTAGTGCTTAGGGTGCACCAGCTGGAAAGCACAATTGCCAGGTGACAGACAGGAGGGGAACACACAGCACAGCATCCCCTCCTGCCAGTTATTGGATGTAGCACAGCTGAGTACCATGGTAGATAATCTTCTGTAGAAATTCTGATGGAAAGTGCTCACTGAGAGAAACAAACAGCTTCCTGTCAGCCATTGTACAGGAAACAGAACATTGTCTCCCGTGGTCCATTAGGTCACCCTACATGTAGGAAGAACGCAATCACAGGAGGGGAGGGAGGAAGCCCACAATGGTGGGTGGGATGAGACACATAGATGGGCTGTGAGGGGGGAAAGAGACACATAGAAGGACTGGGGGAAGGGACACACAGAGGGGCCTGGAGTGAGTGACACACTGTGGGACTTGGGTGGGGGGAGACAAAGAGGGGCTGGGGGAGTTAGAGACATACGGAGGGGCTAGGAGAAGAAAAAGAAACACAGCAGGGCTAGGGGAAGAAAGAGAAACACAGAGGGTTGGGGTGGAGACACAAAAAGTGGCTTTGGGGGGAAAGAGAAACACAGGTGGGCTGGAGAGAAAGACACATAGAGAGGTGGGGGCGGGGGGAGACACATACAGAGGTGCTGGGGAGAGAAAGAGGGCCAGGGAAGGGGAGAATGAGATACGCACAGGGGCTGGGAGAAAGAGATACATAGAGGGGCTGGGAAGGGGAGAATGACATGCGCAGAGCGGCTGTGGGGAAAAAAATACATAGAGGCGCTGGGGTGGAAGAAAGAAACACACAGAAGGGTTCATTCTTCCTGATGTTATAGTCACTTGTTATTGCAAGGTTCCCAGGTTTTGTGGCTGCAAAATAAGTTCAAATCATCACATCCAGGCTGTGCAGATTGTTCTGTTTGGTCTTGGAATCCCGAGTGACTGTTTGGTCTACCAGTAGTTGGTGGTCTTATCCTCTGGTGTTGTTTGAAGTCCTCTTTTGAGCATTGCTCAGGTACTGACTCATATGTACATTAATCTTGGAGGCTATGATGCCTGGCAGGTGATTGATCACTAGTTGGATTGTGTTGTTCCCTTGTGAGGGTCCTTTAGATCATTATTGTTCTGCCTTGTGTTGGCCTTTCAGGGTGGGAGCCTGTTGCTAGTAGTTGGTTAATTTGTGTTGCTGGGCGTTCATGAAGCGTTGCTAATTTCTTTATCCAATAGATGTGCTTTATATCAGGTCCTAGGGCTGACCAACTCTTCATGTGGGTTACTCTTTGCTGGATATCTCTGACAGTGATGGTGACTGGTTCCTATTCTGCAGGCATACATCTTGGCTGGATCTTTGGTAAACAGGCCATTTATTCTGTTAGCCTCTGCTTAGTCTGGTTGCCAGTGCTGTCAGTCTTGGCTTAGCTGTTTCCAGTGCCTCTGGAGCATATCCTTGCATTTTCTCAGTAGCCAGGATCTATCCGGGGTCAGGGCCGGAGCAAGGATTTCTGCCGCCCTAGACAAAGATCCATTTTGCCGCCCCCTTATGTCACTCTCTCACTGACAGACACACACTGGCAGACACACTCATAAACTCACTGACATACATACACTCACTCACTGACAGACACACAGACACTCACTGACAGACACACACACACACACACACACACACAGAAACAGTATACCCTGCACACAAGTTCCGCATGAATACTCTGGCCTTCTACCAAAGAGGCGCTCTGTGTAAAGGATTTGTCGCCGCTGAATCCACCAATACAGTCTTGAAAATAGAAAAACACAGGCAGCACTTCAGGATAATGAAGGTAAGTTTTTATTCGTGGGTTCACCACCTCACCATAAAATAAGCGCAACGTTTCGGCTCGGCAGAGCCTTAATCATGCATGATTAAGACACACACTGACAGTCAAACACTCACTGACAGACACACACATACACACACAGGGAGACATTCACTCACTGACAGACACACACACACACACACAGGCAGACACTCACTGACATACATACACTCACTCACGGACAGACACACTCACTGACATACATACATTCACTCATTGACAGACACACATACATACACTCACTCACAGACAGACACACACACACTGATAGACAGACACACACACACTGACAGTCAAACACACACACACATTCACTAACAGACACACACACAGGCAGACACTCACTGACAGAGACACACACAGGCAGACACTCACTGACATACATACACTCACTCACTGACAGACAGACACACACACACACTGACAGACACTCAATGTCAGACACACACAAACACACTCACTGGCAGTCAAACACTCACACACTCACTGACATAGACTCAGACACCCAGCCTCCTTACCTCCCTGGGGTCCAGTGTGGGGCAGCTCCTCACTCCTCCAGCGCGCTGTTTAGTGCGCCGGGGCCGGAATGACGTCATAATATTCCGTCTCCCTGCATCACAGAGGGCATGCAAGGGAGGAGTGGGAAGCTGCAAAGAGAGCCTCCCTCGCCGCCCACACTGCCTCCTCTCCGCCAGCATTCATTGGCAGAGCAGGCACTTGCCATCAGGGTAAGCAGGTGCCTGCTCTGCCATACCGAAAAATGGACAGCTTCGGGGGCACCCTGAGTTGAACATATGGCCACCTCCTGGGCCCCCTGTGACAAGGTTCCCCCGGTCGCCCCCATTTTTGGCCCGGCGCTGAGGGGGGGCAGCTCTAGAGCCACTCGCCCAGCACTGCGGCTCAAGACAGGGGGAGCACACCAGGAAATATCCCAGTGGGCGCCCCCAGCAGGCCAGCGTCCTAGGCGAATGCCTAGTTTGCCTAACGATGGCGATGGCCCTGTCCAGGGTAATAAGACCCCACCATCTCCAAGTCCTAATATAAGCCCTGGCACTGAGTTGGATATAAATTAGTGTGGAAATGAATTATCTTCAGGAAGTGTGAAGGAAGGTTATATAATTGAAGGCCAGTGAAGGAGTGGCTTCAAAAACAAAGTAATTTACATCATAAATGATAGAGAACTGAGCAGTGGCAGCATGGGCATGATATATGCACCAAAACTACTTCATTAAGCTGAAGTGAGTTAGGTGTAAAGACTTACCCTTTAAAATAACATTTTAGGACACTATGCTACATTTTAGAAGATTGTTGAACTGGATGGTCTAATATTGGCAATGCAGTGGTAAATGATAGAAGAATGGAAAAGTATACTACAGGTTCACATAGGGTAGGAACTATTGTAGGCAGTGCAGGATTTTCGGAAATTAAAATAATCTCACACATTACTATACAGGGTAGTAGTTCTGAAACTATACTGTTATAAAAACACGCAGAAAAAATATTTCAATAGCAAAATTATCTGAGATTAAATTTTCATAATGTTCATCTCAGTTTTTTGATTTGGAATTGAAATTAGGAACACATTTGAACTCACAGTAAAAAGTTACGGGAAGGGTTTCTTTGAAATAACTTAAATTTTTTTGTAGCTTACTACCATTAACGACTTTGTGGTCAAAACAAGTTTTGCTCTCTGTGATTGTTGGTTAAACTTTTGTCGTTTTTGTTAGGTTAGTAGAAACAATTTGGATAATTCACCACTGTGACTTGTAGCCACGGATACCTGAAAAAAATGCATTCTGAACTGCAATTTTGGCGAGTGGCCGTGTTCTAAATGCCAAAACAACAAAAGAGTCAATTCAAAATATTGGCAAAGCTTTATCATCCCATGTTATTAGTGTCGGGAAATCAACTGTTCTGTCCAATTTATGCAGGTGAAAACATTTTCAGTTGGCAGAGTAAATTAGCTAATGCTTGTGACCGTTGTACTCCAGGCTCCAGGTTTTAGATTTTCAAGGCAAATATAACATTATTTATAGAACCAGTTTAACCTGATACAGTGTACCTTCCTGTAGGTTACTCCTGTTAGTGACTATAGGTCATAGTAAGTGCCATTGTAGAGCTGCCAACTGTATGCTTGTATAGAGAGATAAAAAGGGAAAATCTATGGGAAAACCTGTCTTCTCAAGAAGATTTATGGTGGAGAACCAAAGGTATATCCACTCTGAGTGAAAGAATTTCTCCATAGTGGAATCGCAGATAACAAAAGTGCTTTACAGTAACAATTCTAGAATAGCTGCTTTCACAATGAAGTATCACAGTTTTTGTCATCTATTTTCAAGCAGTTTGTTGAAAATTCAGCTTAAACCAATCGCTTACAGTTTGTTGCCACATAATTTGATGGTTTTGCAGGGATAATGTGTAAGACATGGCGGATGGCTGGGTTTAAGGTGCCAGGTCAGCCCATGTTTTTGTCAAACTGCAAATGTTTAAACAAAATTGGAGTGGTTGCACTCAAGGACTCCTAGCCATATGCATAAGCTATAGTGGTTATGCTACTTGAATATCTTTTTAATATTAACAGTTCTAATTCTAAAAGTAAAGTTTTCATAAGGGATAGCATTGGTTGTAATGGTGACAAAACATTCTCCAAGAATTCCGCTTCATACCTAAGACTCTACATAGAAACATAGAAACATAGAAACATAGAATGTGACGGCAGATAAGAACCATTCGGCCCACCTAGTCTGCCCAATTTTCTAAATACTTTTATTAGTCCCTGGCCTTATCTTATAGTTAGGATAGCCTTATGCCTATCCCACGCATGCTTAAACTCCTTTACTGTGTTAACCTCTACCACTTCAGCTGGAAGGCTATTCCATGCATCCACTACCCTCTCAGTAAAGTAATACTTCCTGATATTATTTTTAAACCTTTGTCCCTCTAATTTAAGACTATGTCCTCTTGTTGTGGTAGTTTTTCTTCTTTTAAATATAGTCTCCTCCTTTACTGTGTTGATTCCCTTTATATATTTAAATGTTTCTATCATATCCCCCCTGTCTCGTCTTTCCTCCAAGCTATACATGTTAAGATCCTTTAACCTTTCCTGGTAAGTTTTATCCCGCAATCCATGAACCAGTTTAGTAGCCCTTCTCTGAACCCTCTCTAAGGTATCAATATCCTTCTGAAGATACGGTCTCCAGTACTGTGTACAATACTCCAAGTGAGGTCTCACCAGTGTTCTGTACAATGGCATGAGCACTTCCCTCTTTCTACTGCTAATACCTCTCCCTATACAACCAAGCATTCTGCTAGCATTTCCTGCTGCTCTATTACATTGTCTGCCTACCTTTAAGTCATCAGAAATAATCACCCCTAAATCCCTTTCCTCATATGTTGAGGTTAGAACTCTATCAAATATTCTGTACTCTGCCCTTGGGTTTTTACGTCCAAGATGCATTATCTTGCACTTATCCACATTAAATGTCAGTTGCCACAATTCTGACCATTTTTCTAGTTTACCTAAATCATTTGTCATTTGGCTTATCCCTCCTGGAACATCAACCCTGTTACATATCTTAGTATCATCAGCAAAAAGACATACCTTACCATCAAGACCTTCTGCAATATCACTAATAAAAATATTAAAGAGAATGGGTCCAAGTACAGATCCCTGAGGTACCCCACTGGTGACAAGTCCAAGCTTCGAATATATTCCATTAACTACAACCCTCTGTTGCCTGTCACTCAGCCACTGCCTTACCCATTCAACAATATTGGAATCCAAACTTAAAGATTGCAGTTTATTGATAAGCCTTCTATGTGCAACAGTGTCAAAAGCCTTACTGAAATCTAGGTAAGCAATGTCTACTGCACCACCCTGATCTATAATTTTAGTTACCCAATCAAAAAAATCAATAAGATTAGTTTGGCATGATCTCCCTGAAGTAAACCCATGTTGTCTCTGATCTTGAAATCCATGTGTTTTTAGATGTTCATCAATCCTATCCTTTAACATGGTTTCCATCACTTTCCCCACTACTGAAGTAAATGCCAAACTCTACATGCCAAAAAATGATCTTAAAGGACCACTATAGGCACCCAGACCACTTCAGCTCAATTAAGTGGTGTGGGTGCCAGATCCATCTAGGATTAACCCTGCCTGCTGTAAACTAGCAGTTTCAGAGAAACTGCTATGTTTACATATGGGTTAATCCAGCCTCTAGTGGCTGTCTCATTGACAGCTGCTAGAGACGCTTCCACGCTTCTCACTGTGATTTTCACAGTGAGAAGACGCCAGCGTCCATAGGAAAGCATTGGGAATGCTTTCCTATGGACTGGCTGAATGTGCGTGCGGCTCTTGCCGCGCATGCGCATTCAGCTGATGACATCAGAAGAGGGAGGAGAGTCCCCAGCGCAGAGGGAGCCTGGCGCTGGAGAAAGGTGAGCCTTTAACCCCCTTCCTCCCACTTCAGCCCGGCAGGAGTGGGATCCTGAGGGTGGGGGCACCCTCAGGGCACTATAGTACCAGGATAACGAGTTTGTTTTCCTGGCACTATAGTGGTCCTTTAATGGGCCATTAAAGTCACCCAGACCACTTAATCTTAATGTTTTACTAAATTTAACCCTGCAATGTAAACATTGCAATTTTGTAAAAACTGCTATATTACATTGCAAGGTTAAACACACCTCTAGTGGCTGTCTTGCAGACTGCACCTAGAGGCGCTTCCCGAGGAACTACTGAGTAAAACTTGGTCACGTGATAGTGCAACTCATGTACATGCTGTGCATGTACATCAGTCCCCAATGCTCCTCTAAAAGCAGCATTTGATTGACCAATGGCGAGAGAGTTGGATGACGTCAAGGAGTGACGAGGGAAAAGGTGCCAGGTCGCTAGAGGTGATTAAAAACGTTTTTCTTCAGCTTTTTACTGAAAACACGGTAAGGGGTCAGACCTAAAACTAATTTGCAACTAGGACAATATAGCATTTTGAATAAAAGTTTGTATTCCTAATGTCACAGTGTTCCTTTGAAGAACCAGATTATTATGTTGGCAGTGAACAACAAGTGGCTACCATTTGACATTCTGATGATGTACAGCCAGGCATTTGGATTAGGAAATATAGTCTACTACAAATAAAGCTTAAATGTTTTACCTAGACCTTCACTGATCTTTAAGGGGTTAATCTAAACAACTGACCAAGTAGCCAAAGAAGACAAAGTAGCTGGAGTGTAGTGAAATTTGATTTGAAGTAATTAGTAAAGGTTTGTCAAACGTTATACACATGAATCACATGAGCGGTAATTATTTGTTTTAAAAACCCAGATATATTTTCAAAATTTTTGACAAATCAAATGCTTTATTTCTGTATAGATCTGCGATTAAGTGTAGACCCTTTTTATTTGAACACATTTTATTACCTTGTATAATTTTAATGTCATTTGCAAAAATGGAAAGTTTCTCTCTAAAACCATTCCTATTTCACTAATAAACTAGGAATGGGCTCAGTACCAAACCTTGAGTTATTTCACAAAGAATTTTAAGTCCAATATGAAATAGATCTATTTCTCACAATTATCCTTTAAGCTATTGTTATGCAACCGCTCTGTAGTTGAGGAATATTGGGCACAGAGTTAAACTGGATGCAGCAACAATTCAACATTTGTCAGTGTAATTGTAAATAAATAAAGAATTTAAAAAACGCTATTTGTTTCATCTGTCTTCATTCTGAAACAACTCCCTTTCCATTCTGTCTCCATCTGTGTCTTCTCTCACCTTTCTGTCTTCATTTGCCCTATGCCAATTTGTTTGCCTTTCCCACCACTCAATCTTTTAATATTGGTTGCCCTTTTCCTTCTTCCATTTAATTTTCCCAATAACTCCTGTATTGCTATGTCTTTGTTGTTTACCACCCATGGTGCTTGACCCTACTTACTCCTTAGCACAGTTCTCATCTTTCTTCCAATTGTTTCACTTCCTTTTCTACTAGTAATGCTACTCTCTCTCCGCTATTATCATTGTCTGTTTTCTTCCATCACTGTCATTCGGTCTCCTTCATAACTATTTTCCCTTTCTCTCCTATCACAGTTGTCCCTCTCGCTTCACCACTGTGATTCATATTTAACCATGCACACTGCATTCTAGATTCACAAACCAGATATTCAGAGACTTTGGCAGTGAAAAGATGTACTTTACACCTCTATGCCATTGGCATTTATATTTACATTAGCTGCCTATTTATACTGGCAAACATAATTATTTTGGTTTCTACTACCACCTGTATGCCGATGACACATTTCCTCTCCTGATCTCTCCTTGGTTGTCCTAGATCTTACCTCTCTTCCGACTCTGTTTGGAAGTCCTCCCACTTTATAAAAATGCAGGGCGATTCAGGGGAGTTAATTTAACGAGGAAGGCATGTCATGGGGAGCTTGTATCTGCAGCATACCTCAGTGCTCAGTTGTGTGCCTAAAGTTTTCAAGTTCACTTGTCCCGTTAGCCTTAGTTTTACTGATTCCTGGTATCCCGGTTAAGAACCAGTGCTGCCTGGACTGATCATCCTGACCACGTCTTTGAATTCTTCCTTCCCCTTGTTCTGCATATTGGGTACTTCCTGCTCCAAACCCCTGACACCCTGCAAGTTGATGCTACCTACATTAGCATTTTCATGCAAGTTTGTTACCTTAGTGTTATCTTTGATTCTGAACCCACCTTTACACCTCATCCTTTACAGGGATAACAACACATGAAAAGGACTTGGGAATTGTTATAGACAACAAACTATGCAACGATGTGCAATGTCAATCAGCAGTGGCCAAGGCCAGTAAGGTATTGTCATGCATGAAAAAGGGCATTCATTCTCAGGACAAGAATATAATTTTGCATCTTTATAAATCACTGGTAAGACCCCATATTGAATATGCTGTGCAATTTTTGGCACCTGTTCTAAAGAAGGATATTATGGCACTAGAAAAAGTGCAGAGGCGGGCTACAAACTTAATAAAAGGAATGGAACATATCGGCTATGAAAAAAGGTTAACAAATTTAAACCTATTTAGTTTAGAAAAACGTCGCCTGAGAGGGGATATGATAACATTATACAAATATATTCAGGGCCAATACAAACCATTGTGTGGAAATCTATTTACAAACCGGACTTTACATAGGACACAAGGCCATGCGTTTAGACTGGAAGAAAGAAGATTTCGTCTAAGGCAAAGGAAAGGTTTTTTTACTGTAAGAACAATCAGGATGTGGAATTCTCTGCCTGAAGAAGTGGTTTTATCAGAGTCAATACAGATGTTCAAACGGCTACTAGATGCATACTTGCAAGAACAGAATATTCAAGGATATAATCTTTCAATGTAGGGTAATAACTGCTTAATCCAAGGATAAATCTGACTGCCATTCTTGGGTCAAGAAGGAATTTTTTTCCTAGCTTGTTGCAAAATTGTGCTTCAAACTGGGTTTTTTTGCCTTCTTTTGGATCAAAAAACAAATGTGAGGTAGGCTGAACTTGATGGACGCAAGTCTCTTTTCAGCTATGTAACTATGTAATATCCAGTATATTGCCAAAATTCTGCCAATTTCATTTTAAAACATTACCTGCATCCGCCCCTTACTTACACAAGATGTAATTAAGGAGCTGGTTCTTGCTTTTGTAAATCCTTGTATTGTCTACTCTAATTTTCTCCTCATTGGTCTCCCCAAACACAAAACTGACTGTCTACAGCCCATATTGGCATTCCTGCTGCTCCTACTATATGTCACCTTTTTGTCAATCGTTAGATTGGCTTCCTGTAACCTGTAGAATTCACTTAAAAATAACTTATATAGTGATAAATTCTGCAGTGCTTTACAATCTACATACTGCTCGAACCAGTCTTCAATCTATGAAGAAGGGGTATAGACACACAAAAGCAATAACGTCATGTCAGATGGAAGGAAGGACTGAAGGATAGAGGATAAAACAACAATTGTGTCAAAATAAGCTTATCAGAGTGGTGTGTAGAAAAACTGAACAGTGGGAGGGGGGAGAGAGAGCTGGACTATGGAAGCAAAGTAACTGAGGAAGGCACTTGTAATGAGAGGAGCATCACCCAGTAAAAGGTGCAATTTCAGACCTTTTAAAGGACTTTGGGCTAGGTGAAACTCTGATGGCACGGAGTAAGAACAGGGCAGCACTTTAAAAATCCTGAAGATAACTGTTGGCAGTGTGGGAATGAGATGTCAAACGAAGGTCACTCACTAGGTGAAAGGGACAAGAGGGGGTGTGCTAACTGAGTAAAGAGAAAATATAGTAAGAAATGTAGGTATTGAGGGCTTTGTGGATAGATGGAGGACTAATTAGGGGGTAAACGATGTGTTCAGTGTTAGAACAAGTATGTTTTAGGTTTATGAGAAAGAGAACAATGACCTTTAGATTTAAGTCATTAGCCACTTTGGTAAAGTAAATTTCAGTAAAGTGGAGGGTGCAAAAGCCAGATTGATGAAGGTATAGTAGATGAAGAGTTGGTATTCAGGAAGTGAGTTAGACAGATATACACAAGTCGCTAGAGAAGCTTAGAAATAAAGGAGAGTAGCGATATGGAACAGTAGTTAGAAGGAGTAGGATCAAGACATTGCCTTTTTAGGATGAGATTGATGACTGCATGTTTGAGGGAAAAGGATTTAAAGTGGCACTGTCATGGCCAAATCCAGTTTTTTTTAACCCCCCTCCCGACTCCACTACATCTAATTGTCCCCCTATTCACCCCTAAGCCCCCCATCTTACCTATTTTTTTAATCTTTATTTTGTGCCCGGACCTAGGTCCTGGGTGCCACCATGTTTGTGTGGGTAGACGAAGTCCATGTGGGACACGTCATCTGCCCACACTAGGTAGCGATGTGAAATTCCTGCGCAGGCCCAGTTAAACACATCAGAAAGACGAAGGAATGAATAGAGATGTCAGACAAACACTGTATATCGGTGTTCATTCGTTTATTGCAAGGAGGGAGCTACCGGCGCGCAGCTCCCTCCTTGTAATATGTAAAAATAGAAGCGGCGGGGAGCAGTGCTCCCCGTCACTTCCTAAGCCCCCCATGTCCTCCCTCATTCTATGGGGGTAAATATGACCCCCATAATAGCATAAGGGAGATTAAAATCTCCCGAATGCCCCTACTCGCTATGCCGTTAGTAGGGGCATGTCTACTTAACAGTGGCTGCTCACTGTTGTAAAAATACCCCCCGTCCAACAAATGGCCCCATGGGCATCTATTAACGCGCAGAAAGGACAGTGTCCCCCCTGTGGCCCCTCGAGTGGGGGCTATTCAACTTATCGGGGGACATAGGGATCCCCTTAGCCCCCACCCATGAGCGGCAGGTGGGGGCCCTAAATGAAAACGAGTGGGGGGGAACCTATTGTTCTCCCCCCAGTCCCCACCCATGAGCGGCCGGTGGGAACCCCAAATTACAATAGGGGAGGGGGACCTATTGTCCTTCCCCCCCGGACCTCACCCATGAGCGGTGGGTGGGCACTCTAAATGAAAATGAGGGGGGGGAACCTATTGTCCTCCCCCTGGCCTCCACCCATTAGTGACGGGTGGGGGCCCTAAATGACAATGGGGGGGAACCTATTGTTCTCCCCCCGGGCCTCCACCCATGAGCAGCAGATGGGGGTCCTAAATTACAATAAGGGGTTGGACCGATTGTCCTGCCCCCACCCATGGGCGACGCGTGGGGCTAAGTGTAAAAATAACCCCCCCACCGGTGACTAGGGGTCCCCAAGCCCCTAGTCACCCCCACCCAAATAAAATTAAATGAATCCCATACCTACCCCCCTCACCCTAAAAATAGTGAGGGTGCGACAATAAAACGAAATACCTGAAAAAAAAAAATCATACTTACCATTAGAAGTCTTTTTTCTACAACTTTCTTTTTTCAGTCCCAAAAAAGGCTAAATAAAAAATCATAATACCTGTCGAACTTATCAAATTAAAAAAACCTGATTGCAAAAAAGAAAAAACGGGCCAAAAAAACCAAACCAGATGCTAAAAATTAATCTTTCTTCACCCGGGCACAGCAAAGACTGAGCTCCGCAGTGTGCTAGTCATTTTACACAGCGTGGGAAAGTTCATTGGAATTTCCCCATGCTGTGTAAAATGACTCAGAGCAATCTGATTGGTTGGCTTGGAATCCAACCAATCAGAGTGGGACATAGGTTGGATTCCATAGGTTGGATTTTTTACACAGCGTGGGAAAGTTCTTTGAAATTTGGAATTGGACTTGGAATCCAACCAATCAGCTTGCTCGAGTTATTTTACACAGCGTGGGAAAATTCCAAAGAACTCTCCCACGCTGTGTAAAATGACTAGCACTCTGGTTGGATTCCAAGCCAACCAATCAGAGTGCTCTGAGTCAAATAGCAGGGTGTGGGAAGGCTTTATAAGCTTGGGAAGGCTTTATAAGCCTTTGCCGCCCTGCGGAGCTCAGTCTGAGCCATGCCCTCCATGGGTGAAGATGCATAACTCCCCTCCCCCCCATTTTCATTTAGAGTCCCCACCCACCGCTCATGGGAGGGGGCCGGGAGGACAATAGGTCCCACCCCCCTTAATGTAATTTAGGCCCCCCACCTGCCGCTCATGGGTGGGGGTCAGGGGAGAGAACAATAGGTCCCACGATGTGACAAGACCAATCTCGCCACTGTGCATTGGAAGAGCCTGGTTGCCCACCTGCTGCCTTTAGACTATGGCCCCATGTTGAAATGCTTGATTTTCCCCTGCGAAGACACAAAAGCCGGGTCATTCGGTGCTGGCCCTGTTTGAGCGGTGATGCCCCAGATAGCTATGCCATGGAGCCCATTCGTATAATGAAAGACTATGGGAAAGACTTTGGCTCCATGGCAATTGAACTGTATGTGTGTGCTCTGAGCGCCATTCAGTAATAATGTACGCTCAGATCTGAGCTATCAGATCTGAGCTATCTGGGGATATGTTGAATGTACCTGTTTTGTGCAATGGCTGCACAGTTATATATTTGTATGTGTTTTATTGTCTTTTGCTGCCATGTGTTCAATGGAGTTTGCCTCTGTCCTTGGAGATAATTGGATTACTTCCCAATTATCTCCAGGATAGAAGACTCTGTGGAACTGGTTTTGGGCAGAAAAGCCATGCTTCATTTGGTCACAAAGGACTTCGATCTATCTTTTGAACCAATTTGGATGATTTTGACATATGTTTGTATTTGGAGTATGCTGCGTATGCTGATTCTGAAAATGTAAGTTTTATGTGAATGTGATGCATACTTTTCAAGTTATGAATAATGTGGAAAAACTGTATTTCTCTGCCGGTGATAATTACATTACCCATTGTGTAAGGTAATTGTATCACAGGCAGAGGGGAGGATTTTGGGTGTCTGAGTGTATTGTATGTGTTTATTGGTTGTTTTCCAAAACCCTGTGGGTGGTACTAATGTGTAAGAATGTGTATAAAAGACCCTCAACACGGAGCTTTGTCTCGTTCTTGGGGGGATTTATTGTATGCTGTTCCAGTTCGACTGCTAGGAGTGTAAACCTTTCGTATGGCTTTTCCTATTCGGCTGTTTACAGCATTCGTATGGTTCCGGTTTGACTGTTTGCGGCATTCATATGCTTGTCCGGTTCGGTGTATTGGTGTCTACAGTATCTGTGCCTGTGTCTCTGGAAGGGAAGATCTACTAAACGGCGGTTTAACCCTTTTATTCCTGGGGGTGCAGTTACACACCCCCCTTATTGTAATTCAGGGCCCACATCCACCGTTCATAGGTGGCGGCTGAGGGCAGACCAATAGGTGTTCCCCCCCCCGAAAGTAATTTAGGGCCCCCACCCGCCGCCCATGGGTGGGAGGACAATAGGTTGTCCCTCCATTTTTATTTAGGGCACCTACCTGCTGCTCATGAGTGGGGACCAGGGGGGGATGATAAGTCTCCCCCTTTGTCAGTTGGGGCCCCATCCGCTGCTCATGGGTGGGGGGCGGGGGGGGAGGACAAAAGGTCCAACCTCTTATTGTAACGGATGCTTTTCTCCTGCTCTGACCACAGTAAGCCTCAGATCTGTGTATCTCGAGTCTCTGGTGGATGCCAGGTATGATTCAAGTGTCAGGGTGATCACCCAGGGATTCTCAGCTCGAGGACGTACTGTCCCCCCAATTTTTATTTAGGGCCCCCAACCGCCGCTCATGGGTGGGAGGACAATAGGTTGTCCCCTATTTTTATTTAGCACCCCCACCTGCCGCTCATGGGTCGGGGGATGATGGGTCTCCCTCATTGTCATTAGGGCCCCCAAATTTACTTAGTATTAGTAAATTTGTCTAAAAGACCAATTCAGGTCTTTCAGCGTTTTGGTAGAAATCAGGGGTCACCCCTGGTCGAGCACAGACCTCCACGGGTCATCAATCAGGGCCGATGGATGACTACCTCTCCACCCCGCAACACCTGGCCGGCGCACGCGGCTCAGACAACATGGCACCCTCGTCCATGGGACTAAATAGCCAGACAGGCTCCACACGAGACTCCCCAACCCGAGACGTACTTACACAGCTGTTGGCAGACCGGCGACGATCTCGGCGAATATGCTCACCCGAAGTGACAAGACAGAACTCATTGCCGAGCTCTGATCCGCAATCCGTGAGGAAATCAAAGCCGTGAGAATGGACCTCGCGGTGCTGGAACAAAGAGTAGATAACTTGGAAGTTCACTGACTACAATCAACCCAGCACCAACGGGCAACAGACCTGGCTACCACAAGGCAAGGTATTGCTCGACCTAAGACACCAGGTAGAAGACCTTGATAATCGAGGTAGACGCAATAACATACGTGTCAGGGGTATGCTGGAATCGGAAGGAGAAGCGCCACGAGAGCTGCTGGAGGGCCTGTTCGCCCAAATCCTGGGAGATGAGGCCCCACCAGACTTCGGGCTGGAAAGAGCACTCAGAGCCCCACGAAGGGATGGTTTGCCCCGAGACCTGATCTGCTGCCTCCGGTCGTTCCAGTTGAAGGAGAACATAATGAGGGCGGCCAGAGCACAACGCTCAATCTGGTATATGGATTCGCATATAGCATTATACCAAGATTTGTCCACCCTCACCCTGGACACACGAAGAGCCCTAAAACCGGTCACCAGCCTTCTACAGGAGAAGAGGGGGATTCCCGTTTAGCCTGCAAGCCAATGGGAATCAATGGTACGTCCTGCGATGGCCCAACGAAATCCCTCGTTTTCTGCGCTCCGTAGGCCTACCGGACATGCCTATCCCAAACTGGATACTGGACTGCCCGCCGGCTCGACCAACAGGCACAACTACACCAGCGAATAACCTTACGGACGGAGCCCCACCTGGGTCGACCCAACGCAGAGGCGGCCCTGCGACACCAGAGGAATAAACTGATGAGGATCCCCCGGGACGCGGGCCCCGCGAGACACCCCCATACACAGGAAACGTAAGTATCTCATGGCGGTAGAACACTACGCGCCCCCCTTTTGCCCCCAGAGAACTTGCTGTGGCCAAGGGACACCGAGACTGCTCACCCAGGGTATGTACTAAACTTCCCCCCATGCCGAAGGCCCCACAACAACCCAGAGGAATGCACCTCCCCAGGGGGAATCAGATATTGGGAGGGGTATGGGAGGGGAGTCGAGGGCTACACTGGGATGCACAAGCTTACAGCCACATATGGATGCACCTCAGCCCCTAGGGGAATAGGAATGTTTGGGTGGACTGATCGGGTTAAGGTGGGATGCCGGCCCGGTTGAGATGGGTCCATATGAGAAGCACGCACGGAGCAAGGTGGGACTGTGGGTTTGATGTACGTTGTTCTCTTATGGCACCTCAGGCCCCGGGAGGCTCACCCATATATACTAATGGGCAATACAAAGAGGCATATCGACCCAGTATGCTACATGCAATATGTTCGGCAATCCTGGGCTGAATGCTGCCGACAGGTGGGGGTTAGGGGAGGGCTGCGGGAAAGGGGGAGCAGGGGGTCCGTCCACAAGCCCGCACCACCCCGGCTGTCCGAATCTACCCCCGCTGCCGGGTGGGCATAAGGCGGGGGGGGCGGCTGCAGTGTGGGGCGGCTGCGTCCCGGGGAGAATTTCGGGGGGAGTTACACACCATAATCCTGTTAAGCTCTCATAGAAAAGTAATCAATTCTGTTCCACGTTAAATACAGTTTAACTTTGTTGTTATAAGATGGTGTCGCACCAGAGAGAACCTACAGATGGAGTCAGTGAGGCTGGGGTCGCCCCGGAATACGCCCGTATCAGCCTGGGGAGAGAAAAGGGGGATTTTGGGCCCTGAGAGGATCCCAGACCGAAGGTCCACAGGGCAAAGTTGAATAGGCTGCAAGCCATAGGGTGGAGTGTCGACGGACAGAAGACCCGGGTACAGCTAGACGGATCAGGCAGGACAGAGGTCCACCCACACAGGGTACAAGCCGGACAACACATAGAGCCCGGACAGCAACTCAGCTCAGGGAGCATATCCCCCCCAGCACAGACCTTGACTGAAACCGGGTAGCTACTTCACTAGATGGTACACCCCGCGGGTTGGGAGCAGAGGGAGCCTGCCAACGACTTGATCTACACGTACGTGCGACTGACACCGTAGGTGGCCTCCCTCACACCCCGCGTAACTGATCTTTACTGTAAATACCGGTCGGAGTTCGGAGTGGTTGCTGCGAAGCGGCCCCCGAACGATTCTACTCGACTGAGGCTCGAAGTTGCTTCCTTCTCCCCACCCAATTTTTCCACGACCGGACTTCTAACCACCCCACCTTCTCTCCCCTCAGAACATCCACCCCCACTTTGGAGGGCGCACCCTCTCTCATTCTCCCCGAAAAGCCCTGGTCAGGGACCCGCACCAGGAGGGCATGGCGAGATTCAGCCCAGCGCAGCTCACCCTGTGGTCTCAGAACATTAGGGTTCTTAACCTACCCGAGAAACGCGCACAGCTACTACGAAAGCTTTGGACGGAGAGGGTGTCCTGTGGGGATATTTATGGGATGATAATAGTAAACAGTCGAGAATCGCCCACTATTTCAATTCTCTTATATCTCAGAGATCGTTATCATGTAAGTGAAATGTATTCCATACAAATAAAATCACAATTTGTTATAAAAATAGATTTAATTTATTGTGACAAATTAAATAACAATAATATTGGGCAGCATGCATGATAATAATCAGTGAATATTTAGTATAACATAAGTATGCAATACAATGGAATGGCTATACACGTTCCAATGGCTAACAGCATCACCTGTCACTTAATAAGATTTATGAGGGTACTTCACAGACAGAAAGTAAAGCTTCACACAGCGAAAAGCCATAAAACCTTGGCTAACAGTTAAATCAACTGAGTAACCCTTTCAATGCTGGCTAGATCCTCCTAGGCATATAATATCCTATTCTCATGTAATTTTCAATTAAAATAACATTCAAATCAGCTCATTAATCATTTCCTGGAACCATCCAATAAGAATAATCTACCAGATTTTTACAAAAGCCGAATTTTAATTTGCCTAAAAAGATATCTTATCTTATTTTAGAGCAAATCAATACACCTGGATAAAAACAGCTGTATGCTAACACGTGATACTATCACATTAATATATAATTATTCTTAATTCCACCTGCAGAATGGAATGTTTATAACTATATATTCTTTAGTTAACTAAGATTTCTAAATATTGAAATCTGACCGTGATTTATCCAGTCATATATCATGCTATTAGTAAATTTTAATTAATTTAGATTAATTAAATAAAACCAGCATAATTACCAGTTATGTAGGTATTCTCATCAGATGAGTAGGTAGTCCCAGGAACTTGCGAGTATGATTGGTTGTATGGAGGTACGTGAGTAATAGAGAAAAGTGGTGTTGGTTAGAAGTATCAGTAAATTTTAAGTGTCAAGGAGTTTAAGAGTTGAGTGTTAGTTCCAGAGAGTGTCCTGAATCTCTCTCTGCATGTCCGAATCTGAATTCCCAAACTTCACCAACTAACTTCTCTCTTCCCGTTGTCCTAACTTTTAAAGGGCCAGACTCTCTGTACGTCATTAGTTGATAAAGCCAATAGGAAACTGAAGGTGTGTTCAATCTATGGATCGCAATTTAGGTATTTGGTCCATAGAAGGCAGACTCGCCTTACTAAACCTTCCTATCCAGGAAAGAGTTAACTTTTCCTGATGACGATTTTGACGTCATTCGGCTTATCTAAAATGACTACCATAACTTAAATTTGCTGTCAGTTCAAAGCGTTTGTCTCACTCTTTGTGGCAACTACTTTGATCTTAATTTCTAAAATTGACAGTTCTTAACTCAATTTCACCCCTTACTTACAATGAAACCTTATAAAATTTAGTAAGTAAAATTAATTACTTAGTCTTCTCTGTCACTAGTGTCTGTGTTTATATAATGCATTCCTTAGCTCAGGCTCAGTGGTTAGTGAAAGCAAGTAAATTATGTGTCTTTGTTATCCTGAAGATAGCAAAATGGAGTCTGCTCTGTTCTGAGTGACTCTGGCAATATACACTTTTAATTTCTTTCTTAGCACAAAATGTCTGCCGATATAAATATTCTGACAGCCCGTAGCGTTCCTGCAGGAGACGCATTTTAGAGGCCAAGACGCAATGACACATTTGAGAATAGACGCTTCCCGCAGGGATACTATGCTAACCACCCAGACACTAGGAAAGCGGGTGTGGCGATACTATTCGCACACTCGGTGCCGTTCCGACACATAGTCACTTATAGACTCAGGCGAAGGTATATCTTCCTCAAGGGTTCCATTGCGGACCTCACCTACACTTTCGCATGCCTATATAGCCCCAACCGTAGACAGCACACCTTTCTTGCCAGGACACCGGCCAAGCTTGACAGGTTCAGAGAGGGCCTCTTCATGATGGCAGGAGACCTAAACGTCCCTATAGACTCACGCATAGACTCCTCGCAAGGCACAAGCACGATCCCAGCGCATTGCCTGCGCTCGATACGACGATCCCTGACCAAGATGGGGTTAGTAGAGGGTGGTCCACCCAGATGACAGGGATTTCTCCTACTACTCGTCAGTACACAAACAATACAGCCGAATAGATTATATATTCATGCCTCAGGAAAGTTTGTCCCTCCTTCAAGACGCAAAAATAGGTAGTATACACCAATCCGACCCCGCACCGTCATGATGCAGATGAAATCCCCATTATTTAAGCCCACGGAGCGCCAGTGGAAACTCAATGAGACCTTACTGGACGGCCTGGAGGCCAGCGAATCAGCCCTATAGACTATCACACACTACTTTGAAGCGAATGACACTCCCGACATGTCCCCACTGACGTTATGGGAAGCCCATAAATGTGTTATTCGGGGTCACTACATATCCATTGGCACACAGCGTAGGAAGAACAGGGCATGCCTAATCTCAGACCTAACAAAACAGATAGCTGAGATAGAAAACTCACATAACAGACATTAGATGACAATGTCTACTTACAACTTACAGAGGCACGTAGGGCACTCGCAGACCACTAATCCCAGGGCCTGCTTCACACCCTACGGAAATCTGCCAGGTTCTTCTACGAGCACTCCAATGGAAGACTCCTGGCGAAAATGCTCCAGGAGAAACAAAGATCCCAACACATCCACAAGATAAGCACACGAGACGGACGAACCACCGGAATGCCGGAGGGCATTATGGAGGCATTCAGGGCTTATTACACGGACCTGTACAACCAGTCTCGGTCCCAACAGGGGGGCGCGGCCCAAACCCATCGCCGACAAGTCACAGACTACCTGGCACAGCATGTCAACCGCAAAGTTACACCAGAACTCGTGGAAGAACTCGACAGCCCCTCTGACACTGGAGGAGCTAGCCGCGGCACTGAAGAAATCAAAACCACATCGAGCACCAGGCCCAGATGGCCTTCCTCTGACATATCTACGGACATACCGGGATGTGCTCCTGCCAAGACTTCTGGCGAGCCTAAATGCTATACGGGAGGGAGGAAGATTCCCCACATAGTCCCCCTGAGATGGGAAAGATCCATCCAACTGTGCGAGCTACAGGCCAATCTTGCTGCTGAATGCCGATCTAAAACTGTTCACAAAGGCCCTTTCACTGAGAATATCCTGTATTCTAACGGACCTGATTCATCATGATTAGGTTGGCTTTATTCCAGGCAGGGAAGCCAGGGACGATACCATACGGGCGCTGAACGTTATCCACAGTGCGAGGTCCAGGGGACGAGACGCAGTCTTCCTCTCGACGGACGCCGAAAAGGCGTTCGACCTAGTGGACTGGGTATACCTGAATGCACATGGGCTTTGGCGCACACATGCGCTCATGGATCTCGGCCTTGTACACCACGCCGACAGCCCGGATACGCGTAAACGGAGTCCTAATAAAACCTTTCCCTATATGCAATGGGACCCGCCAGGGCTGTCCCCTCTCGTGTTTGCCCTCACCCTGGAGCCATTCCTGGAGGCGGTCAGACGAGACGGGGGAATAACGGGGGTGCAGGTGGGAACGGAGGAACGTAAAGTAGCGGCCTACGCCGACGATATGCTCTTCTTTCTGGAACAACCCATGATCTCGGTGTCCAACCTGCTACAGGCACTCCAAGGGTTCCACCAAGTATCCCATCTGAAACTCAACCTAGATAAATCAGAAGCTATGCCGATAATGCGGAACGCTGAGGATATTAACAGGCTCAGTGCCCAGTTTACCTTCTCATGGTGCGCGGTGAAACTGCGATACCTTGGCACCTGGCTACCGAGGGACCTGACACAAGTGTACCAACTGAACTTCCTCCCTCTCCTCAAGGCCATACAACAAGACCTCCAATGCTGGACGGCACGCTATATCACCTGGTTTGGCCGTATTAATGCGGTCAAGATGAACGTGTTTCCGAGGCTGTTGTACTTCTTATCTACATTACCAATAAAGATCCCGCAGTCATTCTTCAAATCGGTGGAGACGGCCATCCGCAGGTTCGTGTGGAACCACAGACCGTCACGCATCCGCAGGTCGATCCTGGAGCGACCAAAGTTAGCCGGAGGGTTGGGGCTACCGTCAGTGACCACATACTACCGAGCTACACACCTGCACAGAATAGTGGACTGGTACGCACGCCCAAGCCCAAAACACTGGGTGAACATGGAACTGCAACAAACACAAGGCAAGATTCCCTCGAGACTTTGGCTTGGGGGAGCCACATTCGCGGAGCTACACACGGACAACCCCATGATAGACGCGACACTCAAGGTCTGGTGCAACCTACGATACGCTCAACAGCTAACCACCATCACGCACAACCCGAACTTGGCAGGAGGCCTCCCCCCTGTAGTATTAAACTTCCAACAGACGGATTGGTTGTACATATACCAATGGTGTCCGGGGGGGACGCTCCAGCCACTGGCCAAACTGATGGAGGACCAACAACCCACCCAATTAGATACATTTTGCTATCACCAAGTGAAGACATACCTTGCCAAACTCACTGGTAAGGACCACATCCATAGGCAACACATTGAACATTGGGTGTCACTCCTATACGGGATTCTACAGAGGACCAGGGACACCAGCCCCTTGGGTTACATAAGCAAGTGGGAAAGGGAGACCCGGACACAACTGTCAGATCAGGAATGGGACAAAATAGTCCTCCTAACCCACAAATGCTCCATTAGTTCAAAGTTTCAAGAGACCAGCTACAAGTTGTTGACACACTGGTATAGAACGCCAGACACCCTTAGACACATCCATGAAGCCAATACGGGCGAATGATGGAGATGCAGCACGGCCCTGGGAACAAGCCTACACATCTGGTGGTCATGCCCCCGCATAACAACTTACTGGCAGCTGATCAACACAAAGATCAAATAAATCACTGGAGATGACCTCCCCCTACAACCCATGACGATGCTCTTACACTACACACCCACCCCCACGCAGAAATACAAAATCGCCCTTACCATCACGCTGTTGAATGCCACAAAGGTGTTGATACCCCTGCATTGGAAACACCCAACACCACCCACCCTCAGGCAATGGATAGATAAAGTTGAGAACATATAGGACATGGAGATACTGACGGCCTCCCTGCAGGGACGCTCAGACAAATGCGCACTAAAATGTTACCCCTGGAGGCTATACATCTCGAGGGGGATAGCTTAAACATACCTCGGACCGGTAAACGGCCCTAGGAAGTAGATTCGGGGCACATAGACACGTGGAAACATACCCCCAATTGATAGGTAAGGGGCGCAGCGATAAGTTAAGTGTGACCCCACCCGTGCATCGGACAAAAAAAACAGTCTAGTCCTGAAGTACATGTCCAGTAATGCAAAGCATTTACCTTTAGGTGATGGGACCTTAAAATAGCTGTGGATTTAAACAATTCTATTGTTTTTTAAGACTGTATTCTTCAAACACTGTCTCCAGATTCTGGCATTTTACCTTTTAGTAATCTCCCCATATGTTTTAGTAAATACTATGTTGTGTTTCACCATCTACTTAAAAGTCAGAGTTGTTCTGTAATGCCAGACAGAGGTAGTTGTTGATCAGGGTAGTGTGGTATAATGTATAAAGTTCATGAATGAGTGTAGACGATTCTAAAACAACTAAAAAGTTAATTTGTTCACCTACTGAGAATAACTATCTACTGTAAAGACTTATGGGTATATTCACTCATTCAGTTAGAATAAAAACAGCATGCATGATGTTGTGGTGCACTGTGCTCTGTTTTGCCAGTTTGTAATCATAGAGTTAGAAATGGTGATGCATTTACTGGTAATCAGGGGCATTTAATGATTCATCAGAATGGTTAATAATATGACATACCTCCCTTATCCCTTTTTTCTTCTCTCTTTGATGGAGTACTTTGCAGTGGTTAAGTGTAATAGTTGTTAAAGATCACATAACGACCATCGTGGACAGCAATGAAAACTAAATCATTCAATATACTTCTTCGGTTTTCCTTCTCCATCATTTCTTTTTTTTGACACTTGCAACAAAACTAGGCATTGGTACACAGTCATTATATCTCTCCAGCACATATCCATAGCTCCAGGGCCACATGCACTTGAAAATTGCACTCAAGACCTGTAGGAGAGCTGCTACCAAACATCATGGACCACTATGAGTGGTAATTCTTATTACCACATCTCTGGAGTAAAACTGCAGTAGGATAAGTAGTAGCAGCAACATACGTGGGGTAAGGGAAAACTATTGCATTTGAAGAAATTTAAATTCTATCTTGCAACTAAAATCCTTCTATTAAATGATTATTCCAAACACCAAGACCACTTCTGTGTTTTGAAGTGGTCATGGTACAAGGAACCTGCTGGACATACTGAACTGTAGCAGAAGCTACAAAAGATGCAATTCTACCTCTCACCGTTTTCATTAGCAACAGCAAGATCACCATTTAGTTTCTCCAGATCTGTAAAGCCAGGTGTGTCTTAGCCACCATTATTTAAAGAAATAATTTAGTGTCAGGAATACAAACATTTATTCCTGTCACAGTGGAACTGGAATGCAGCATTAGGTCCCTGGCCCCACCTCCATGGCTGAGATAATCAATCTTGATGATCATCTCAGCCAATCCAATGCTTTTCCATAAGAAAAGTGCAAATTAGCATCTCCTCATAGAGATGCACTGATTCAATGCACTTCTATGGGGAACGTTTAGCGCTTCCATGCAGTGTGTTTAGACTCTAGTGGCCATCTATGTGACTGCTACTACAGGTGTAACTAGCCAGCAATCTAAACACTGCCTTTTCTTTGCAAAGGCTGTGTTTACTGAGCTAAGCCATAGGGACATTTTATAGATACCAGAATCAGAACCACTACTTTAGACTGCAGTGATTCTGGTGACAATAGTGTCCCTTTAAGATGTGGTGTTCTATCATTCTGCTATACTCCGTCAGATTTCCATACCCCCGTCACTTCCGGGGAGGGGAATCAGCTGGATCCTGTGCTGCACATGCGTGCTAGCACTCCTGCTACTCCTCCACAGCAAGGTCCTGGAAGGTAAGTAAAACTAGTTTTACACTTTCATTATAGTTAGTGCATTCACTAAGCTTAGGCACACGGGACATTTAGGGTTAAGTGAGGGTTCAAATTAGGGTTAGGTAAGTGATTCTAACCTCTCTCAAACTCTATTCTTACCATAACCCTTGGGGTAAGGGTTAAAATATAGTGTGAGAAATCACTATTTAGTGATATTCCCCTAATGTGAAATATCACTAAATAGGAACAAGTCCCTAATCCTAACCCTAATTTGAACCCTAACATTAACCCTAAATGTCCCATGTCCTAAGCTTAGTGAATGCACTTACTATAATGAAAGTGTAAAACTAGTTTTATTTACCTTCCAGGACCTTGCTGTGGAGGCGTAGCAGGAGTGCTAGCACACATGTGCAGCACAGGATCCAGCTGATTCCCCTCACCGGAAGTGACGGGGTATAGAAATCTGACGGGGTATAGCAGAATGATAGAACAGTGGCACCCAATGAAGTAGCAAACCATTTAATTCTATACTAAAATTATTTATAAGAATCATAACCTTTGGTATGATGAATATCCACCTTTTGTGTAATGAACATCACTAGGAACAGGTAACCCCGAAAATTAAATAAAATGGAATTAAAAGAGATTGGCTTTTTTTGTGACTAAATGAGAAATACTAAGTTGCAGTCCTAAAACATTTGGGGATTTACCATTTGCACGCCCCTGTTAAACCAATAGGTGTTTCCTTTGCAGACAACAAGCACCCTCTCACCCCAAACATAATCCACTATCCTGCTTGAACAAAAATGCCAGTTCTTTTTTTACCCTCGGTTCCTTCATGTCTATACCCAGTTCTTTGCTAATTTTTAGATATAGTAATCTGGTTATATAAACTTATTTCATATTAACTCCACATTTCTATATACCAGAGGGTTTTCTCCAAAAACAAACAAAAAAAAACCAGTGTTTTCATAAAACATTGGTTTTGGTTAGAGTAACCCTTGCTGTGCTGGTCTGCCTGTCCACAAATTAAAAAAAAAATTTTTTTTTTTTTTTTTTACTGGTGATGAATTCTCCCTTATTCTGGCTAATGATGTGGCTGGAGCATGAGTTGCACATCTGGAAGCAGAGCAGTTTAAGTAAAAAAAAAAAAACTGCAAATACAGACTCCAAGCACTATGACCACTTCAAACCACTTTTTAACTAATTATATTTCCTTACTTTGCTAGCCTCCTATTTATATTGTAACATGCTCCATATATTCAAATTTTCTGTGTATTATATTTACTTTGTGCTTGAATGGCAAGATGCCTAGAACCACTCTCTGAACTGGTATCGTGTTTTTTTAAAAATAATATGTCTCCCTTAAGAAATTTTTATCTTCGTGTATCCCACTCAGACTAGAGTTTTAAAGTTGATGTGATGTTCTCCCCATTTGAATGTCTTCGGTGCATTCCTACCTGTTAGAAGATGCAATAAGCATGTAACTATCTGCCTTTTCAGTATATTCATTAGGAGAATCCTGCCAAAACTACCGGTATTTTAGAGATAACTTTGTTTTATTTCCTTAAATAAAAGTTCCTCTCATAAGAAGAAAGAAAAATAAAAACAGAGAATTCAATTTAGGTCAAGGTGACTTTATTGCCCATACAGCATACGTAATACCCTCCAAACACATTTCATAAATCCATCAATTTTAACTAATCAATTAAAAGGTTAATAATAATGTAACACTGAACAGATAAGACCTTTTAATGTGTAATTAAGTACTACATGGTATAGAGTCTCATCACCATTATGAATCTCACATACTTGCTAAAAATTCGCTTTAATATTTTTGTGACTACACTTTCTATTCTCCCCCCCTGACCATATAATTGTACACACCTTTTTTTTCTTTTTTTAATGAACATTGTGACAGAATAACATTAACTTGATAAAGGCATCACGCTTGATGAAAGCAAAAAAATAAAAAAAATGGGGATAATATTATTTGTGCAACTGAGAATTTGAGGTACATAAAAATAAAAATCCACCTGCCAATTAGTTTTCTTTTTTTTTGTGGGGGGAGGAGAGGGGGAATTAAAAAATAGCTATTAAAAGGCCAGCAGCATAATATATCTAGGTAGCCAAAGTGTATCTCCAATGATCCCCAGGAGCTACGGGTTGACTACACCCACTCTAAATTCTATTACAACCACATTTGGTTATGCACTTATGCCTATGTTTTAAAACTACAACATTTACTAAAAGATCATTCATTCACGGTGTCAAGATATTCTCAAAACAAGCAACGAAAAAAACTATGTCAATCAGCTCTCACAAGAATCTGGGCTAAGATGGCGCTGGAACTTGTCAGCAAACCTATTCCCACACGACCGCCGTTTTACACGATGAGTCTTGTAATAACTTGCTTCAAATTCTTTTCTGACCTACATTAATGACTTGCCGCAAGAAATTATTTAAATAAATAGTAAAAGGGTATGGTGTGACAGAATGTCAGTGTATACAGAGCTGAACAATTCTACCAGTTTGCAAATTATTAACATAAATACATTTCTCCCTAAATATTTTTAGTGTGATGCTCGAATCTTAGCCATTCTGTTCTTTGTATGTATATATTGCAACCTCTATGACAATTTGGGTCATTATGGAAAGTACATAGGCAGAATACAGATACATATGGATGAACTGTCACCTACTAGTTACACAAGTTTGACCGGTCTTCACTGCCATATAGTGAGCAACATGTACCTGCGATTCTGTGACTCGGGGATTGGTGCTGGTTTAAAGCTACAGGTCCACTGAATGGGCATTGCATCTTTACACACCCAATTCTTTGTGCCAAAAAAAAGGTTGTCATGTAACTTTAAGTTTTCCAATACACTGAATGTTGCTAATGTGTTAGTTTGACAAAAAGGCAAAGTTAAAATCACAAATTACCAAGCTTAAGGTAATTGAAGTATCTAGATTTTTATTTTTTTATGGGGATGGAGGTAGGGTTTGTGCGACCTTTGTGCTGCAAAAGCGGTTCTCATGGCACATGACCCCATTCCTACTATGTTGAATTAGTGTGCATTCATATATAATGTAGGGAAGAGAAATTAGCTACGATTCCTTAAAACACAGATTATCTGATAGTTTGTCAAATACTAACCACCTTGAGTGAATGAAATTAAATAAATGTATTATTTTTTTCTCTGTCGACGTCTGAGTATGATATTCCCATTATTTTCCTAAACTTTGGGATTTCTGAGTTCTTTCACACAAGGTACAAATTAAAAAAATCACTAGAAAGAAAACCAGCCCACTAATAAATATTGTGTTTCAGTTCATTCCAAATGAAACGCATGAAGCCTTGAGGAAATTGGGTTTTGAGTTTTTTTTCCATTTTTTTTTTCATTAAAGCAGCAACATATATATATATATATGCAGAACTATATTAGCTTTCAAATAGCAAACAATTCAGAGGAACAGGCTTTGGCAATTTGATATACGTCTTAAAACATCCAGGCTTTATTATTATTATTATTTTTAAATTAAACACATTTCATTTTCTATACTATTACTACACAGGGCGTAGTAGCACTTTCTTATGTCCTAAACCCACTTGCTGCTTCTTACCAGTTTGTAATAAACAGATAAGAAACAAAGTTAAAATAATTCCCTTGTTCCTACTGGCTCTGGGCTACACCGCTTTGAAGCCCTCAAAATGCCCAGTTAGGAAAGCATACATTTTACTTACAGTTCCATTCATCTAGACAGGTAAGTTACAATTGTCTCTTTTGTGTGAATTACAATTCACCCACCCAGGCGTTGTATCACCTGGTACCTAATATAATACCCATAAACTCACAAAAATGTAACTTATTAAACACAGCAAGTGACATTTCTACAGCCACCACTGGGCACAGGACAATCTAGTCTATGTGACACGTGAAATAAAAAAGAGGGGTTGCAATATTACAGGTGGGTAATCAGACACACAAAGAGGAGGCTGCCCAAAGATTACATGGATGCCAATTTAGATAGCAAGAAATAATGCTTCCCAAAGCAAAACTGGATTTTTGCAGGTTTTCTAGCAGCTTTTTTGTAACTATTTTATTTTTTTTTTGTTTCTTTATAATCCAGTAATGCACCTTGATCAAAGTATTATGTCCTTCCAGGATACACAGCTACCATACTGTCAAAATCTGCATACTGATGCCATGTTTACTAAAAGTTTTTGTGAAACTGCTATATGACCTAATTGTCACCAATGAGTAGGTGACAAGTCTTCTTCAGGTAAGTTATCAATGTGTTGGGTTAGCAAAATCGCTAGCAAATGTCTAATGTTATATTTGCAAGATTTATTGATCTGGCTGCACATTGATATTGGCCCTAAATTACAAAAGCCATACCTAGAGTTTATATCACTGGCCTACCACATAAAGCTATAAGTTAATATCTAGAAGTATGAGTAACATTATACTTATTGCTTTGCTTGTAGTCAGCATAACGTAAAGTGCCCCCTCGTTGCACATTTTATCACTTCCTAATTCTTAAAATGTTTGTTTTGGTTCAATTAGTCCCAGTTGTGCTGATGATAAGATTCTAACTAAATAAAAAAAATTAAATAAATAAAATTAAACAATTCTGGCAGGAATATGGTAGTGTGTTACCTATTTTTCTCCTACCATGTATGACATTTGAAACCGGACAGGGAGCCTGATGCAACAGCTATTTTAAAACAAATATTGTTTTAAGGGTTGGGAGTGTTCCTTAACTTAAAACGCACACAACTCCTCCCTCCCCCCCAATAACACTGCAATATTCTGATCACCTTTCAATGTAGTTTAATTTGCATTTCCCCACTATGTAAATATCATTCAGCAAGTAGTGGTCAGCTGTGAAACAGTAACATTGAACTGGATGATTTTTTTTTCCCAGGAGAGGGATTTTATTTGTTATGGATAGCAATGGTATTTTATTGCATTGTACAACAGCAGCATTAATTATTAGCCTGTTCCAATTAACAGTGTGTGAAGGGTCATATCAAACTACTTATTTTAGAAAAACATTGTTAAATGTGTTTTCAATATTGTAGCTTGCTTATGCAGAAAAAATATTCCCCATTAGATTGGATAGCAGAAATTTCAAGCAGAGTGGTGCAAAAGCAGAACCCAGCTGCTTTGGCACCATTGCACGAGGCTCCCAAAGAAAGAAAAACTGTAAAATTGTGAGGTATTGCTTGAATGGGAACCATTTTGTATCCAGTAAACCTGAGGTAAGCATACCATCTTTGCAGGTTGTGATCAGCCATTTTGTTTTATCAATTAACACACTAACAGAAAAAAAACCTGTACAAGGGCATTTCCAGTAAATCAAAAGTACATATCTCTTAACCATCTACTTCAGGATTGGAAATTTAAGCAGTAAAATAATATATTATAAAAATGTTTATAAAATAGCAGCACACTCAGTGAAACAATACAGCTAAGTACTGTTAATGTGAATAAGAATGAAACAAATCATAGCTCCTTAGCAGCGCAAAAACAAATTAAAAAAATAATACATATATAAAATCACATACTCTTTTTACCACTTTGTTGCTGAAACTTGGCAAAACACCGATCTTGAAATTGTTTTACAAAGTACAATGCTTATTTTCAAATTGTCTTTGCTTTTCTTTTTTAAAAAGCAAAGTTTTATCCAACCAACAGTTTAATTTGTCAACTGTTAAAAAAAATAAAAATAATAATAATAATAATAAAAAAAAGTTGCTAGACAAAAAAAAAACCCCAACTAAAAATGAGTTTTCACTGGATCAAATATTAGGATATAGGAAAAAAAATTCAAGTACATTGGTACACATCTGTGATGCAATGATGCATCTAGACCTAGAATTTAAGATGTCCAAATACAGTCCCCCCCACATGTTGGACTATATTTTCCATAACACACACAAGTATATATACATATGTATTATCCATAAGCGCGCACAGCATTATTGGATATGCAGTCCAAAACATCGGGGCACTGCAGTTAATACACACCTGTTCTAAAATCTCAATGTTTACCATTTTATCACCAGCCATTTCTTTACAAAAGGTTAAAATGATAAAATTGAATGATTCCCCCATTTTATTTGCCTATAAACTGGTAGTTACTTGGTGGCAACCAAAGGGGGTTTATATATTATATGTTTCAGGGTCCTTGATAATGTTAAAAAAACAAAAAACTAACAAAACAAAAAAACAACAATTCAAAGAAAAACAAAAATCCCACAAAAACTGTTTGTATATTGGTTATGAATCCGGAATGTTGTAAAAGCGGAATGTCACCCAAGGCAGATGTAAGAACATCCAGCAACACCATATAATTAACAATATACACTTGAAGGGGTGGTTCATTTAGATAAAAAAAAAAAAAAAAAAAAGCTATATATGTGATTTGCTCAGCATGTTTTTCATAAACCATTCCATTTATCCCTTAGGAACAATTTTCAAAGTGCTTTTTTCGAATGAAATGGTTTACAATAATGCTAACTGTAGACCACACGCAACACAAAAAATACTAATGGGCTAAGAGTAAACAGCCTCTCCGTATTTATTCTTGGGGTGGGAGGCTAACTCTTCATTAAATGTTTTTGACTGCACATTTAGGATTATACACTCTTTTTTTGTTAAGAGCCCATCCAACGTACAATCATTATTTTGGGTTGGTCCACAGTTTATTAAGCAGGATCGCCTAAAAACAGATACATATTTTTAAGTAAAATAGGGAATAAAATAAAATTAGATGGAGGATATGAGGGGTGGGGGTTAAATAAAAATTATGAAAAAAAATATCCTGCCTTAGGCTTGCAAAAATAAAGCAACATCTTTCTTCGGTAGCAGCTACCATAGACAGCAAGAGTAAACAGAACTAAAACAAGAGATCCATAAAGCACATCTCTCTAAATAAAAATGATAACAGATCCCAAATAATCGTCTCCACCCAAACATGGTTCGGTCACTTTAGGGATCTATCCTTACATTGCCCTCTAGAATTCATTGCTTTGCAATCTAAAAATGAAACCATAAAAACGCACACACACCCCATGTCCTTTCTGAAATCTAAGGAGGGTGTGCATGCAACTACATCATAAATGTAAAAAACGTATATACCTAAAGTTTGCTCCCACAAAACGTGGGTTTACAACGGTCTAGCTAGATTTTATGCTTGGGTAAGCACTTAATTTTAACAATATATAATAGAACAGCAATTATCAAATGTTGTGGGATTCCCTTCTAAAGGACATCACAGGCACCAAACACTTAATATTTCAGGTTTTTTTTTTTTTTTGTATTGAAAATAGCTTTAAATATTTCTTTTCTAAGTGGGAGCAGATATAAAAGGCTTTGTTCCAAAAATAGAGAACAAGAAAGATTCTTTTCGGTGTGCAACTCCTCACAGGTTGATGTCTCTCACGTCTGTGGGAGTGCTGGCCTGGTCCAGCTCATCCACTGTTTTGGATGTGTTCCCTTGCTGATTCTGCTGTCTGCTTTGTCTAAGGCTGCTCACCAACACAGATTCGATCTGTTCTTGACAAGCTTTAAGGCAATCCTGAAACACAAAAGAGAATAAATAAATAAAAATATACAAATTATCCACCAGAAAAAAAAAACAAGATTGAAAAAGAAAAAAAAAAAACATCAAAAAATATCAGAGATATCTGTAGATGTCTTAAACTTAATTTAAGGTACATTAGATTGTTTAGGAAGGAAACACTAACAATAGCTCATCCCTTTCAGTCTCCAATCATTGCGTAACTAATGGACGAATTGTATGTATGCTGAAATAACTGATGCTTTACTGAGAGCCTGCTAGAGTAAACTCTTCCTGCAAAATATTCTCACAGCTCCTAAGGAAAGAGCATTTATTTTTAGTTTCTAAATTGCATCACACACCTAACAAGCGAAATCAAAAATATTTAATCAAAGTTATATTACTCCCTACATGGATTGAAATTTTTCTTTAAAAAGCCAGAATGGAAAAAGTGTGCGCAGTTATGCAGACGATATAATAGGAGTTAAAATACAATAAAAAAATAAAATAAAATGGGAGTTCCATGTCCTGGATGGTCTACCAGAGTTGAAAAGTAAGTTCTGCTGTGGACTACTGTATCTCCAATTGTGCACAGTACCATAAATCATAGGCTCTTAACCCGTGGTACATGTACCCCAGTGGGTACGCGCACCACAAGCACAGAGTAAGCCGAAAACTGGCTGACTGGCAACCTTAGGGCCCACAGGAGGCAGATGGCTTTGCTCTAAGGCAGAGGAGGCACCTGCTTACCCAGACGGCAGGTTGCTACTCTACACGAATGTGTTGTATCTGGAGGGGGAATGAAGGCACGCTGAGAAGGAACGCTGATATCTGTGCTCTTCTAGCACTGTTCCCTCGCGCACCCTGTGGTGATGCTGGGGGTTATGATGTTACTCCGGCCCTGGCTTCACTAAACAACCTGTGAAGGAGCAGTGCTGTAAGAGCACAAAGACTACACAAGCCCCAAACTGGATCCCAGGGAAAGGGCCATTCCAAAAAGCAGGGAGGCTGGGTGAACTTAAATAAAAATAACAAATATAATAATAATAATAATAATAATTTGTGAGTGTGTGAGAGACTGTGAATGTTTCTGTCACTGAATGTATGTCTGTCTGTCAATGTGTATCATATCAGTGAGTATGTCTGTCAATGAATCTGTGTGTTTTAGTAAGTGTTTCTGTCAGTGAATATGTGGGGGTGTCAGTGTATGTCAAATCAGTGAGATTGTGTGTCAGTGTCCTCCGTGTAAATGTTTGTGTCTGTCAGTTTCCTGTGTCTAAATTTGTGCATCAGTGTCCACTGTGTGTAACTATTATGTGTGTATTATATTTTGAGACTTTATACTTTAGATTAATAGTTCATATACTCCCCTTTACATACACAATATTCATATTATGTCGTATTTATTTTAAAAATATGCTTTACTACCTTTAATAAGGCTTGTTCTACAATATAGGATTAACTTAAATATCAGTGTCTACACATTTCTTTTGGAATTCAAATCAACAGAAATTACTTTCTTGTGGAGGAGTACTTAGCATTTAATTTTTTTTCCACCTGGAAGGGTACTTTTCTTTAAAAGGTTGAGAAACACTGCTGTAAATGATACAGCAATGTACCTTTTCCATTTGTATTAGCAAATCTGTGGGTTCTAGCAATCAAATCAGATAACTAAAAAGTGAGTTGTGATGAGCTGATAACAGCTTTAGAAATAATTCAAGAAGGAATATTTCTGCAGCTCAGATATTTTTTAGCCTCATTAATCAAATTACTTTTTAGTGCAAATACCTTCATAACCAATCATAAGTAGGGTCTGTTTTTACATTTGTGTGGTGCTATACTCTACTGAAAAGTGGATGTTGTTGTTGTTGTTTCATATATATATATATATATATATATATATATATATATATATATATGTATATATGTTTTTTTTTGTCATTTTAATTCAATGGGATAATTTAAATCAACTAAAGGTGGCTTGGCAAAAATGTTTTTTTTTTTTTTTTTCAAACAGCCACACGGTCAGTAAATGGTCAGTAAACGGTCACAGCACCATCCCCGAGGTTACCTGCCTGCTTAAACATTTGAGATGTAATGCATCAAATTTCATGGTGCGAGATAAATAAATGAAATTCCAGAGATTCTTTCACATTATTTGCAGCTAGAGTGGATCGTGGGAACAATTCTGTGTGCAGTCCCCTCAGTCTGCAGGGCAGTTTAACAAAGATTAGGACAGATGAATTAAAATGCCTGAAGTTTGGTGGTTTCTCAGATCTGCTATTCAATAGGTTTAGTAAAAGCTTTGTAGATATTTGTATTTGTATGCATGCAAACATTATGTAACCCACTGATAAAACACCTTATGTTCACAAATTCTGATAATGTGACCCCAGTCTTTTTTTTATTATTTTTAATGTTTAAGAAGAATGGTCACATTTGTTTTTTAAATACTTCTAAACTAAGCTCTATAATACATAAAGACATATAGGTAACATAACATTTTTGTGTTTTGTTTAATATTTACGTTAACATAGCTATATAGTCACATTAACTACCTGAAGACACAACATGGGTAATTAATACAAAACAGAAAAAAAAAACTTTAGTATTAGGAATAGAAAGATTTCTTCCTCAGCCACCCATGGGCCCCTCCTAGCATTGTTAAGTATTAAATAACTCTTTATTCACTTACCCGATTCCAGCACAGTGGTCCCTCGGGACTGGGTTGTAGTCTACCTCCTTCGATGTAATCAGATTGTGGGATCAAATGTGCATGCGTGGCAAGCGCCACATGCGCACTAAGCCTTCTACATAGGAGATCACTGCCTCAATTCTTTCCTATGGGGTTTTATTCTGATGCTGGATACTCCTATGCAGAGCAGAACTCCCAGCATTGTTTCAAGAACTCTGTAAAACTCCAGGAAGCGCCTCTTGTAGACAATCACTAGATTCAGTTTTAGTACTACAGTGTAAAGATTGCAGTCTCTCTAAAACTGCAAAGTTTTACATTGCAGGACTCCTCCCTCACGCTCTTTGTAATGATGCCAGGGCCAAAGTGATGTCATATTCTGGCATTATTACACAGAGTGCGAGGGAGCAGAGATGAGCTACAGGCAGAGTACTGGTCCCTCACGTGCCACCTACAATGCCCCTGCATGTGGCTGGCCACCACCATCCTGCTTACTGTGGCCGGCTCCATGCTGCCTCAGCCGGCCGCCGCCATCCTCAGGGCGGCTGGCTCCAATATTCCCCACAGAGCTGGAAAATCTCAGCCGCCAGGGCGGAATTTTTAGTCGCTATGGCGACCTTGGGGCCTGGGATTTGTCAAGCACTGTCATATAGGTACAGAAAACTAAGGCAAAAATTACAGGCATTTTTGTGGAGACCATGCAGAAGCAGCTGATGGCTTCTTCCAGGACTCCCAAACAAAAACACTCCAGCTCAGTATAAAATATGGGAAGATTGCATCTAGATATTTAGAGATCCTGCAAGTGAAGGAGGCGTACTTGCACAGCATGAGCAGGTAGTGATTGCTCATGGTGCCAAAGTACACAGATGGCTAAAAAGGAAACTAAAAGTTCCCTTGTGATGTCAGTGACTACGGGTGGAACATGGTGCTGTAGGTAAAGTTACGTTTTCAGAGACAACTTCCTGGCAAAGTAAACATTACAATAAACAAATGGGTATGATGCGTGGAATGTCCATAAATTGCATTTATCCACACCACCTTTGCTGGAATGCTATTCCCAGTATGCATCTTAAAATTGGTGGTTTACTTTACCATTCAGTGTAACCCCACACCCTCCGCGTCACACTGATAAATAGTTAATCTATGTCATATGTGTGACTTTTGTAACTTCATTACTTCAATAACCTGCATATCTCCCTACCTAATATGTGACAAAACAGCGGAAAAAGCGCTTAGATCAATATCACAATGTGTGTGTGTATTCAAACACACTAAAGTAAATACATGTGTACTATAGTAGCAGCACCTACACCCAAGTGACACACAGAAATTAAATACCAAAAATTAATCCCGGGGAAGGCAGGTGAAATGTGTCACACAAGATATTATCGGGAGGCGGAGCTGAGTACCTGGAGTGGCTGTAACCTGGAAGGAACTGCTTCTGGTTGGTGTTTTTATATATTAGTCAAGGGTGAATGTGTATTAGTCAAGGATTGGGAAACACACTATCTTAAGTAAGCTTCTCTAATACTGTGTCTAATAAACATATACATTGTCTAATAAACATATACATTGGTATTGCATTTGGATAATATCCAAGTTGATGATGGGTGGCTGGTTCCCTCTCAAGTGGAGCCATTAATACCCAGAGCCTATTATTGACAGGGCTCAGGTACATGTGAGTTGGACCCCCAGATATACCACTTTTACTACTAAATATTCAAGGATTATTATGGGTTGTGCCTTTTGCAAACCATTATGACAAGGCATCTATTTGTTCCCTGTTTTTCCTTATTGGCTGCACATTGTGTTCTACTTTAGAATGTCCAGACAGACACTATTTTTTACATATTATGTACAGCACCAGTTGCTCACATATTCTTATCAACATTATTTATGGTGGTTCTCAGATTAGTCAATGTTAGGCTGTTGTATAACATCCTTTTATCTGGTCAGAAAGATGCAATTATTGAGAATTAGAAACACAAAATAGTCCTAGCAGAGTTTGCATATTCACTTTGATAAAGTTTTTTTTTTTTTTTTAAAGCATGACAAATTATTCCTGTGGTGAAGAGAAACTAACTTTGACGGCCTTAGTTTCCATTAAGCATTTCCTCTGGGAGCACAGGAAATCACAAGCATGAGCTGTGTGAATTCCAGGGGATGACCAAAATGTCTGAAGTTTGGTGCCAATTTTTAATTACCATGTGTACTGTCATCACTGCTTGCTGCTTAAAGTAACATTTTACATACAAAAAGATTAAGGGGTATTTTCTTCAGTTAAAATTTTTTTGTTGGAAACAAAGTATGAACCAACCGGATGTCAAAGATGCATTTCAACCACATATGTTAATGGGCGTGATAACTGTATCCATGAATTCAACTGTAGCACATACAGGCCCAGTTACTCATACCAAAAATACCATTCCACATTGACTTATTTCCTTGTCAAATACTAGTGGTTTTATAACCGTTTTTTTAATGTTTGTGGTTTAGTCCTGCAGTTTAAGCAAATAAATAAATAAATATGTGTGTGTGTGTAAGAGGTTATTCACACCCATCAGCTGTTAAGGTAGGTGTTAGGATTTAGATTTTTAATAAGCCAACAGTTTTAAAATCATTGTTTGTTCAAATAATTTGCTCTTATTTTCACTTTATACCATGAAAGGTGCTGCATGCCATCATCTATCCTTAAGGGGATGCTATAGTCACCAGGACCACCAGAGCAACTACAGCTTAATGAAGTGCTTCTGGTGTGTTTAGCATGTCCCCGCAACCTTTTAAAAAAAAAAAAAAAATTTAAACACTGCATAGGAACACCTCTAGTGGCAGTCACTGAGACAGCTCGGTTCTGCGTGGAGGCGCTGAACGTTCTCCATAGAGATGCATTAATTCAATGCATCTCTATTAGGAGATGCTGCTTGGTGCAGCATTTACATGCGCAATAGACTCCCAATGGTTTCCTAAAGTAAAGCATTAGATTCGCTGAGATTGTCAATTTTGATGATCTCAACCAAGGGCATGGAACCTAAACTGTGCTAATAGAACTATAGCTCTTTAAACCAAACTTAAAACTTAGTTATAGTCCTTTAAAGGAACAATATAGTGTTAGGAATACAAACATATATTCCTCACACTAAAGTGTTGGACTATCTATTTAGGTCCTGGCTGGTCTTGCCGTGACTGGCCCCGCCTCCATGGCTGAGACCATCAATCTTGACAATCTCAGTCAATCCAATGCTTTCACATAAGATAGCGTTGGGAGGCTATTGTGCATGTGCGGCAAAACGCTGCGCCTATCAGCATCTCCTCAGAGAGATGCACTGTATCAATGTATCTCTATGAGGAATGTTCAGTGTCTCCATCCAGAGCTTGCAGTCGCTGGATGTAGGAAGTACCTCTAGTCGTTCTCTGAGTAACTGCCACTAGTGGTCTTACTAGGCAGCAATGTAAACACTGCCTGTTTTCTCAGAAGGCAGTGTTTATATTGCTGAGCCTGCAGGGACAAGCTAAAGACAATACAACCACAACATTAAGCTGTAGTGGTTCTGGTAACTATAGTGTCCCTTTAACTTAATTCTGTGCATGAGAAATATAGCACATTACAGTACAATGTATAAACAGTAATCCTGGGACAAAGTTTTAAAAGCGGAGCAATCACCATGGAAACCACTGAAATGTTCCAGCTGACAAGTCAATGTGTAGACAGAATCTGTTACGTCACTATCACTACACGTTCAGCTCTCCCATTTTTAGTGTTTGTGGTTCTGGGAAAAGGGCCACTTGTTCAAGATATGAGAGAAGCACTGCACCTAAGAAATGCAGGTTGCTTTAGAAAACTGTGTGTGAAAATGATGTTTTCTTTTTCATTGCCATGTGACATGAACATAAATGATATAAATATCATAATTAGCTTGAATTCATTAGATTTTACCCTTGGAAGCTAGATCCATCACCAGACCTATCCCCTGATAGTAAATAAATAACAATATTTTTTTAAATTAAGTGAATTATATTAGTGCTTCTTTAAATGTCTGTTAGGTCTCCTTGTTAAATACTGATTTTAGAATTCCCCCATCACTTTAATGAAATTCAAGATAATATGGGCATTTAGCGAGTGTCATCCCACCCACTCTTTTTTTTCAAAGCATAAAGGAATTTTTGTTCCCTTAACAGCAACTCTGCATGTACAGCTGCTTATAGAGATGGATGGAGACAGAAAGGAAATGAGGGGGAGATAACACACCCTGCATCAGCTACAAAATGCAGTTATTTAACTTAAAGCGGAATTGGATAGGGGATTCAAGAATGTCTGTGACTGACCTGCAGCTGTCTCCAGTAAGAATTAAAATCTGTGCCTAACTTCATGGTTTTTAGATTAGGAATGGGCATACTAAACAGATCGATTGATGTATATCCTACATCAAATCCTGTTTCTATAGCGAATGCCTTGACTCTCAAATGTCCACATTTCAAATCACAAGGAAACTATGTAATAATGCATTTTCCCACTCATGCAAAATTTGATTTTAGAGTCACACCTAGTTTTAGAGCTGAAAGTTGAAATTTGTGACTATTACAGTTGAATAAGTAGATATCACTCAGAGACTTCACTACTCAACTAACTAAAAATGTCTTATTAGGTCCATAATAACCTCTTATCTCAGGTTTTGGGAGATTCTGCAATGGTAAAAATTCAAACTGTGGCATGCTATGACAGTTTAAAATGAATACCAAACCCAAAACTGCAAATTTGCTATTAACATTTAATATATTTTTGGTGGTTTTCACCCACACATTTAATTTTGCTGTGGATGGCAAATGAAGTGGAAAGTATGAACTCTGTTAAAGTAAATCTGAGCGAGTTAAGACAGAATTATCAGATCCATTTGCAAATAAACAAGGTTATTAGCCAAGCTTTTCCAAGGAACAGTAGAAAACGTGTGGTAAAACATACATCTTCCCACTCTGAGGCTTATTAGTGGAAACAAAATGATTCTTTATGAGAATCTACATTTTGTGATGTCAACATACATGTCTTCCAAAGCAAAGGAAATCCTTCAACAGGACTGTATGCATAAAAGTTATGATGGCGAAATCACAAATGCAGAGCCAAAATTAGTTTGAACAATTCAACAAATACAGCGTACACATTGCTTGTATTAAATTCTGCTGTTTCAAGCACAAACTCTTTAAGCCAGGGATAGTCAACCTTTGGCAAGCCAGATGTTGTGGACTACATCTCCCATAATCCTCTTCTAGCCATAATGCTGGCAAAACATCGAGGGAGATGTACTCCACATCTGGAGAGCCAAAGGTCGCCTATCTCTCTGCTTTAAACCAGGGCTCCACAAATCCCAGGCGCCAGGTTGTTGTGGCGACTAGGATTTTTGTCCTGGTGTCTGGGATTTGCTGGCCCATTCAGTCTCTGAGGCGGCCGGCAGGCTCATAAATAGCATGGGCGTGCATGTGGGTGATCATTGGGCCGGCTGGCCAGCTCAGTAAGAGCGTGGGCGTGTCCACAAGCTCCTGCAGGTTTGAGGCCAACAGGCAGGTGCGTGAGGGAGTTGTAACAACCTCCCTGCTCTGCTCCCTCGCGTGCTCTACAGTGATGCCGGGAGCCAGAATATGACGTCATTCAGGCCCCGGCTTCACTAAACAGCACTCTATGGAGCAGTGCAGGGAGATGACTGAAGCCCCGCTGGACCACAGGGAAAGCTGAACCCAGATAGGGAGGCTGGGTGGTCACATAAATGTGTGTGATTATTGCAGTGACAGTGTGTGTGTGTGTCAGTGAGTGAGTGAGTGTGTGCGTCAGTAAGTGAGTTTGTGTGAGTGTGTGCATCAGTGAATGAGTGTGTTTAGATGACTAGTCCCCCTCCAATCACATGGGAAAGGGGTTTTTACTCACCTTTTTCTCCCACTGTACTGATCTCGCCGCAGCTGGCCCTGCATCTATGACTGCTATTATCAATCTTGATGATCTCAGCCAATCCAATGCTTTCCCAAAGGAAAGCATTGGGAGGCTATTGCGCATGTGTGGCAAAACGCCATACTGTGCCAATAAGCGTCTCCCCATAGAGATGCATTGATGCAGGGCGTGGAGACGCTATACGTAGGTACTGTGCAGCACTCACCCAGGATGCACTCCAGAGGCCGTCTGAGTGACTGTCACTAGAAGTGTTGCAAGGCAGCAATGTAAATACTGCTGTTTCTCTGAAAAGGCAGGGTTTACATTGAAAAGTGTGCATGGACAGATTATAGACACGAGAATAACTACTTTAAGCTGTAGTGGTTCTGTTGACTGTAGTGTCCCTTTAAAATTTTTATTTTTGACATTGGAAAACCTGGCTCCTAACTGTTTTTGCTGGCTCCTAGATTCCAAGCAAATTTGTCAAACTCTGCTTTAAAGAATTAATCCCTTTAAATATTTTGACTGCAGAACTATGCGCACTATGAAAAAACCAAAACCAAATAATCTTGCAATGGGCATTAGTCATAAAAAATATTAGAAAAATTAAATAAAATAATCATCTAAAAACAAAAACTTGCGGTACCAGATATATAAATGCAAAATAAATAGGCACACACAAAAAGATGTGTACTGGAGCTCATTAGATGGGATCCTTACTTCCTTTGCAAGCTGGCTCGCTCACAGAGCTGCACCCTTCTCTAGATTTATGAATGGGCTGACGGAACTCCATCATTAGACTTCAGTGTAACTGCATTACCCCATTGTTACCACACACGCACAACACTCACTGGGGGACAAAAAAATGAATGAACCAGGAGCAGCTGCCAAATTCAAGCAAAGACAACTTAGAAACTATCTCATTATTCCTTTCTCTCCAGGCTATTCTGTCTGCAGTTTCCTTGCATACAAAATACGGCCTGATACAAACGAAGCGGCAGTAGATTTGTAAAAAATGGAGGGTATACATATCTTCATAGAAAACCAGTAGACACTGCAATACCTTTTCATTTAAATATTTAAATGGAGCAGATGGGTTAATGAGAGCGAATGTGCATACTTAATTTGAGCTATATTCCCTACACTGTCTTTTATAGGAAGGGTAATAAACCCGTAACCCAGAAATACTGGTTTTCTCCCACCCACCTCCCTTATATAACTGCCATTTCTTTATACTTTACTAGCGAGTCTCTCACCACACTAAAATTTCGGAGTATTTCATATATATTCTGTGCATGAGAATATAGCACATTACAATGTATAAACAGTAATCCTGGGATAAAGTTCTAAAAGTGAAGCACAGTGTGCAGCACAGCCCCAGGAAGCAGCTCTAGTAGTCATCTGAGTAGTGCCCACTAGCAGTGTTCCTAGGTTGTAATGTAAACACTGCCTTGTCTATAGTTGTTCTGGTGACTATAGTGTCCCTTTAAGCATAGCTCTCAAAAACCAAGGATATGGAGACTCACACATAAAGTCATATGCAAATGTATTAGGCTGGCACTTATCCTTAAGTGTGTTTATTGCTACATGTCACCAGTTATGCATGTTGCATTACTGGTATATCTTCACTTAAAAGGACAATGTAGGGGGCGGGGCCTGACCGGGGAGCTGAGCAGACACGCTTTCTGTGAGATCCCGAGCCTGGGCCCGATTTTCAGCGGAAAACAGAGGGAAACTAACCCAAATTGGTCCTTCAGCCCACCGCAACTGGCACTGTGAAAGCAGGGGTAGAGAAGGACACCTCAGACGCCTACAAACCCGCTGGTGGTCCGGGCCGGGAACTTGGGGCCTACAACGCATGGTGGTGGGGAGAGACGGCCGCTCTCCCGACTCACCAAACCAAGCGGCACCCGAAGCATCGGGCCTCCCTACCCCCCCAGGACCGGTGGGGGTTATCCTGGTCCATAAAAGCATTTACCTTAAGCCTAAATTGACTGCAATTGTTGAAGACAGCCAAAAGCACGATAAAAGTCAAACGGACACACATAAAATGGCGACCTCGGGCCAAACTGCAGAGCATGCTTCCACCCACGAGCGTCTAGATGCACTGCTCAGCCGGTTCTGGGAGAAGCTGGAAAGATGGATGGCACATCAAACCTTTAAACACCAAGAAGAGGTGAGGCAGACCCAGGCTGTGAGGCGGAGCAGGCAGACCCTGGGAAAAGCCGTCGCGCACCGACGGGCGGAACACCCATCCAGGCAGGGGAACATTAGGAGGCTCCCTCCTATCCACGACCACATCGTAGGAGAGCTGCCCGCCGCTGGCTGGACAAACAGGGCCCTCCACAGCGCCCATCATGGGAAAGACCCGGCCCCGAGAGGCAACCGAGTCTGTGGCCACATGGTGCCAAGCCCACATGATGCCGGGAATAAGGGAGAAGCCCCCCGCCGCAACCACCTCCACACCTCGCTGACCCACCTGAAAACGCTGCCGGAACTCCCGCCCAGAGGGAGCGTGAGCGGCCTACACTTACCCAGTCGCACAAACAGAGCCACCAGAACGGGCATAGGGTGAGGCAACCCGGACTCATGCAGGCCGCAGCGCGCAACCAACAACACAGCCCACAACGCAGAGACTAAACTATTAACCAACCGGAGACACAAAGAACTATAGACTCTAATGCATGCCACCTACCATGGTAATCAGACCCAGCCATAAGCAACACATACTTTATCCCTACCAAGGGAGTACACTCACCCGACACAGCTGGTTGAACGCAGGCACCACACATGAGACCAACACTACCCTTGCCATCTGCATGGCGGTCATAACAGCTTACCACCACACACATATATCGACACACCAGCCTGACCCCGAGAATGTCCATCACAGCAGACCCGGATAGTACAGCTCTATCCTCACAAACCACTATAGTGCCGCAGCATGCTTCCACACTATACCACACACCTGTGTTACTTTCATTGTCATGCAATGTCTCAATCCATTCTTGCTTGTGACTGTGATTTTTATCAATATGCAGCAGTTAAATAATCATAACGCAAAATAATTATAACGCAATAGCTTGTTATAAACTACCCTAATGATTGGCAAAAGCACACCAGCTGACTCATGGTTTAACCTACTCGGTATTATACTGTTTTAGTTCATGCACTGTTAAAGTAGCATGTTACATACTGGATCTTATAATCCATAGCCTGAATTTCCATGCTACAGTTTAAACTTAAGAAATAAGGCATCGTTACCCTGGAAATGATACGTAATTTTACTGTATGAAGTATCAACCTTCCATTGTAAACCACTCGTATATTTCCCCGCTTTCTCTTATGTACCCCACCTTATGCCTACAATAAAAACAGATTGACAAAAAAATTAAAACATTTTTGAGCAGTTTAACACTAAAAAGGGGTCCTTGGCCCCTACTAGAGCTGTGGCTAAGACAGACATTACACACTTCCTTTTTGTCATACCGATTCATACCACAAATGGGAGCTGTGATAGGCTGAAAGCGGTCAGCTGACACAGTCAAAAAATTGCAGCTGCTCATAACTGCTCAGGCAAATGTTTCCTTATTAGCCAAAACAGCACAGAGAAGATGGGCTGCTGGGGACTCTTGCTTAGCATTAAAACATTAAAAATGGATTCATGCTTAATGGAAAGATGGTCCAGGGAACTACAAACACTATAACAACTTAAATTAGATGAAGCATTTACATTGCCTTTAAAATCAAAATATTAATGTTTAGCAGTACAAATAAAAAACATTTAACTAGTTGACTTTTTCAAGCTTCTTCTTTTCAATAATATGTTCTTGCTGGCAGAACGAAGGTCATTGCACCATCCTATTAAGTGGTCAGAAAAAAAAGTGAGCTCTTCAATTCGTGTCCGTTTTGTTCTATAATACTGCTAATGTTCCAGTAATATGGATCACTATGCTTAATAACGTGGTAAATGATATTAGCATTGTTCATCACTTCCTCTCAGATAAGCTGAGCAACGCATTTCACATTTCTTCATAATGCCTCACTGCAAGATATCCCCCACTGAAACACTTGTAATTTTTGTAGTGATTGAGTTAAGGCTACATTGGGGGTGGGGGGGTTGAGGGCCAGGGAATAATTGTCTTGAAATATCCACAGCTGACTTTATTTAAAAGTCCTATGAGTCAGTAACACAGAATGTTGCTATGTTCCAATAAAAAAAGAGGCCATCCGTGGAACATAAATACTTTTTTGGACAGAACTTTCAGTGTGATGCTTAAAGATGCTATATTGTATGAGACACGGGGAGGCACATACTGCAGGCTAGCCATGGAATCTGAGAAAAGGGGGAAAAAAAAAAACCTTGAACATTAACTTACAGCCAAAGAGTTAACGGTTTTGGAGATACTGCTGATTTTAACCAATATTAACCCATTTGAAATGAATCCATGAGAGACACTGACCCAACCCATTAATGAATCACCTTACATAAACATGTAAAACATGTACCCTGGCATGCTAAATATGAGCGGTAAGAATTTCCAGGAGTTGATGATGTCTCTAAAATTGGGCAACCAAATGTGTCTTAATCATAGACCAAAATATATAATAGACAATGGCACCTTGCACTTAAAGAAACACTACTGTCTTTTAAATTTTAGTAGAGTTACCTCCAAATAAAGCATGTATGTATTTTCTTCGGTGGTATATGAAAAACAGCTCGCAATTGTGCTTGCATTGAGAAGCCTCTGTGCTGGAGCTGCAAGTGCGCGCATGCGGTGAAGTGTAATACAGTGCACCTGCCACTTACATTAGCTCTGCTGAGCAAACAGAAGTGGAAGAAAACCTTCCTGGCTGGATTCTGCCCCCAGTCACACTACTAAAATCATCACTTTTTTAAACTGTGAAAATATGACAGACCCCAGGCACATAAAGCACTTTAAGGTGAAGTGCTTTATGTGTCTAGTGTTCCTTTATGATATATCCTGCAGAGTGACTCTTTCAGACATTTTGTTTTCTGTTATAGTGGAAATATAGTTAATCTACCCCAGTTGTAGTGGTTTTGGTACTAGAACTCTATTTTTTTCCTCAATCAGTTTAACAAAACTACCCCAGTTGTAGTGGTTTTTGTACTACAACTCATGCTCAATCATCAAATGTATTTTCCTCATTATCCATTCTTGTACAAAGAAAGCCCACTGGGGGTACAGGTTTATATGTGCCTTTAAAACTACTATCTCCCTTTGTTGTGCCAAAAGTGCTGTGATGATTTACATGAGCAAGGAAAATAATAAGAAGGTATTAAGAATATTAAAAAGTTGGTAAATACGTTTTTCTTTCCTTATTATTATTATTGTTCTATTATTTATTTAGCACTAGCAAATTCCATAGCGCTGTACAATGGGATATGATGTTAATTTATGCACATTTACAAGTTGTGGTGCTATTACTAACTCCACAATGGGAACCAGCCATTTTTTGTTGCACCTTTGCATTTAGATTCATTCTGATGCCTTCTGTTAGAAATTAAACTGACTTCTATATTGTAATAATCTCATAACAAAAGCACAAGCACACCCTGTCTTACATATAACATCAGCCAAATATGCCCCAAGCTAGTTAACATACTCTGAAGTTGTCAAATGGGTTTATGCCCATGCTCACAAACACATCAGTCAATAAATGCCTTAAAGTGGCATATCTATATGTTACACGTTGAAGGTCTTGATCAAAGTCAATAGCTTGATGATGAAGAGCCACATTTGCCAGTCTCTGCTATGCCATGGAAGTTTACCTCAAATGAACTGTGCTTTCTTGACAATCTTATGACATATACAGTATTCAAAATGGAATGCGAACATTTTGCCAATTAAATATTCAGCTAGCTCCAAGAATGATTAGAATTTAACATCTTGTGGAGCTCTGTGCAGTGATAAGATAAAAATATCATTTGATTTTCTCTTTTATTTTACCAGAGTTTTCTATTAATTTAATTTACTCCCATGGTGTGCTACTCATCGGTGAAGACATAACTGACTTATCTGCTAATTTCACAAGGAAATTATATAAGACGCCAACCTCGTGCTTAATTCAATGTGTTTCACATACTTTACATGATTTTATAATAGGACAAAACTGGATTTGAACATTACAGCATAGAGCAAAGAGAATGTCAACAATGTCAATTACAATTACAATGTCAGTCAGCATAATTTGTGTCAAATATTGCTTATTGCCAACAAAACAAATCTACATATTTTCCTTCCACAATTTGTAGAAAGTCAATTTGTGTTAACAATGCTATAATGTTTTTTACACTATGCACAAGGGATATATATATATATATATATATATATATATATTTATATTCACAGACATATTTGCATGTTGATGGATAAATTCTGCAAGCCAGTTCACATACCACAAATACCATAACCTAGACTGACTGTTTAGTGAATAACTCCCAAACAGATCTTATTTATGTAACAATAACAGTGCTGGGGTGAACAATAGGGTAAATATTAAAGCATGAGGTATTAAGAGTGCTGCTGTGACAACAAAAAAAAAAGTTATCTCTCACAATCTAACTTGCTAAACATCCAGATAACATTCCTGAAAGAGTGATTATCTCCTTTACAGGATGGTTACTGGAAGCACTTGCTCAACAAACAAACAGAGTGGTATAATTTAAAGAGAAAGAACAGGTTTGCATTGTAAATACACTGCAGCAAACAGGACTTAGTGCTGCAAAGATCTATCAGAAAGGAAATGTGATTACAAGGAAGTCCTTTAAAGACAGCAGTGTGTGTATATTGCACCATAACCATTCCTTTGTTAAATTAAGGCATCTATAGTTCCAGGAGGTAGAATATGGACCTCCACTTTCGATCCAATCTAGCTTTCAGAATCTATTATGTAGCAATCACAGAACAATTCGTATGATTCACTAAAACAGATTTGCAGCAACATAAAAGTTATACATTTTGAAAGGATTGCCCTACATGGTCAGTTTTTGCTAGAGTTAGGTTGTTAAGTCAGCTGTTCACTCTCCCACCGGCTCTCAGGAAAGGTAATAGAGGCAGGGGAATGGCTCCTGGTGAACTCCAGGTAAGAATTCAAAACATTGAAAAACAACTTCAGGCACCATTACCACTACAGCGAGCTTGGAGTGTTAATTTAAACAATGTGTTGAGAGCACAGCCACAGTATTCAAATATTTTGGAATATGAAAGCTCTCCAGATTACACCTTCTATTATTTGGACTAGTTGATGGAAACAGCTGTCTGAATGTGTGACATTGTAAGATGATGAAACTATTCCTATCAACAATGGATTTTAAACAAATCAGCCAACTCATCCCATGTCAAAATGTCACTTGACCATTTTGACTAGGTTGTGATTACTTTACAGAGTATGTGTACCAATATGACAATTATGAAAATGTTTTTAAACCCAGCAGCATTCTCTAGAATCTTCAATTACTTCACTGGCACGTGAAAACCAGTATCACTATCCCTTTAATTAATTATAATTTCTCAGGAAATTTTGCCCATGGACACAATTTGTCAATGTGCTGTGCAGTCGTCTGGCATTCAAGGGGTTAACCCCACCCCCACTAAGGATAGCAACACAGTCCAGTGACACAGCTGCAAATACAATATGTGGGGGATGTATTTAGGGTGAATTCCAATGTTTTTATAGACATGCTTATGTGTTAACAATATCTTTGGAAAAATACTAGGTAACACTGAAATTAAATAGCAATTTTGAAATTTACCATGGGAAAGAAATGAATAGTATACTCACCACATCTGTGTTAGTGATCTTGGCCAAATGTTCTGTGAGATTATCACCAGACAGCGAGCTTTCTCCATCGTCCAACTGCAAGCCACAGATTGCTGCTCCTACACTTCCCGTAGCAATCATTGATGGTGGATACATGGCAAAGTTAAAGTCTGCAAGAACAGGAAGGAGGTTAGAAAATAAAAAAGTAAAACGTCAAGACATGTCATTTTTTCTACAGTGCTCTAGCTGATGTTGGATCACAGCAAGCTCTGTGAGACAACTGTGAAAACAGCCACAAAGCCACCACAGTTCTGCATGTTATTAATTTAATTCACAAGGCATTACAACATTTGAGAGGTGACAATTTTCTGAAAGCAATCGTGGTATTTACCAGAATGCTAACACACCAACCATGAAAGATATTATCTGATGCCACTGTATAGCTGTTAGTAAACTGATATTGTATGTTTCTTCCATATGTATTTATTAGACTTGTCTTGCTGTTACAACGGAAATAAGGTAAATTGACTCCTAATACGGCAGCGGCATGCTCATTCTCCTACAAATAAAATGTGCAGCATCCCACAATATTTAGTTTCCAGTAGTGTACTGGATGCATTGTAGAATTTGGGGATGTGGTGAATGTGCTTCTAGATTCAGCATCTACTGCATTATTGATAGAGGATGAGACAATCTTTATTTGCTATGATAGATGCTTCTACATAGTGTATAATACAGATTATACATATATCTATTTGGAAGTAAATCTGATGCCAATGTGAGTGAGAGCATGTGTTATATTTTTTTTATTTAGCTAAATGGAGCACTCCATAGGGTAAAAAAGCCAACCTTTATATATATATATATAGTTAATGCAATGTTAAACACAAATACACACCCAGAATTCCTTGCAGTAGTGAGAGCACTGTTAAAGTAAGATTGCTGTGGTAAAAGCAAGTCTTATGGCTTGCCTGGTGTGTGTATTTGTGTTTAACATTGCATTAACTACCACTTATTTCAGGTGGAAGGGGTTTTCATCCACACTTTTTCATATATACATAACTTGGGAGGTATGAAAAAAGTAGACTATGTTAGCTGCAGTACTAGTCTATTGTAAGCTCTGTACTTTCCCATCTGTCCAATCCATTGTCCAAATAGAAGCTTCTCACTTAGAATCCTTGTGGACAAATCTAGCATGCATGTGACTGGACAGTTATACAAAATAGTACAGCTCATCCAGTAGTATATGAACGACCCTCCCCCACTCGCTTTGAACTATAGTGGTAGTTTGTACAAATGCTGATTTATTTATTTTTATAAAATAAGCCTGTTCTTCAGCAAGCTGAAGAGCTTTCAGTCTCTGGGAGTGTTTATTTAAGTAAAATAAAATTCATTATTGCATTGGAATAGTATAAACTTATATTTTTCAGTTAAGCTCCATTAGAACACATAGCTCTTGTTGTACATAAAACAGATATTTATTTTTGGAGAAATCAATTTAAACTATTTACTACAAAGCATTTGTCTGCAAAGTGGGTATGACACAGAAAAACTGTAGCAGTTTACATATGTCCCATTTTCCATATGTAATTTATGCACTCACTGGAATTCTCATCTTTAAAAGCCGAATAAAGAGTCATAGAACCCCTGCCAGCAGACTCTGCTGTAGGTCTCACCCCACGTGTGGTCACATGAGAGCACTGCAATGCCCAATAACCTTGTTAGCTCACTTAATGTCATTCGTAATGCAAATTAGACAGCTTGCAAATGGCCAGAGGCCCAGAGTGACTAGAGATCATGATCCAAAAAAGTCTTGCATTACTTCTTGCACTCCTGTATCTTAGCCACCATAACAAGCTCCATAAACTTGGCTATCAAACACCGCACATGCCTAGTCTTTTGTTGGGCAACAGACTGCAATTTGTATCACTAGATCCTATTTTTAGCACATTAATTAACTACTGGAACTGATTGAAGCAAGTGTGCCTGAGTGGGGAGCGTTGACCCATTGTACAGAGTCATCACCTCAATTCCAGCTATAGAAAATAATGTCAGTGACCTCTGTTCTGATATGAATTCAACCTGACGTGCCCACAAAGGGACAGGAGGCGTGCACCAATTCAGTGCATGTGATATTTTTTTTTTCCACAACGGCCAAGGCCCTATTTATTAGGAAAGTGGAAGGAGGGAGGAGGAGGAGGAGGAAGCCACACTGTGAAAGGCCACCTAGGAGTCTGAATAGACAGAGAAGAACAAGAGGGCTCGAAAAGATGGAGATTACCATATATCCATATTCAATAAGAGCAATAGCTGCTTAACATAAAGAAGTGTAAAGGTTATGTACTCGCCTATGGAAAAAACTACTCTGGTCAGCCAATCTCTTTACAAGGATTAAAGAATGCAATCGCTTTGGACTTTCCCCAAAATATTCTGAACATTTCACTGTGAGGTAAACTCGTTTACATTGGTATAGGTGCAGGCTTGTCCAGCGCTGCAGAAAGGTTTAACCTGGTGGCTGTGATCAGTTGAAAGAATCAGCTAGGCGCACATTGAGAAAAATGTGACACTAGACTACATTAAGTCATATAAGCGTGGCATTGACTGAGTAAATGTACTGCACTGGACTTTGTACGACATGATACAGCTCATCTTATTTCTCTCATTGGGTGTACAGTGAACATTAGCTGATGCCCGAACCTATCATCGGCTACCAGGCTAAACCGTACTCAAACTGCAGTGCAGAGAGAATGGAAGCAGGAGTATCCACTTTGGGGTTCAACTGTTGCAAAATAGTTTAACACCTGATGGTGAGAGAGGCCCTGGACACTCCTGCTCCCATAATAACTCCAGTGCAGGGCTAGCTTATTGGCTGAGGGCATTAACTGATCTGTCTCAGCCAATGAGCTAAGCACGGAACTGCTGGGCGTAGCTCAGGCAGAGAGTCTCTAGCTCGATGACAGCAGAGAAGAGCAGCCATCTGAAACTTACAATGAGCGGATGCATGGCACCCTAGCCACTACAGCTCATAACCACTATGGTGGTTATGGTGCTTGGAGTGTTCCTTTAAGTTGTTATGGGCTGGGAGGTTTCCTTAAAGGAACACTATAGGGTCAGGAACACAAACATGTATTCCTGACCCTATAGTGTTAAAACCACCAATTATCCCCCAGGCCCCCTCTTGCCTCCCTAAATATAGTAAAGTCTTACTTGTATTCAAGCCTGAAGCTGCTGGCGTTGTCCCTGTTTCCTTTTGAACTGCCCACTGTCTGCTGACATCATCATAAGTGGTAGCCTGATCCAATCACAATGCTTCCCCATAGGAGACTAACAAAGAGGGAGATCAGGGGCAGAGCAAACACAATTCAAACACAGCCCTGGCCAATCAGCATCTCCTCATAGAGATGAATTGAATCAATTAATCTCTATGAGGAAAGTTCAGTGTTTGGATGCATTTTAGGCAGCCATGACCCAGGAAGGATCTCTAACAACTATCTAAGGAGTGTCCAGTGAAGTTATCACTAGGCTGTAATGTAAACACTGCATTTTCTCTGAAACAAGTAGTGTTTACAGCAAAAAGCCTGAAGGTAATGACTCTACCCACCAGAACAAATTCAATTAGCTGTAGTTGTTCTGGTGACTATAGTGTCCCTTTAATCAGAGGTTTTTTTTTGCATGCTACTGTATAAAAATATCTTTTATTTGCATTTAAGAAAAAAAAAAAAATCGATAACTAACAAGGCATAACCAACTATAACAGGTTATACGGAGTACATTAGATTAATTCAGTCAATGTCCTTCTGATGTATAAATTAGATTAGGCCAATACACACCCTTCACAATTCAATAAATTAAACATTACTCAGACTGGTACTACTGTCACCATAGACCTGTATGGAAATACAGAACCTATTTTTTAATACATTACTACTGCAAGATATCACTGAACATGAGTAATTGCAGTTTCTGATTTTAGTCAGCAAACTGACTCATTTAAAGAGCAACTAAACATTATAAATAGATTCTGCTTCTTTCATAAGTGCAAATATTTTTTAAGCCCAGGGAAGTTTCAGAAAACTGTTTTTAAGTTACAGTCAACAAATCTATCACAGGTTACCTTTGCTTCAGCACTGAAAATACATGTGATAGGGCATCACTTCTTTACATTGAGCTACCTGATGTATAGATATAACATACATTATATTTTTTTTATACTGGTTAAGATTTTAAATAATAAATATAGCCATTGGCATTCAAATACCATGACTAAAGAGGATGCACATGTCTCGGTGCTTCCAGTTATGAAGGTTGCATTCTATGCTGATATGATGAATCCAAAGAATCAAAAATTTAAGCATATGTTCTTAGTGTATGCAAAAATACTTAGACAAACAAACCTATCCTACAGTTCCTTGAATAAAAAAACAAACAAAAAAAAAATTTAAGAAATACATTTACAAGGCATGAATATAAACTTAAGAGCAAGAATGCTTCTCGCAATGCAATGGCAACAACCCACAAGAGAACTTCTAATTGCTGTGGAGCATGAAACGGCATTGGAATGTTCTAGAACACTAGAATGTCCAAAGTGCTCTGCCTTGGTCTTCTATCTGCTGTGGCACCAGAACTGCTTTAATTCTCTGTAAACTGAATTACAAGAAACAAGCATCACAGTTGGTTAAGAAAATGTCAACAACTCTCTTCTAGATATTTGAACTCGATCAGGGCTGTACATTGATATCTTTAAGAAAACCCACGGTCCTTTTTGGACACAATCCTTAATTCATGAAGTACTAGCAATCACTGAGTGACATGGTTTAAACACAGTGGTCTCACATGATCACATGATAAACACCAAATCTCAGAGGAGCATATTCCACTCAATATACCGGTATGTAGACATACTTTTGCAGTAAAACCCAATTTTTACCCTGCCAAAGATGACATTTAAAAGAAGTCAACAGCAAGGTAACCATACTGACACAAATTACAAACTATATGGAGAAGAAAATATGGAAGCAGCTCTGAAAAGAGTTAATATTAACAGTACACAAACACCATTCAGTAAAACTCCATCAGGATCCAAATTCCATCGACCAACGCAATTAATTCCAAATTGCAGTTTTACAGGCCCTAGCAATTTCTAACTAAACTAGTACTTGATTAATATTAGCCATTAGATGATGTTGTCAGGTAGATTTCCCTCAACCCCCAAAACAAGAATTTATATATATATTTGCTTTTTTAAAAAGAGAACCAAATCTTAACTTCCTCAATTCTCTTTAAACCCATTGGAGAACTGCTCCACCTAGTGAAACTTTCATTCAGTTATAGTAAAAGCAAGATTTCTTATACATTTGGGTTTTTATTAGCGGCTATTTCACTTGAACCCCGGCTTGACAAATCCCAGACGCCAGCTCGCCATGGTGACTAGGAATTTTGTCGTAGAGCTTAGGTGTTTGTAAGCCTGTTCAGCACTGGCCACCTTAGGGCCCCCAGAGGCGGTCGGCTGTGAGAAACTGTAATATTCAAGTCTTCTTTCTGTGCTCACTTGGGCGCCCTTCTGTGATGCTGGGAGCCAGAATATGAGGTCACTACGGACCCAGCATCACTAAACGGCTGCAAGGGAGCAGAGCAAGAGCTTGAAGATTACAGGATCATAGCAGCACCACTGGAACCAAGGGAAAGGATCCACTCCAGCTCCCCCAAGGGAAGGGAGGCTGGGTGGACGTAAATTAAAATAAAATAATTCTTTGTGAGTGTGTGTCTCTGTGAGTATTGGTACTTTAATTCTAAAAATACAAGACATGTCCATGGCCTCAAAAAGCCAAGTGGAAAAAACTGACACTGCATAAAACATTTGGTGTGTCACATCAGAATATATTCATTATCTGCATAAGGTATATGCCCAATATGTTTGCTTCTAGTCTTCTTTGTGTAAATGTAAAGGAACAATATAGGGTCATGAATACAAACATGTTTTCTTAAACTAACTATTTAGGCGACAGGCTACCATCTGATCAGATGGGAAAAGTAGATGCTGCGGCTGGGCTAACCTCCATGGCTAAGTTCAAACATTTTGATGTTCTCAGCCAATCCAATGCTTTCCCAAAGGAAAGCATTGGGATGCTAATGCACAGGCACGGCAAAAAGTAAAACTGAAAAAAAGTTGTTTTTTGAAAAGGCAATGTTTACATTTAAAAAGCATGCAGAGATAGGCTATATACACCAGAAACACTACATTAAGCTATAGTGGTCTGGTGACTATAGTGTCCCTTTAAGATCTGTTATTTTTGTCATTGAAACTAAAGCTTTTTAAGTTTAGAGGGAAAAAAGGGCTCCTAACTTTTTTTAGCTGACTCTTAGATTCAAAACAAATTTGTCAAAACTTAAGGGTTAAATCAATAGTTTGTCAACACTTAAAGGACCACTCTAGGCACCCAGACCACTTCAGCTTAATGAAGTGGTCTGGGTGCCAGGTCCCCCTAGGATTAACCCTTTTTTTTTTTAATAAACATAGCAGTTTCAGAGAAACTGCTTGTTTATAATAGGGTTAATCCAGCCTCCAAAGCCTCTAGTGGCTGTCTCATTGACAGCCGCTAGAGGCGTTTGTGTGCTTCTCACTGTGAAAATCACAGTGAGAAGACGCAAGCGTCCATAGGAAAGCATTACGAATGCTTTCCTATGAGACCGGCTGAATGCGCGCGCAGCTCCTGCCGCGCATGCGCATTCAGCCGAAGAGGAGGATCGGAGGCGGAGAGCTCCCCGCCTGGTGCTGGAGAAAAGGTAAGTTTAACCCCTTTCCTCTCCCCAGATCCTGGTGGGAGGGGGACCCTGAGGGTGGGGGCACCCTCATGGCACTATAGTGCCAGAAAAACGAGTATGTTTTCCTGGCACTATAGTGGTCCTTTAAAGGGTTCAATCAATAGTATTACACTGAAGCATCAGTGGGTGCCCACTGGTTGGAACTTTACATACATGTTGGACTTAGTAATTCCTTTTTTATGCATTTTCAAATGTTGATAGTTTTGACTAGCATTGGTATTCCTATTATTTTTTTTCAGAACAGTCACTAATCTTTTGACTCTGTCCTATGTATCACATCACCTTGCTTGCAGGTAGCTCAGATAGCCTAGTCTATCACCGGCTGCCCCAAAAAGGTTCCTCGAACTGTGGGCAGTGCTGTCGGAAGCCAAGGGGCCGACTGCTGGAAAATGGTGTATCCCCTAAAGGCGATGGCGCACTGACACTCCAGACCCATAACATCCTTAAAGAGCTGAAGCTGTTATGGAATGGGAAAGTTCCTTTCATTGTTTATTGGTATATTAATTTGCATATAATTTCTTGACAGGTCAAAGAAAAGCTGACTATAGGTGCCGTGATGCATGGTAGGGATCTGGCAGAGTATAATAGGAGTTTAGTTTCACAAAAACTACAGGCCAGTCTGGGTGTGTACAGTTCCCCCTCGTCGCGTTTCATTCACTACAGCAAAGGATTCTGGGTGGGCATATGCAAATTAGAGATTACGAAGAATGAAAAGAATACTTTGTGGTAGTAACATTGTATTAACCATCCGCAGACTTAAGATGGAAGGGGTTTTCAATAGGGATCGAGAGATATTAATATTTTAGAGCTGATACAGTTAATTTGGGAACTTTCAGGCTGATAGCTGATAGCTTACCGATATTTACAGTATTTTTTTTTGCAAATCTTTTTTTTATTAAGTGGTAAATGCACAAAATATACATGCCAGTCAGATTTTTTTTCATGTTTTCAAGAATATTTATATGTGTGTGTAGTGGATGCAGTGAGAGTATTTGTCAAAAGAAAAACAAAAATAGAGCCAAAAAAAACACTAAAGAAACGGGGGATAACCCTAAATAGAAAATATCAGAAAGAAGGGGATAGTGTACCTACACAGTCTGAAATTGAAGTAAAAAAAAATCATGACTTGCTTAAAAACTCAGAGTTATCAGACTAATCACTACCAGACATAGTACCGGATTAATAAAATAAAAAAATAAAAAAATTTTATTCAAAAAAACTTTAAACAAAAATAATGTGTGGTGAATGTGTCTGTGTACAAACGATTACCAAATTTGTGTAGAAATGATTAACAAATTATGGGTACTAGAAATCTATACCCTGTTAAAAATATCTAATGGTATAAAAAATTACAATGTAAGCTAGAATATAGTCTGTAATTGCGTGCAACAACTGCACACAAAGAATAAAAAAAATAAAAAAATAAAATCACAATGTAAACTAGGGTATAGTCACTGCAACAACCGCTTCCAAAAATAAATAAACTGTCAAGACTATCTAGACTACGACAGTTGATGCCGGACAAAACAGGACTGATTAGGACGTCACAGGTAGATTGGAGTGTGGAGTCCTAACAGTATCAATAATCAAGTTCCCCCTCGTCACGTTTCATACACCACAGCAAAGGATTCTGGGTGGGCATATGCAAATTAGAGATTACGAAGAATGAAAAGAATACTTTGCGGTAGTAACATCACTGCAAATTTGTGATTTCTGTGGGAAAAGCAAGTCTTATGGCTTGACTGGTGTGCAGATTTTTGTTTAAGACTTAAGGTGGAAGGGGTTTTCAATAGGGATCGAGAGATATTAATTTTTTAGAGCTGATACCGTTAATCTGGGAACTTTCAGGCTGATAGCTGACCAATATTTACCGTATTTCTTTTTTTGCAAATCTTTTTTTTATTAAGTGGTAAATGCATAAAATATACATGCCAGTCAGATTTTTTTTCATGTTTTCAAGAATATTTACATGTGTGTGTAGTGGATGCAGTGAGAGTATTTGATTAGTAAATGCAGTGTGTATGTGTTCGTGTAGTGGATACAATGTGTTTGTTTGTGTAGTGGATGCAGTGTGTGTGTTTGTGTAGTGGATGCAGTATGGGTAGTGGATTCACTGTGTATGTTTGTGTAGTGGGTGCAGTGTGTTTGTGTGTAAATATGTGCAGTAGGAACACCCCCCCTTTACCTGTCTCTTAGTGCCCCCCCTATGTTCCAGCCCCTTCTCTTTTAGTGGTCCCGTCCCTACCCCGGTGTTCCTTTTCCCTTCCCTCTCCTGTACCTTAGTGTCCTCCATCAACCCTAGTGTTCTTCACCCCCCCCTTCCCGCCCCCATAGTGTTCTTTTCCCCTGTCCCATAGTGTTCCTTACCACCCCCTTACATAGTGTTCCTTTCCACCCCCACTTCCGCATTGTCTTCCTTACCACCCCCATAGTGTTTTACCACCACGGTGCCATAGTGCCCCCCCCGTCCCTTAGTGCCCCTCTCTCTCTACCCTCCTTGGTCCCCGGCACTTCCTTTCAGCCAAGCTACACAGAGTGCCTGGCAGGAGGGAGCGCTGTGTGCCCACCTTCTGCCGGTCACTCCAATCTTTCACCCCCCCGGGCCGGTGGGCCCTAAGGCGGCTGCTTGTGCTGCCTTATGGACGCCTCAATAAAAAAAACTGTAACCAACCTCATGCTGATGATTTGCATTAACAATGAAACAGCTTTCCATGAGTGGTTCACTTGGTTTGCATCTTTTCCTAAGTTGTGTTTCAAAGCTGTTGCATACAGCAAACACAGACTCAAAGGAATCCATGTTTAAAATGGAAAAATGTGATTCTTTGTTAAACTAATTTGCATATACCCACCCAGAATCCTTTGCGGTAGTAAAATCACTGCAAATGTGTGATTTCTGTGTGAAAAGCAAGTCATATGGCTTGACTGGTGTGCAGATTTTAATTTAACGTTGTATTTTATATATATATATATATATATATATATATACATACCCAAATAAGTTCAATATGTCCAGTTATATAATCTGATGATAAGGAAAATAGTTTGCATAAGGGATCACTCAAAGAAGTGGTCTGGGTGCAGTGGTTCTGTTATTCTAATCCTGCAATGTAAAGCATTACTACAGTAATACACCTCTACTGTCTGGCTTCCTGAAAACTAGGCCCTGGAATCAAATACTGCCGATATCACCATTTGATTGGAATAGTGTGGCATTTGGCCGTATATGCCTAATTCCAGTCCATTGCTTTCTAATATGAGGCAATGAATTGGATGAGATTGCGGGTAATGTCAGCTTGGGGGCTGAGGCAGAGGAGCTAAAAATGAGGTGAGTAATCATTAGTCAATTTAAAAAAAATTTAATGCCTAAGGAGGTTACACAGAAGGGAACATATAGGTTCCCTTTAATACCATCTACTGCACAGCTGTCAATCAGAAATGGCAATCTTCCATTTAGCTACCATATTATCTTTAAATATATTGAACTGTATTTATCTATTTCAGTGTACTAGAGCAACTCTATCAATTTTAAACTTTTAATAAAGATATACAAAACAAAGAAGGGACTACTTGATCCCATGCAATTGTCAGTTTGGCAGGCATTTCCTATTTTGGGGTTCTTTTCAATAAGGACCTATACATTGACTATGCCACTTTAAGGTCTCTGGTCACTTGTACACAACCAGCATTATATTAGTTTACTTGCTAAGCAGAAATAATGGACACCTTAAAACAGCTGCATTTTGGCTTAATTGGGTTATTGTTTTTAACTTTCCTTCATCTTGAATGTTTCTAACAGAATTCTAAAACTTGGTTGTCAACTGTTCAGTAAGTTAGCTCTTCAACCCACTCAAATCCATTTTAATCATTCTAAAGTGTCTCCACAAGAATCCAGGAAAAAATTAGTGATCACAAAATCACTTAACATCATAAGGGTCTCTCTCGGCTGTGGGCGCAGTTACATACAAGAAGACGTCATATGGGCACTCAACTGGTTAATCTTGAGTACACATAGTTACCTTAATAGCGGCCTTGTCAGCAAGTATTCTGCTGGAAGGCACTATCCCTTTCCAATGGGCATATTTCCCAGTATAAGACAAATCACCTAGTCCAAATTTGTTTTATGAAGCCACTAAAACCATAACTGGAAAAAAACATAGCTTACTGACAGTAAATCGTTTAATGTAAAAGGCCAAGACTGTCTTTTAACTGAGATATCAGAAACAAATCAAGGAGACGCATTCATAAGATTAATCAAATGACTATGTTCAGAAAAGGGACTTTCAGATTGATTTGCCTACTGTGCCTCAATATCCATTATTCTGGATCAAAGTAAGACTTTTCCTTCTGCTCCCAAAATACATTTATTATATTGCCTAAAAAACATATGGGCTGGTTGTTTCATATATGACGCGAAGGCCCGCATATGATATCAAAAAGAAAACGATACCCTACAAAAACAAGTTATCCACACAATCCACATATTTGTAGTGCTACATCCACATTTTTATTTTTGTTCATATGCGAAATTGCAAAATATATATATGTAAATAAGTAAACTCAATTCTTTAAGGTAGAAATGTATACCCAACAAGCATGCACATGCAGAAAGTCCTTCCAGAATAAATAAACCTCTTATCTAGATATGCAAACCGCATTGGAATCCTGGGATACTTAAAGGCATTCTACAAAACGTAGATGCATTTTACTGCAGCATTTTGCATCTTAAAGGGATGCTATAAACACCAAATGCAACATTAGTTTAATGAAGTTGTTTTGTTGTATGCATCATGTCCGTGCAGTGTAACTGCTCAACTCTCTGTCTTTTACTGTTAAATCACGTTGTTTATGCAGACCTAATCACACATCCCCTCCATGTGACCTATATATTTCCTGTAAATAGTGATATAATGTTTAAAAGGACACTCTGGACCCCATAAGCACTCTGGACCCCATTAGCTTGCTGAAATGCTTTATGTGTGACGATTGTGTCCTCTTTTTTCATTTTACCAAAAAGTGAGGATTTCAATATAAATTCATCTTTCAAACAGACAACAGGTCCTGTTAATTCCTTGTTTCTTTAGCTCAGTGGAGCTTAACTCAAGAGGCAGTCAATTGCCCAGAGCACCTGTCTTGCAAAGACTTCTCAATGAGCTGCATTGAGAAGTCTGGACCATCACAGAAAGTCTGTGCAGGAGAAGAAGGGGGGGGCTTGTAAAATCACCAAAAAAAGAGACCTGCAGCCCTTATTGTACAGTCTGTTTAATTTAGAATTTCTTATCTCTCAATAGTTTGCTAGAGCATCTGTATGTATTTAAAGTTCAGCAAAGCAGAAGATAAAAGCCTCTAAAGTGAACACACTGTGCTGATGGAAAATGAAACCATTTTATTTTTTTTCATGCAGGCTGTGTGAGTCACAGTCAGGGGAGGTGTGACTCGGGCTGTATAAACATACAAAAGTAATTTAACTCCTAAATGGAAGAGGACTAGGCAGTGAAACTGCAGGAACATGATTTATACACTAAAACTACTTAATTATGCTAAAATTGTTTTAGTGTTTAGTATATTCCTTCAACCCTGCCTGCTCTGTCAAATCTTGTTTATTGTAATATATTTCCTTTTTGCTGTTTACAGTACCACAGTGCTAGATGTCAGAACACATACAGGACTTATATTAACCGGCATTCAATCACAATCATGAGTATGAGATCTCAGTGTGAGATTTCATATAAATGCTATTTATATTTTTGCCAGGAACACTTACCAGGAAGTTGTACTTTCTGGTTATCCTCGGTCTTGCTGCTAAGTATAAGTATTCTTCTCACATCATAGGAATCTAAGAATTTTTGCTGGAGGTTCCTGACAAAAAGTACCACCAGAAAAAATATAGTTTGCCTCCTCAGTGAGGCATCATGGAAAGCTATGGTAACTCTCTATGACATTTTTGTCAGGAACAGCAAGTCCTTCAGTAAGATCCCATGATGTGAGAAGTAGTTGTTTCTTTGGTACTGTTTATAAAATCTGTCAGGTTTTTGCCTGTTTTTCTTTTGCACCCTAACCACCATTTATGAATATATATACCATTTGTTCCACAGATGCAACGAATTTATCAATCTATAAATTGGTCACTTTTTTTCCCCTCAGATTAAGTTCCCTTTTTTCCAACACTAAATTTGGGACTCTTTTATGAAATGTACATTTTCATGAAACATTTCAGTAGAGAAGAATCAACACTTTTAGATATTTTTTACAACAATTTCATAAATACAAACAGATTAGAGAGCAAACAAATCCCCCCAAAACAAAACACTTTTTTGGATTAACTAAATAAATTGCCTGCAATATCTCTTTTTTATTATATAGCAGGTTTATAAACCTACCTTAGAACACATACTAAAGCACTGAGCAATGTTTTGTTTTGCAGTTTTATTCATGAGCCTTTGTGGTACTTTATTTGAAAGGAAAATGAAGCAGAAAAAAAAGAGAGAAAAAAAGAATGCTTCTCTAAAGCACATCACTGGGTAGACTAATGAACCACAGTGGCACTTATACATGTTTGAGATATTTTCACGACGGTGTAAAATGTGGTCTATTTTTCTATGAAACTACCCATGAACAAAATTAAAAAAATGTACAGTGCTCAACAGTGAGTGTTTTATTCACTAAACAGTGAACGATGGTGAGCTCTAGACTAAACTAACAAAATTGAGACTACAAAGAACTCCATTCCTATTGTGGTTTCTTTTGACCTAAATGTTTTACAAATCTGGTTTTCTAAAATGCACAACCTCGAACAATCAGATACTTTATCAAAATCTGTACCAAAAACTACACTACATATAACGTTTTTTTTTTCTCAGAGAGTCAGAAGTCTAATGGGAATACTTCACCAGAAAAGTGGTTAAGAAATTAATCCTGTTCAATAGAGGATTGTGGGAGGTGGTATAAAAAGTGTCTGCTGTATGTCATTTGTATTTCTTTCACAGCACATTAAACTCCTATGAAGAATGAAAAATGTTAACCTTTTCATTATCATATGGGCAGAAGATGGTCTTTGCAGAGTATTGACATGCTGCTCTAGCCCTCGAAGGGTTAAGCTATACAGAATGCCTAGCTGACTTCTCAGCAAGGATTAGAAGTGTAGGTGTGGTACAGACAAAAAAAAAATGCAATGCTTTCTCCGACACACCTTTTTTCCATTATTTTTTTCTCATTCTCATAAACCCTCTCTAAACTTCATTTATCGGGCATTGTCAAAGCCAACATGTTTATTTTTTTATGCGTTTGCAATAACCTTAATGAATCAATATAACATGCTCATCAAAAGGTAGCCGCCAACAGATAAGAGACCGACCTTACCTGTAGCACAAAGTGCAATAAATGTCTGTGCGTGTTTCCGGACCAAAAGTAACTTGTCTTGAGGCAGTGGAAGCTTTCTCAATATATGTTCGATAAAATCATGTGGGGTCACGGCTGCGAGATTCCACTTCAATTTTCCTAACACCACCAGCTCCCACTCCTGAGAGACAAAGCAAAAAAGAGAACCTGAATTTAGTTTCTCTTTTCCTCCCCCTCCCCTTCTAACACCTAATCATATCACTGATAGATCACATTTACTTAAAAATTTGTTTTTTAAAATGTGAACTAAGCTTTGAAGTAGTTGACTTACTCTGTACCCATACTCTAATCCTCTGAAGATAATAGGACTTGAGGGAAACTGCCAATTCCTCTGTCTCTGCGCTTTCTATATCCTGTCTTTTATACCCTCCCAACTTGGCATGGAATCACACAATGTCAAGGTCACAGTCCTCACTCTGAATTGTCACTCTATCTCTACCTGTAACTAGGCTTATGTACAAATTACAAGGCAATACCACTGTAGGCACTTCATACCAAAGAACGTTTGTGCATTTATATACAAATATGTCACACACATAAATTCATGTACACAGATATTTCAATCCAATAACTGGGACCAACATAATGCATTTGTACACAATATACTAGTCTGTGTACAAAATAGAGAATCAAGGGTTTATTCACCGAAAACTGCATTTGCAAAATACATATAAACAAACAAACAAAAAAAAAAACCATCTCAGCCTCCACATATATTACCAAATTGGATAGTTTGCAAATCTGCGTTTCATTTCACAGTATTAGCTGTTTAGTGAATAATCCATTTAGGTATATATTTTTTATTTTGTCTTTGTTGACATACATTTATTTTCTAATAAATATTTCTGAACTTCCTGGAGTGCACAAAATGTTCTCTTACATTATCCAGATGTTTATGTGTAGCTCCAAGGCCAACGTACATTTTACTTGGTAGAAAGAATGCTTAATATATGCAAACACATTTAAAAAGCTTACATATTGCAGACTTTCAGGTATATACTAAAGTGTGAATTGACAGAATGCAAAGTGAGTTTTAGGCCGCAATAGACAAATAGGAAAAAAATGTTCCTTTCAGCTATTTTGGCCTATTCCGTGAACAAAACTGGGGTATCTCATCAAGTAGTAGTCTAAAAGATTTTTCAAACACCACATTGATTGTGAAGGGGGAGCTGATGTGGTCTGTTCAGATTTGATCCACATAAAAAAGCATCTGCATGCAAAGATTAAGATCCATTTTTGTTCTACACTGCTCCAGTGACAGATTCAAAGTAAAATATATTATGAATTGTCAATCTTAGGCACACTCTAAATGTAATAGCTTTGTGAAGAACAACAAAGAAAGCTACTGTCTTAAAATCAGTGTCAAAAATAAACATAGGGGTGACCTTTGCACAGTAAGGCGTATTAAACAGAAACTGAGCAGATAGAATTTGATCAATAGGTTTTAAAACATTAAACACAAATCAGCAAATAAAGACAGAAGGGTCATATTAATTTATTTATGGATATCTTGTACTTAATGTCCTTTTTGGTCAGAAACACTGCTTAGAACATATAATGTATTTTATGGCCTCTTTGGTTAGAGCATGCAGGCAATCAAGAGCTAGGGCATGTTTGCAAAAAAATTACATTGGGTGCTGGTCATTTAAAAAAATGCACTCTGGGCCAGTTTCAGCCACTCAGACGATGCATGACCCTGTTAGATAAATGGTGTTTTTGACTGAAGAGGAGTTAAAAATGGTCACCCCCAAAGTGAAAGGATAAGCCAGGTGATTCTTGGAAAAAAAGGTGTTAATGTAACCTTCCACACAACTTTTTTCTTTAAATATTTAGTAGATAACACCCAGAAAACATGCATTTAAAGCAACACTGTCACTTTGCAGGTTTTTATATTAAATCATATTTTTATGCCCTTATTTCCCTGAAATTCACTTTTGTTTCTTACACATAACAAAAGTAAGTACGACATTTTCTTATGGAGAGCAAGATCTTTGACAATTGACAGAGCTTAAAAGCAGCACTGTTATGCCATACATACCTTTCTTAAATAAATTCATATTCTTCCCCTCTCTCAGAACCAGGTATTTTTCATTTTCAATTTTTACCTTATCTTCTGTATTTTTACTATGCTTGACAAAGGCTTAAACAAGGTCCTCTTCCTGTTACATTCAATTGTCCCATAATGCTCACCACACCACCAAAGCCAGGTGACACTGGGGGGCAAAAATTAACGACTTTTTTTTTTAGTCCAAAGTAGACTTTCCTGTCTGTGCTGGACACTGTTCATTCAGACAAGGCTTTTTATTGTGGACAAATTATGCACGCGTGCAAATGTCCACTTCAGGTTTTGGTGAGGCAATAAACCCTCTTGGCTGTCTGATTGACTGCTGGGAAGGTGTGACAAAGACATTTTATCACAGCGTAATTTTCTCTTGAAATCAACACTTTTATAAAATAAGCCTGCAGGAACAGGAGTATTACATCAAAGCACTTCACTAAGCTTAGAGTGTACATTTCACTTATGTATATGCATTAACAAATAATATACAAATGGACTATATTATATGCAATATTTTATTTTTAAAAATCAGGTTTTTCTTTTAATGCATTACAAAGATAATGCATTGGGCTAAGCTAAGCTCTCAGCCGAGGCACGGTCTGCGCTTGCTTGGGCCAGCTCTCACACCACATTTAAAATTTTGATAAATTTGACATAGCCAGTCCAGAAACAAAACTTCCTGGCTGACAGACAAGAGTGAGAGGTGTAGTTACACCCTGGCAAGAAAATTAATATATTTTGTAATTGTGAGCTTTTCTTCCAGCTTGCACGCTGAAACGCTTAGGGATCATAGGAAAACCCTTCAAAAGTCACACACGACTTGTTCTGAGCTCTAAGGTTAAAACAGTTGTGTAAAGATGGACTACTTGATTAGTGCCGATTCAAACTCCTAGTTTGGTGCAAAAGGCAGCAATCTATTTGCAAAGGCAACCAACACAAAACACAGGCTGAAATCTAAAATTACATACTGTGTCTTCAAATAGATGTTTTAATTTTCCCATTGCTTATCAATGCAAATGTGATCCAAACAAGGATTTTGAGATAGTACTTTAGAGAGATATGTCACTTTTTCACACCTCCAGTGTCATGGTTGGCCATCACTACATTTTCCACAGTTTACAAAACAAGTATTCAAGCTTATAAGGAGCAGTACACATGTGTTGCTTAGTGTATACAACAACAGATGTGGACAGTTGCAGAGTGGTAACCTGACTCTCGGAATAAAAAAAAAAGTGCTGGGTGCTAATCTCTAATTATCTCTGTTATTTCCTAACTACACTTATAGCTTTTACAAATTTTACATAAATGGCACAAAATAAATCAAATCATAAGCAAGATATGTAGAGGTAATATAATAAAATAATCAACTGAGATATCAAGCAAAACTATTTTAACAGATGAATGCTTAGGTTTCTTGACTCCTATTACTTTTTTGGGATTCGCAATGTAGAATAAATTAGGATTTCATTTTTTTTTCTCCAGTAAATTATGGACTTTGTAAAGCAGAAAATATATCAATTTTCCTAAAATGCAGAAGTTCATTTCATTAAATACACAAATAAACGAGATATAAATATATAACTGCTATCCAGGAAATATTCAGAAAGTCATATAATGAAACATTTGTGCAATAGTCTCCACGTACTATTTCTAGGAAAATTGTAATCAATTTTAAAGAAAATTAATTAGTATTTTCTTTCCACTTTTTTAATGTAAAAGTTAGTCTAACCACAAGGTGGCAGGAGATACCAAACATTCTCTAAACAGATGCAGGTCACCTCACCAGATCAGAATTTCTCTAACAAATATCTTAGACTTACAAAGTCAGTGTGTGCGTGCATAGTATAAAAAACATATATATATATTATATATATGTATATCAAGAAAGAACCTCATGTGAAATATACATAAATATGCACTTATCAGTATGAAAGAATCTCACATAAACTACAGCATCTATGTTTTAAAAAGTTTCCTATGCAAATAACAGATCTGCAAACGCAGAAACAATAAATAAATGTAAAAATTAAATACCAATAAATAACTTGTGTGTTTAACTAAATATATAAAAGTGCAGAAAGTTGCTAAAGCAAATGTATAAAGTAGATCCCACCTTCAATACGTTTAACACCAAGTATAAAGATAGAGGTTCCTAGACAGAGGAGTGTCTGGTAGTTAAACAGATATAGTTTTCCAGTGGAATAAAAGATGTAAATATTTATTTTAGGGGAAAAAAAAAGCTGCTTACCAGCAGCTCCTGGGGTTTAATTGAATTGTCAGTATATATGCAAAGTTTTTCTGCTGTTAAAGGGATGGTTTCTTTGAGTTTTGATGCAAGAAACATGCAGACAGCACCAAGAAGCTGTAAATGGGATTTTCGAGTTGGTATGACAGCTAAAAATCTATCCAAATAATTCATTGCCAAAGGGAAAACCTCTTCCTCGCACTTCTGCTCTTCACAAACCTAAAATAAAAATGTAAAAAAAAAAAGGAAGAGGGAAGGGTAAGGGAAAGTTAAAGAAGGAAAGGAAAAAATGGGGGAGAGGGAGAAGAAAAAAAAATTAATTGGTATTTTTTAATGTATACATTTTTTTTATTATTACGATATTAAAACCTTCTCATAAAGAAATGTTAATGTTAGACATTGTGCTAAATGCTACAAGGAATACCAGATGTTATGAAAAAGAAAGGACTAAGTTATCATTCTGTTAAACGTGAATAAGGGGGCATGGATATTATATTTTAAAACTTAATGAAAAATGTTACTTTTGGCAAAATAAAGTTAAAAAGAGAAAAAAATATGTTGAAACCTTACAATCAATCAAACTGTAACTTTGAGATTAAGAGGTATTCAAAGAAAATATATAAAAACCTTATATATTAGGGCAACATGTGACTTTTGTGGCAAGGGATATAAAAAAAATAAATATAGAATACAGTAAAAGTATAAAATAAAACATACTGTGACTTTGGGATGAAGTACTTTGTGATATAAACAAGCAATGAAAAGTAATAAAACACTAGTTTAATAACAGATTTGTATTTAAAAATTAATAATATATAAAACCCTACACTCAGTAAAGTGATGTGTGCCATTGTTGGTATTGAAGACACAGAGAAAGGGAAACAAGAGAATGTTAATGTTTTTTCAAAGATTACATTTTATCAAAAAAATATATAAAAAATCTGTAATAGAGAATGCCATTCTGAGTGTGAGCGCACACTCATCTCTCCCCAACCACACTCAATGAAGGAAGGAATTGATTCAAGTCACACTCACTGCAAAAACCTCCACCCAGATATTGTGACTATTTCTGATTTCGTCATATTTTCAAAAAATATTTAAAAATACTTAAAAAATCCACAGCCTTCCCAACTTTGGTGGATGAGCTAGAGCAGACTCCCCTGCATCTTTCCCGACAATTGTGGGGTGAGATGGGTTAGGTTTTGGGGGGTAAATCCCTCGATGAAGTAGAGGAGGGTACACACAGCTGGAGAGCATGGCTGCTGGATAAGGGGGGGTTGGGCCAGTCTGAAGCTTCTAATAATGACACTATAGAAAACAGCAGATACTGAGAAGGGAGAAAGCAGGGGTACACTCCATTTTAGGGGTTCATACCTATCTTTAGGTATAAATAATAAAACACCCGTAGATATGAGCTTAAAATCAAAGAATTGCATAACACGCATGCAGGATCTGGGACCACCCCAAAAACACACTATCGATAAAACACAGGAACTTTACTCACCCCCAAATTTGAGGATCATAATCACCCCCTATTCTTATCATAACTTCTATGGGGATTAACCCCTGAGGGCACATGTAACCCTAGAACTACTGAAAGGGACTACAACCCCCATCAGCCAGAGTAGCACGTGAAAGTGCTTCACTAAGCCAAATGTATAAAGTGTTAGAGATGGAGGGTCAATACCAAACATAGATTAACCCCATCAAAGCTGACCTTCTGCATGACATAGTGGAAGCTTAGACTATGACCCAGCACTTTAAAAGTTAAAAATAAAGTTGCATTGCAAAAGAAGCACGTCCCCTCCCATCCCCAAAAGACTAGGCAATGGGGCTGATTATCAAGGAATAGTGGTAGGAAATCTCCACTGATAACCCCTCCACCCCATGTCCCTTAAACGGAGCTATTACATGGGGGAGACAGGATTCTGGGGAGGAGATGAAGCAGGCACAAAACATGGAGGCACAGGCAGGGCAAGCAAGGGAAGCCTGTGCATACGTGGGCACAAAGGAGGCCACTGAGGGAGAGAAAGCAGGAGTACTCAATGGGGCAGACAACACCACGTTGTCTCCCCCCAGAGGTAATAAGGCTATAAAAGCCCTTCCAGACTCCCCAAGAATGTGGGCAATTTCCACTCCACACCCTGTCTCTGCCAAGCAAACTTTCAGCACAGTATAAAGTCTGCAACACGTGCATGAACCCAAACTGCTCTATAAAAAATATATATATAGAAAAATAAAAGGTTTTTTTTTGTTTTTTTAATAAGCGACATGCATAATAGATTCAGGCTACAGATACCAACGCACAAAATGCAGGGAGAGATATGGATAACCATTTTATAAACTGAAAGGAACATATGCAGCTTGTGTCTAATAAATTCGGGCTGCTAAAAAAAAAATTATAAAAATAATATTGGGTCCTCTATGAATGTTAAACCTCATCAAGTCTACAAACAAAATACCAGCCATGCATAGAATAAACAAAAAGGTGACATTCTTGCATGGAATGCTTAAAAAAGAACTTAGAATGCAATGATTGTCTATAACACACCATGCATTCACATAGCATTCAATACAGTCCTTGAACAGAATAAAAATTGAACTCTTTTGACATTCAAACGATATCCAATAATCACCAGAATTTACAAAGAATTGCCCCTTTTTTTTACTCTTTTGCAACAAAGTTAGGGCTGTCAGCTGAAAGTCGGGGTAGGGGGGTATACCCTTTTTTAACTTTGCACCTACTGTAAGAGAAAGGGGTACAGAACAGATCATCTCTATATCCACCAACCTCTAACATCCAAGTGGCTACCATCCTCCTCATGAAGGGTTGGATGTCCTTCTGCACACATTTGAAGTAGGAGCACTGGGGCAGATACCTCTCCTCAACGGTGAGCAAATTGTGAAGGACACGGTCATCAAACAGCAGAGTGGGGTCAGTCTGAGCCCTAGGGACAGTGTCCATCTCACAGCACAGGAGCTCCATGCTGCCTGGCTTGTTAGTCACTGCCTTACACTATTGTATCCCTTTTCAGCAGCCACTTCCACTGCAGCAATGAGTGAGCTCCTTTCCCTTGCAGGAGGTATTGTTTCAAGCAGAGGGTCTGTTCCCAGGCTCACTCCAGTCTCCTCAGTTGATTTCTTGGTATACAGTGACGCAGCTTACTGGGCTGGACCTATACTGGTGTTATTATGTAGAACAGCAGCTGGCCAGAGTTTACAAAGTTTTTTTTCTCTCGCTCCCTCTCCTAGCTTGCAAGTAAGTAGGGAGGCCTAGTATAGGGCAGCACACACATATGACAGCTCCTTAAACTCCCGCCCCGTTGGTTAGAGAGAGAGAGAGAGAAATAATGTAGTCACTTGGAGCTGTTATCATGAAGTAAAAAAAAAAAGCCTCTCCTTGTGAGGGGTGCTGCTAGGCAGGAGTATGGGTGGTGCTGTAAAAGTGAAAGCTTGCAAGAATTTCAAGTGTACAAAGACACCTTCAATAAAAAAAGTTTAAAAAAAATAACAAACAAAACAGGAGGCTATATCATGCCAGAAGTACTCCTCCCTGCAAAATATGGGGGGCTTCTTTACAGAGTGTTTGGAACAAAAAACACACACACACACAAACAAACTCTCTCTCTCTCTCTATTACTGGTTTACAGAGGTACCTTATTAGATGTGTGTTGCATGAAATGCATTGGAAACACACTAATGCATGTGCCTAGTGCATGCATCCGCACACATGTGTACCGGTGCAATTGCATGCGCCATGAGTTCTGTTATTTCACTTGTAATCATTGATGGGCCCTGGTACAACACCAAATTTTCTTTAACAACGGCTAGGGTAAATATTCTTTATCAAAAGGCTAATCAACAGCTGATCACACAAGATGGAGGCCAAGGAATTCTGGGATTTTCATTTTTAAGTATTACTGTCAGTGTAAGTGTTATAACATATGCTTATGTTGTAGGTATTCTATAATACCATTCCATCTATGTTAAAAAGTACTTACAAACCTGAAGTACTGCCTAAGGTAGGGTGATTGTCTGGCACCTTATCTTTACTTTGCACAAGGTTTGAAAATCAATATTTTGGCATTGATAGAATACTATCTGCTTGGCTTATATTCGTGGCACACACTATCCTCACAGCTGTTTTGTCTGAATTTGAACCAACACATTCAGGATGCATAAATACGTTTAAAAACACTTTTTCGCATTTTACATTTTTACTATTAAAGTGGTATATGATGTATTTTCCTTATTGCACTATACAAGTAGAAGTTGGCATATGTATCCCATGCTAAAGTTGGCTGTGCTATACATTTCAAGTTGCCCAAACATTTTTTAAGTAAACAATTTAAACTTAGAATCATATGAGTACAAGAGAATTAACCCCTTAAGGACACATGATGGAAATATTCCGTCATGATTCCCTTTTATGCCAGAAGTTGTGTCCTTAACCCCTTAAGGACCAAACTTCTGGAATAAAAGGGAATCATGACATGTCACACATGTCATGTGTCCTTAAGGGGTTAAGGGGTTAATAAAAAGTGCATCGACAAGGCCCATTTAGCGCCAAAGACTCCTGCCATAGAGTACCTATCATTTATATAGTAACTGGGTAAAAGGTATCACAGTATTTATTGGTTAGGAAGCAGTAAATAAGAACCCAGTTGAAAAATCACAAGAACATTTAAAAAGTTCTACTACATTCTAGAAGAAATTGACTTTCTGTTTCTTCAATATATTAAATGCATTCATCCCAGATGGTGATAAATATATAGCAAGAGATAGAAATAGCTTTCATTCATTGCCAGGTTACCTGTGTCAAAAGCATATGGTTGGGGGAGGGAGGCAAAAAAAAACAAAAAAAACATGAAAATCTTTCCTTTATTGAGTTGTTCAAATATAGAAAATGCACAGTTGCTTTATAATTGTCTGTTTTTTTTCTTTTGGTGTTAGAGCTAAAATGAAGTAAGATCTAGTTTTTGCAAATGTAAGTCACTTCCTGGAATATGTGTGTTTGAATGTCAGCAATCACTATCTTCTATTGCACAGCATGGTCAGGCTGATAGGGCTTTTTCTAGGAAACACATATATGATGTAGTCATGCAGGTTGTGTCTACTTCAGTGTTCTCCTCCCTTAAAGCCCCCCTTTCTCTTTGAACCCACACAGTTGCAAACTAAAATATAGCTAACAAAAGTAAATTCTACAAGTAGTTAAAACAAGAAAAAAATACAATAAAGCTATAACATATTGAACATATATATATATATATATATCTTTCTTTCTCTCTCTCTCTCTCTCTCTCTCTCTCTCTCTCTCTCTCTCTCTCTCTATATATATATATATATAAACACACATTATAAAAAAACAATATTAATATACTTTTAATTTGCACACTTAACATTTACTAGTACTTAATGTTTTATTTAGTAGACAATGCTTACCCTATGACACCCTTAATTATCTCTATATTGAGGAAGTTTGCATATTTGTACAGCGGGTGTGTAAAATATGTTACGTTTAAACTTATTTTGTTTTACTGCCTGTTGCTACCAATATATGATCAGCAGACTTCTAAAGTTATTTATTTATTTATTTTAAATAAAAGAAATGTTCACCCCTTTCTAAATATCTAGTCTTAATAGCTTAGCAGTGGTGGGACTGCAACCTAGTGGTGCTCTCCCGAGCTTAAAAGTGAGGGGTAAATGAAATATCACTTTAACACTGTGACAAACAGTGAGCTGCCTCCCCTTCTGTATTTGCATAGCCAATAGTTCTAGTGAGCTTGCTACTGCGCGCTGATTGTTACCAGGCAGATTTTTTTTTTCTTTTAAAGGAAGCTTTTACCACATATCAGAAATAACTTTAAAAAATTAACAAAAAGAAGCTCTTTCAGAGATTATGGATTGTAAAAAGATCATATGTGATCGTTGTGCAGTTTAGAAAGAGGGAAAAATGCAAAGTATTAACCACGTGATTTCAGTACTAAATCGTACGGTACAAAAGCTACAGTTCGCGACTGCTACGTTTTTTTCTTGCGAAAATGGCGAAACATCGATTAAAACAGGGGTTCATTTTCCTAATTCCAGTTTCCCATGATTTTTCATCAGTGAATAGACATCTGTGATCTGTTACTAAACCTACTTGCCCAGCTCTTGTACAACCACGCATATGTTAATCATACATATAGCTCTCTTGTAGATGTGTGTGCGCATGTGATTGCATCCAGCATCAAAGATATTTTAAAAAGCATAAAAGAAAGAGAAAAATGTTGTGTTTTGTCCAGCTTCCTTTGCAGGACACGTGGAAAGATCGCTTCCTACATCATGTGTTTTTTTTAAAGAGCAGGCACACATACTTTTGACAACACTATCTAATCTGAGTTATTTGTTAACTTGCAAGTGCTAAATGACACACGTGTATTATATGTTAGAAAATGGATCCATCAACCAACATTTTATCTTTTTATTAATACCAAATATATAAATATCTCTGGTCAACTCTGTATACTTTTTGTCCTCTCATTATTACAAGTTATTATTTATGGGGGGTCTTTTTTTGTTTTTTTCTTCTTTTGTATCACTGATTCTGTATAGGGAGTAGATTGGCTTGCCTTATTTTTTAATGCTAAAACACAACATACTTGTCTTTTTTAACTCTTTGCATGCGTGCATTTAACACTTTAAATGCTGTGCCTTTCATGTGCATTACATACATTTTGGACTTGAAAACAAGCAAATACTCACTATATTAATACAAATGCAACAAGAAAGTTTTTGGTTTTTTTGTATAATGCACATTTTGGGTTAGGCATCTGCATTGTATCTGCATAGGCATATGCAAAATATGCTAACAGCACTCTGATAGTAGAAATATAAATATGAAACTATTACAGCAGTTCAAAAGCTAACATAGACTAAACTGTATCGCAAACATTTTAGAATTTGATTATAATTCCCCAAAGATGATATGAAAAGATGAAACGTTTCTATAAAATACAGAATTTACATAGTAAACATTTTATAGAGCATTATGATCAATCTCTCAGCTTTTTCAAATGGTTTTCATTGTTTTGATTAATTTACTTATGCTGTTAACAAAATAATTGTGATACAACGAATTTATGAACATTGTCTTTCAACTATGTAATTTTACAGTATGGTCTGAAAACCTTTGAGATGTCAAATCTTTTTTTATTTGTTTTCTATTTGTTCACTCTTTAAAACATAGTATTAGTGTTTTAAGATTACCTCTCTTATATAAAAAAAAAAGTAATGCCATATGCACTCATCAAAACAAAATACACTGAATGCTTTTGTTTATAAAGTGTAATTAGGAAGCATTGTTCTTATAACAGTATTAAACTGCCTTCCAGACCCTCTACTATATTACAATATACTCATTATGAATACCAGTCCTTGTAGTATCTTAATACAAATGTTGGGAAAATACCCTAATGCTGACTACAAAAGGCCTTAATGTAATAATGGAATCTCTTGCTGATGGACTAGTCTAAATTTGTTCATGGTTCCAGAATACAAAATTCCTTCTAACAGATAGAAAATATGCTTTTAGCATGTACTATCTCATACGCTAACTGTATTGAAGATAAGATGATTTTTTTTTAAAGTGGATTTAGACACTCTTAGATATCCCTATTTTAAGATTCAACTTTCAGTGGCCTTAAACATTGATTTGCAGAACCATGATTAATATTCATGTATCTATGAATATCAATATCTTGGTTAAACTTAAAGAATGTGCTCTTCATTTAATATATTATAGTGTTAACTTTAATCTAATAAAAATTAAAAAAAAGTGAATGCTGTGTTTCAATCAACAAGCGTGCTATGGAATAAGGCATATATGAGGCAGGGTGAACTTTTCTGAATGTCATTTATTTCCTTCCTTTAATTGCAGACCTTAAAGCCATTTGTTGCAACTTCCGCACAATCTTTAACTATTGCATTTCCACAAAATGGTTTAAGCATTTTGATCATTCCTTCTAACTATGCTGCCTCTACCTCCCCCTACACTTCCTGTAACATTCATTCACTGTTCTTGCACTTCAAACCATGCAGACATTCCCTTTATCAATGGAGAAAGTAAATAATTCAATTTGGTGAGACATACCAAAAGTAAACCCCTGGTTTTAGTTTAGTGTATTAGAGAAGCATCTCTAAAACCTTCAACTAAAATGTGACTTAAACCACAATAGTTAAAATGGAAACTGTTGTTAAAGGGGAAAAAAAAACACACTTGAATAACACTTAATTTTATATATGGTTCAATCTTTATTGCTGCTCACTGGTAAAAGTGTAAAACTTATCTGCATGAACAACTGCATTTTACACCTAAAAGAGGTTCAATTTCAAGATGAATAGTTTTTTTTAAACTCTCAACTTTAATTCACAATAATTTTAATTGTATTTTTCTATATTAATACTTTCATTTGTTCTATTGTGCTACAAGAGGAAATATAGCAATATAACTTTTTTTATGTATCTTTATTTTATGCTATTGTTTTACTAATTATTTAATTGCATTTCTATTCCAAATTTGAACCATGAAAATAGAAAAAAAATTATATATCCACACACACACAAATATATAATATTGTGTTTATGCAATTATTCCTGTTAACAGGGTAGAAGAAAATGTAATGTGGAGTTTTTCGTTTTTTAACAAACACTGTGTTGGTAATAAAATTATAAAGAAGTGTATTATGTATCAATAACATTTAGCTTACGGTTGCAAACCATTTATTGAAATGTTTGGTTTAAAGCACCCAAGATTTCTTATTTTTCCACTTATCGATTAAATTAATATTTTTTTCGTTCATTTTTTACCTTTTAAGTACAAAGTGTATGAAAAATAGTACATTTTCAATTTGTTTTGTTGCAAAGTAAGTTTGAATAAATACTATTCGAGTAATGTTTTTCCTGATATTTTCAATAATTTCATATTATACAGAAAAAAATAATTATGTATATAAATGCTATCCTTTTATGTGTATTTCATATAATATTGGCCACATTTCTTGTGACTAAAGAATTTTACTTAACTATAGTTGTAAAAAATTAAAAATCTAATTCATACTCTGCAGCAAAGTAATTTATGTTGTGTAAGCCTCTTAAACCAAGTCCTTTTCTTTATTATGATTTGTAAACATTTGATTGGTCATTCCTGAAGGCCCCAATGTCAGCAGAGGTCACAAGAACGCCTCCTGAACTTTCTGGGAAAGAACTTGAGAAATGAACTCTTAACCTTACAGGTAGTGAAAAAATGGTTTGTGACTTAAACATTTGCCTGCCTAGGAAAAGGAAAGCTGTAAAATAAACCACATAATTTTAATTGCTAGTAAAATACAGAATATAACATACAAATAAACTTAGGTGTCAACATACGCTACAGTATTAAGCAAAATTTCCACAGTTAACTTAAACAAATTAATAGCAAATATTTTATTTTTACAAAAAAAGAAAAAAAAAGATAATATATTGTCCAGAAAATAGCATGATTTTGTAAAATTAAGGTATCGGTATCATACCTCTCTAATGATGTGAGGTTGGTACAGCATTTAAAACTGTAACTTTAAGGAGATTATAATTAAATTTTTTAAATATCACTCCATTATTTTTTTCTATACTGAAATAAAATAACATACACAAATTATTGCATTCTTTAGTTTTTTTCTCAGAGCATCTTAAGCATTAATAGTAAATCAAATTTAATTGAATGTACAAATTTATAGTAAAAAAAATGTACTCATTTGGCATAATATGTAATTTATTGGTATATGCCTTTTTTTTCAGTAATCTTAACACTATTGTCTGTGATCACTGTCTTGCTTTTCCATGAAGACCTAAGTTTTCATTTCTTGGAACCTAGAACGGTTGCCATTTCCTCTTATGCACAATTTGATTGAGTGATTTACTGTTTTCATTTGTTTTGTCTAACAGTAAAACCTTCAAAGAATTTTGGCTAAAAGGGAAAGTATAGATAAAATTTATGTTTTTCCTATATGACAGAGCAGAGTGTACTGTTCACAAAAACTATACAAAAAATCCCCATTAATCCTTGTATTAATCATAAAACATTTTAAACTACATGTAGTGTTTTTCAGTAGTCTAGGAGTAGCAACTCTGTAGAACACTGCCCACTTTCTGAGCAGAAGACTCTTGTCCGCACATTTGTAAATAAAGAGTGCAAAGGGAAATGGCGTCCCCCACATTAGCTTACAAAACAGCACATACCACCTTACACATAGGTTCTCATAAGTTAGATGAACATTTATATATGTATTTGTTCCAAATCTTCAAATCGTCCTTCATACACAAAATATATTTAGATACATCTACCTAATAAGTGCTTATTACAAAAAAACATTGGATGGACCAACAGTACTTGCTAATAAATGTTTTGATACACCTTGTGCATTAATGATGTGGTTTATATAAGCAAAAATACCAGTTCAATCTAACATATATACATTTTAATTAGTTAAATTCAATAATTCACTAACATTCTGAGGAAATGTTTTCAAAAATAGCACAACTTGAAGTATACTTTTTTTTTATAGAACTATGTTTGGGTATCATCAATAACACTAATTGTAATTCGGTTAACTACACATAAATTTATTTATACTTTTAGCTTCTCACACTGAACATTTTCTGCATCCTTTAAACTTTTTGATATTTCAAATATATAAAGATGGATATCTAGTTATTGCAAAACACAATCAACTTTTAATTAGATCAACAAATATGTAAAACGTGTAAAAATACAGATCTATTATAAAAAGGTCACATTGACTATATACAGCGGATCAAAGAAAAAATAACTAAATCATTAGTTTGTTTAATACTCCTTTTTACAAATCAATTTAATAATAAGGCACAACCCCCTGTTTATTGGCTAAATGGAAGGTCAATTGATATTTAATTCAAAAGCTGCTCATATGCTTGAAGTTAATAGAAAGAAATTTCTTTACATAAAAATCATAATAAAGGTTCATGGATAATGCTAAGGTAAGATGGACAAACTCACATTTTTAAACATTCTACCCAATGCAAAGTCCATTGCTTTAAAATACAATTTTAAGGAACAACGGCACAAGGTTTAAAATATATGCTCATCTGTTTATATTTGTATGGAATCATGCAGGTACAAATTAATTTAAACAAAACTATAAACAAAAACTAAAAATAGAGTTGCCCATGTAAATTAGTCACATAGCATGCAGAACTGGTGTAATCAGCTAGTAACTCTGGTAGAAAAAGAGCACCTCATTCCCCAAAATATATCAGAGGGTCTGTGGATGGTTTAGCATCACAGGTGTTGTAGTTCTATAACCAGTGACATCCTTATATCTGATTAATGATAAGACAGTGAAAAGTACAAGAGCATCCAATTAAATCATGCAGGAATTGCAAAATCACATAAACATTACATTTCATAAAACACTTCATATAAAGTGCATGCTGTTCCTATCCAATTCTCCACTCTTTAAGATAAGTTTATTTTACAAAAAATATATCTACATTCTGTGGGCAATGAGATACTCCCCAGCACTAGATGTTGGTGTTATTTTACTAAACTAATACACGTTTACATGGACACCGTAATTGTCAATCAGTCGACCGAGAAACAACCTGTTGGCGACAATATATTTTGCGTGTAAGTATAATTGTTAATGCGTAGAGGTTAACATTTAATTTAATGACTAGGAAATGTAACTGCTCACTTGTGGACAATAAAAGCAAATCCAAGGTTATTTTTGTTACTGGCATGAATATCATACAAAGATTAAAGATGTGTAAAAATGTACGCAAAAAGAATGTTTTCATATTTGTAAAACAGGCAATAGACAATATTAGTTAATAAACACAGTAAAACAATATCAGGCAATAGTGTATATCCAGGTGCGCAATGTAAGTCATGTTGTTGTATTGCTTATTTTTGTGTAATTAGGCTATAACTGTTATGTTTACTATGCAGTGTCATCCTTCTACCTCTTCCCAATTATGCCCTTTTATATATTTACTTATTTATTTATAAAATATTTTACCAGGAAAGATACATTGAGATTTCTCTCGTTTTCAAGTATGTCCTGGGTATATATATCCTAGACTCACACAGTGTTTTCCAGGTTATGTGCTCCAAGGTGTACCCTTTCAACAGCTATAAGAAGCTACTGTACAAACAAATGTGGCAAAACTGCTCTAGAAAAATTGGTTGCTAGGTAAATCTAACTTGTACATTAAAATAAATGAAAGGAAATGTGTACTTTTTGCGCAATTATTTTCTCTTCCATACGATGAGGAGATTAGCCATGTTGGTTTGATTTTAATGAAAATAATCAGTAATAACACAAAGGCTTTCTTTATTTGCCTATCTAATAATTTTCCAAATATTCAAATTGCCACAAAAGTATATTTTTCCATATAATGTGTGGATGATCACCAGACTGATTGATGAATGTTGTTTTGACGTTATACTAGAATGATTTTGCAAAAGGTATTCCTTTTTTTCCAGGTTACAATAAAAAAAAAAAGAGCAAACACACGCACAGTTAAATGTGGCTCTGTCTGCTTCTATATTGCTCTGTCACACAAATTAAATGTATCTTCTAATCTCTCTCTTTTTCTCCTGACGTATATTGATTTTTTTTTTATTTAACTTTTTTTGGATTTGGCTGAACAGCCATGTTGGGTCTGGCATTACTGATATCTGGCCAACTGCTGGTCATTCTAACTTGCCTACTGCTGCTGTTTCACACAGAGCAATCACTGCAACAGGCAAGTTTGAGCTGCAGTTGGTCAGATAACAGTAAAGTCTGACAATACACGGCTGCCTGGCCAGGTAAATAAAACAAACGTTTCTCAAAAAATCAATACATATAATGAAAAAAAAATAATTAAGTTTCATTAACAGTAACAATCTAGTTTTCTTTGTGTTTGTTTTTTTTTAAAGCCTGCACCCAGATACTGAGATGAGCTCAATAAATAAAATAAATCCAGTGAATAATGGCACGTAGAAAGGGTCAGGGGCTTGGTTAGTCAGGGGGCATAAGGAAAGGAAAACCAACAGAAAATGAAATTTAAAAAATGGCCAGGTAACTTTAATTTAAAAAATAGTGTTTAGCTTTCAAAACCTGAATTTCACAAAAGCACTGGAAGGTTTCCTTAAAGGAACAGGATGCTGTAAAGAAAATCCATCACTGTTGTAATCAATGTTGGTGCTTTTATATCTTGTATAATGAGGTGGGAAAATGCAGTTATAAACATATTTAACTTTAACTTGTTTCAACTGGATTCAAGAAACTTAAGGTAGTGTTTTAATAGACACACAAGAAAACACCTGTAAGAAGGCATTACTTTTATTGGGCAAGTAGAATTAGAGTGCAAGCTTTTAAGACATCTCAGATCTTGTCTTCAGGCATACAATGAAAGGGTATTAGTTTTACCAATGTGGTTGATTTTTACTGCACTGTTTAGACAAATGGTTGTGCAAAGATATTTAAAGGAGTCAACGGATTTATAATAGCATTAAGGAGTTATTCTACTTGTTATGTGACCATCCAACATTAAGTGAACATCACTCATTAAGTGAAGTTAAGCCCTCCTTTGGTTAATGAGTGAGAACCATGCCTTACATTTTAAGGATTAACTTACAGATAGCAGAAATGGTAAACATTATCACTTATCTCATATGCATTTCTATTAATTTAATCACATATGTATTGTTTGTTTATGTTGCTGTTTGTTTATGGATATTTTAACGATAAAAATTAGGTATGATGCACTAGTTGAGCAAGTTGTGAAAGTTTCCAGTGAATAATTAAAAAATAACATATTTAACTACAGGACACTAACACTAAAAAGAGCATCACAAATCATGTGTCAACCATCATTTTTACCTTGGTATAAAAAAAAGTTAAGGGTGTATTATTTAGTTCCCTGTAGCTGTGTCAGTTTGCATAACATTCTTTAACAATTTATTTCTACATTTTTAAATAAAAATTTCCAGCAATATATTTATTATTTATCCTCCTTCCTTTTCTTAACGTCCTGAAAAAGGATGGCTTTAATGCCGTTACAGCAGCACTGTACCATGTAACGTTTGTGTGAAGAATGCAAAGAAAATATGAATACTAACTTTGGCCAGAGTTTGTGATTAAGTGGCTACTAAAAAAGACCGGACTATTTTGCAAATGGTATGCCAGTTTTCATTCCTGGGCTACCATAGGGTGTCAAAGGCAACATGAGCTTGGCAAACTAATCTGTCAAATTCAAATGTGCAAAAACTGAAATGGGCAATCTCTTTGACCCTGCAACTTTCTAAAACTCGATAATACCTGTACATGGGGAGCATCGTTGTATCCGTGGGACATCACAGCTACAAATATGTGTGTTTTATTGCAGTATAAGCTATTATGACATTCACAGTTAAAATACCACGCAGAAGTAGGAATATAACAATATTTTTTAATTTCTCACACTTTTTTTTTAATTTTCTTTATATAAAATTGTGTTCCATACAAAATTATAAATATTTGATGTGAAATTAAAGCCCTATTTCTCCTGAACAAAATGATGTATAAGTGTATAAGAGCTGGAAAGGAAGTGAGTATTGAACTATCTCACAAAGCAATACAATATTTAATTTATCTTCATATTAGTCATTGATTAATAACATGACAGTACTTTAAAGGGACACTATAGTCACCAGAAAAACTACAGCTTAATGTAGTTGTTTTAAAGAGTATAGTCAGTCCCTGCAGACCTTTTGCAGTAAACACTGTCTTTTTAGAGACACCTCCAGTGGCCATTCCTCAGATGGCTACTAAAAGTGCTTCCTTTGGTAGTATGCAGATATTACATTCTGTGTCTCAACCTATGCATGGAGACACTAAACTTTCCTTACATAGATGCATTGATTAAATTGATCTATATAAGGAGATACTGATACAGATACTGCTTGGCCAGAGTGATGTTTGGCTCCGCTCCCAGCCCACATAATTGGCTGAGATAATCAGAATTAACAATCTCAACATCCCAATGCTTTCCTATGGGAAATCATTCTGATTGGCTGAGATCATCACTTCTGATGATGTCTGCCAAGCAGGCAGTTCAGAAGCAGAGCCAGCAGTAGCAGCAGACTGGAATAAAAGTACACTTTTACTATATTTAGGGGAGGCTAGACAGTGTTTTTGGTTTTTTTTAAATGCTTTATTTTTGACGCGCTGATAAGTTACATGTACATATCAGCCAATATACATTAAGCAATAGTGTCATAGCTATCAAGCAATATATAGGTAGGAAACAGTATCTGAAAGCCTCCAGCTATAGAGGCTGGGGAGGGTTCGCCTGAATCCCCTTGTTCGGTTGATTATGCCAACCGAACGAGGGGCCGTTCGGTAGTTTGGAACCGAACGGACCGGGCTGATGGAGGTCTCAGCGGTGTTCGCCTAGTCGAGTGTCCGTTTTGAGTTCCAGACACTCGACGGCAAAACACAGCTGTTCGGGAGGTTAAGATGGCCGCCGCCACGTGTTCGTTTCCCGAATGGCGGCCACCCCTGAGATGATTTGAAGCAGGTGGGACTGTGGGGAGATTTGACAGACATAAGAAGCTGTGTGGGTGTAAGGGATACAAGGGTCTCGGCAGGATGTGTGTTGTAGCGGAGATACAATATTCCACAGATTATCTCCACTTAAGATCCCAGTGAGGCTCAGGAACAAGTAAATTATAAATCCACAGGCAAGGTTTCCAACAGGCAAAATAATCCAATAGTATCCCTACAGCAATCCCAATGACTGGACGACACACAGCATCAGGAGCAGAATTGAAAGCTTTATTCCACAGTGGCCTTTTAAAGCATGCTCCCATGCAAGGGAGGGATTACATTCATTAACACAATAGCCAATCCTGTCCTGGTAACCTCCCACACATCTCCTCCCCTCAGGCGGCATCATAATCCCCTTACCCAGTACAGCAATTCCCCCATTTCTGGATGTACCCCTAAACCTAGGAGTACCACTTTAAATTATGCATCCCCTGGTAGCTCTGATCTGGGTGAACAACATATCCAAAAATTACCCAGATCAGACCAGGGGATCGGGAATTTCATGGAGGGAATAAAATGACCGACCGCAATGGATGAACTAGCCGAATTGGGCTCCATGCGATTGGGCCCTGCGGTCGGTCCTGGAAAAGGCGACTGAAGTACCTGAAAGCCTCCAGCTATAGAGGCTGGGGAGGGTTCGCCTGAATCCCCTCGTTCGGTTGATTATGCCTACTGAACGAGGGGCCGTTCGGTAGTTTGGAACCAAAACGGACCGGGCTGATGGAGGTCTCAGCGGTGTTCGCCTAGTCGAGTGTCCGTTTTGAGTTCCAGACACTCGACGGCAAAACACCGCTGTTCGGGAGGTTAAGATGGCCGCCGCCACGTGTTCGCTTCCCGAATGGCGGCCACCCCCGAGAACAAAGGATTGCTACACAGCTTGTCAATTACCCGTTCGCAACAATGTTGCAACGGGTAATTGAAGGCACACTTCACACAGGGGAGGTCTGACTGTTCGGTAGTTTCATTCTAACAAACTAAGGGAATTAAACTACCTAACATTCAGACGAATACAATACATTTAGTACATTGAACTTTGCTATTTTACACAAATGCATTCCATTACTGCATATACATTTGGCAAATAGACGAATACAGGTTAAACATAATACAAGTCCCAGGGCAGCTCATGGCCATCCGCTACCCTGCTCCCCATTGCCCACAAGCCGGCATACACAGTCTGATCCAACATGGATCGGCTTGGGGATGTTCGGGGAGACTCACGGATCATTTCTCCAGGTCGGTTTGTCTTGACAACCCGTCAGCATTTCCATTCTGTTTACCCGGGCGGTACTGGATATTAAAGTCAAAGGGCTGCAGCGCCAAAATCCAGCGCAGCAGCCTGGCATTGTCCCCAGCCACCCGGTTTAGCCAGACCAACGGGTTGTGATCCGTGAGCAGGGAAAAGGCTTGCCCATACAAATACGGCTGCAATTTCTTCAGGGCCCACACCACAGCCAGGCATTCCTTCTCGATGGCGGCGTAGCTTACTTCTCGTGGTAACAGCTTGCGACTGATGTAAGCCACGGGATGTTCTCCGCCATCGGCCCCGACTTGGCTCAGTACTGCTCCCAATCCAAACATAGAAGCATCTGTGTGCACAAGAAAACGTTTAGTTGGATTGGGAGCTGCCAAGACAGGGGCATTGGTCAATGCATCTTTCAACAGTTGGAATGCCTGCTCACACTCCGGGGTCCAGGTCACTTGGCGGGGAACGCTAATACCTGAGTCTTAGTCCTAGGGATAGGCCATTGGGCTACAGCCTCTACCTTGGCTGGTTCTGGCTTCTGCTTGCCACATCCTACCCGATGGCCGAGGTATTGTACTTCGGCCATTCCTATGCTGCATTTGGCTGGTTTCAGCGTTAAACCAGCTGCCCTAATCCTGTCTAGGACCGCTCCTATATGGGCCAAGTGTTCCTGCCAGGTATTGCTGAAGATGGCAATATCATCGAGGTATGCACAGGTATAATCTTGAAACCCATCCAGGAGGCGGTCCACCATCTGAAAAGTAGCCGGGGCGTTTTTCATCCCAAACGGCATGACCTTAAATTGGTACAAGCCGAATGGGGTGACAAAGGCCGACTTAGGGATGGCGTCTTGTGCTAAGGGAATTTGCCAATACCCCTTACACAAGTCAATAGTGGTGAGATAGTGTCCTCTAGCCATCCGGTCCAGTAGTTCGTCTATCCTGGGCATGGGATAGGCGTCAGATACCGTCTTTTCATTCAGTCTCCGGTAGTCTACACAAAAACGGGTCGTTACGTCCCGTTTTGGTACTAGCTCTACCGGAGAAGCCCAGGGGCTGTCGGATGGTTCAATCACCCCCAGCTGGAGCATCTAATCGATCTCCTTGTGCATGTTTTCCCGTACGGCTTCTGGGATGCGGTGCGGGGTCTGACGCATGGGAAGTTGTCCTGGTGTGTCTACTCGGTGAGTGGCCAAAGGAGTGTAACCAGGTACATTAGAGAAGATATCTCGCTTCTCCCTCAATAGTTGTTGTACCTCGCTCCGCTCCTGTGGGCTCAGCCGGTCTCCCAGTGCAACTTTCTCTAAGTCCCCAGATAACTGACCCTCTCCCAGCAGATCTGGGAGAGGCAGACTGTCGAACTCCTCCGAGTTAGGTGCGCATATGGCGGTCACTTCCTCGGAGCGCTCCTGGTAGGGCTTCATCATGTTCACATGGAGCATGCGTCGCCCTCCAGTACCAACGCAAGAGCCTATTATATAAGTGGTGTCACACCTTTGTTCCACCACTTTATAAGGGCCTTGCCAGGCGGCCTGCAGCTTATCGTGTCGGACAGGTTTTAAAATTAACACTTTCTGCCTGACCTGAAAGCTACGGAACCTGGCGCCCCGATCATACCATGTGCACTGGCGGGTCTGAGCCGCCTGCAAATTTTCTTGTACCGTCTGGGTTAGGGCCTCCAGGCGGTCTCGGAATGCCAACACATATGGTATGATGGGAGTACCGTTGGTGCTCCGTTCTCCCTCCCAATGCTCTCTAATTAAATCTAAGGGCCCCCGTACCCTGCGGCCAAACAATAATTCGAATGGGGAAAACCCCGTGGATTCCTGCGGCACCTCCCTGTAAGCAAAGATGAGGTAAGGCAGGAATTTCTCCCAGTCCTTGTGGGTCTCTGCGAAGGTTCGGAGCATCTGTTTCAATGTACCATTGAAACGTTCGCAGAGCTCATTAGTCTGGGGGTGGTAAGGGGAACTAATGACAGGCTTAATGTCACAGAACTTCCAGAGGCGCTGCGTGACTTCGGCGGTGAACTGATCCGAGACAATCTCCCTGGGGAGTCCCACCCGGGAGAATATCTGCATGAGGGCTTCCACTACCGTTTCAGCATGTATATTCGTCAGGGGCACCGCCTCTGGATATCTAGTGGCATAGTCTACCACTGTCAGGATAAATCTTTTGCCTCACGGGCTCGCTTTGTTGAGGGGTCCTATTAAATCGACCGCTACCCTACTAAAGGGTTCCTCAATTATGGGGAGGGGGTGTAGCTTGGCCTTACGCCGGTCCCCCCTTTTCCCCACCCTTTGGCATGTATCGCAAGTGTTCCAATACCTGCGCACTTCCTGGCTAACTCCAGGCCAAAAGAAGCTTTGTGTTAACCTGTGCCGGGTCCTGCTGACCCCTAAATGTCCGGATAGCGGAATGTCATGTGCTATCCGGAGTAACTCTGCTCGGTACCGCTGTGGTACCACCAACTGTCTCATCATGATCGGGTCTGACCCGGTTATCTGCTTATCTGTCTCTCTGTACAACAGCTGTTTTTCCCAGATAAACCTTTCGCCATCTCCCCCGGGAGCGTCTGCTGTCACCTTGTCCCTATACACCTGCAATGTGGGGTTGGTCACTACCTCGGCAAATTCGTTAGGAGGGGCCCAGGGGACACAGTCTAGGGAAGGGGAAGGATCTCTTACCTGAACCTCCGGCAGTGTGGATGGAGCCTGGGTGCGGGCCTGTTGTCTAGTGACCACAGGGTGAGCCTCTCCTGTAACCAGGATCTGGGGCTCAAAAGCTGATGTGAGCCTCCCCAAATCGTTGCCCAACAAAACTTCCGCGGGCAGTTGTGGCATCAACCCCACCTCCACTTCTCCTGTCCACGCTCCCCAATGCAAGTGAACCCTGGCTGTGGGTAGCCGGTATACAGCTCCCCCGGCTACCCTAACGGCTACAGTGCGGTTGGTTCTTGCCTTGTCCGCCACCAAATGGCTTTTGACCAGAGTAATAGTGGCCCCAGAGTCCCGAAGTCTTATATAAAATATAAATATATAAAATATATTTGGACGTATTGTATGTGTGAGGTGCGCAGCGTGTTTGTGTAAGAGGGGTGCTGTGTGTGAGGGTGTTTTTATCTGCCGTCACATTCTGGGTTTCTAATTTTATTTGTCTGTTAACTCACTGAGGGTTTTTTTTATATAATATATGTGCTGTATATGTGTGGGAGTGAGGGTGCTGTCTGTCTGAGGGTGTTGTGTGCATCTGGGGGTGCGCTGTGTGTGTCTGTGGGGGGCTGTGTATGTCTGTGGGGGGCTATGTGTGTCTCTGGGGTGCTGTGTGTGTCTGGGGGGCTGTGTGTGTCTGGGGGGGCTGTTAGGGAAATTATTTTAAATATATATTTTTTATTTTATTAATAATTATAATATTATTATAATTAATAATTTTAAAAAAAAGTTATGTCCCCCCACTTCTTACCTTTAGCCTGGGAGGGGGGGAGATCCGTTCTGCGTGGGTGTGGGGAGCCGGGTATCCATGGAGGAGGGGGACCATGCTGCCTTCCCTGGTGGTCCAGTGGTGAGAGTGAACTCTAACCTGCGGGTTAGAGTTCACTCTCGCGAGATCTGAGCGTTGCAACGCTCAGAATCCCGCGAGAGGACCGGGCGGAGCTGCTGGTTAGAGCTCCGCCGGTCCTCTCCTGCCTCACTCACTCCCTCCCTCACCCAGCCGGCGGCCGCATGTAACAGTACCTGTGGGCCGGTGAAGGAGATCTGTGATCTACCCACCGGCCCATGGAGGCATCACATCCTGTGATCTCCCTGCCGGCCTCGGCCCCACGGCCATCGCGGCCCACCGGGCATTTGCCCAGTGTGCCCGATGGCCAGTCCGGGCCTGGTTCCCCCAAAGGTTTTGAATGCAGCTTTTGGAGCTGCAGGTTTTTGCTGCCTGCGTGCGTCCAGGTACTCATCTGCCTTCATGGCAGCTTCGGTGAGGGAGGTAGGGTGTCAGGGTTTCTTTGCTGTTTTAAACAGCCACCCTTCCTTTTTCAATGTCTGAGGTTTCAGCTGTAATTAACGATCAGCTCCTTCAGCATGTTGCCACGGTTACTCACCTGAGAATAATAATCAACCCTGCTGCTAATCAGTTCAGCCTATTTAAGCAGCAATTCCCAGAACCTCCTTGCCCTTGCGTGGTTTCCTGTCCCCCAGAAGTCTCCTTGTTCCTGTGTTTCCTGTTTGCTCCTGGTTCCTGACTCTGGCCTTGTTCCTGACTCCGCTGCCCTCCGTGCTCCTGATCCTGGCTCGTCTGTCTACCCGCTCTGGTGACTGACCCCTGCTTGCCTCCTGGACTTTGCTTTTGGTGATTTCTTTTTTATTTATTAAATAAAGGTGTTTTTGCATCTAGATCTGTCTCTGTCTGGTTCCTGGTTCCTGACATTACGCAAGGGCCATGAATACAGATGGTACAGGCAATACACCTATACCTAACCTATTTACCCGGTGGGACCAGCAGAACCACCATTTGGACCAGTATGCCAATCTGAATCCAAAACCCGGCCAGCCTGCGATTGCGGCCGCCTCTGCCTCACTTCCTGTTCTAGCACCGGTTGTAGCCTCCGAACCTGTTGCGGCTAGAGGAATGACTGGGTCTGTCCCGCTCCCTCAGTATTTTGGGGGCAACCCAGCTCAGTGCAAAGAATTTATAAATCAGGTTAAAGGATACCTTGAAATGCTGCCCCAGGCATTTCCTACAGACAGCGACAAAGTCCAGTTCATGATTTCTTTGCTGTCTGAAAAAGCCCTAGCTTGGGCAAAACCTCTCTGGGAGGCAGAGAGGCCCATCATTTACAATTACCCTGAATTTGTTGCGTCCTTTAAAAGGGTTTTTGATATTCCAGCTCGCTCCACCCCTACTGCCAAACAACTCATGTCTAATACTCAGGGCACGAAAACTATTGTTGAGTATGCCAGTGAATTCCGTACCATGGCAGCAGAGGGTGGCTGGAATAACGAGATTCTTGTGGCTGCCTTTGCACAGGGGCTATCCGATGTAATGAAAAATGAGATTGCAGGCAGAGAATTACCTAAAGATCTCGAGGAACTGATATCATTTGTCACCCTCATTGACATCAGACTCCGAGAGAGATCCTCATCCAGGGAGCGCCTGCGGAGGCCTCCAGTATGTTTGGCACCGAGCTTTTCCTGCCCACCCAAACCTCCCTCACCTCCCATGCCTCCTGGTCCTGAGTCCTCTGTCGGTGTGGAGCCGAGGCGGTTAGGCTTCTCACGCCTCTCTGTCGAGGAGAGAGCCTTTAGGAGGAGGGAGGGCCTGTGCCTATACTGCGGACACCACGGTCACATATTAAAGTTTTGCCCGATTCGTCCGGTAAAGGGCCCGTACCCAAGATACTGTCAGGGGCAGATCTTGGGGGGTCTTTCTGCAGACCCAGAGATAAATAAGGACAAACCCTTGGTGCCTATTATCCTCTCCTGGCCGGAGTCATCCATTAAAACCCGGGCATTTCTTGATTCTGGGGCCGCAGGCTTGTTTATAGATTGTGCATTTGCATCAGAGCACTCTATACCCTTACAGCCTCGCAACTCCCCACTAGCTTTCGAAGCCATCGATGGCCGACCTATACAGCCAACCCTCGTGACCCAGGAAACCGTGCCCATATCTCTGGCTGTAGGGGCTCTACATCATGATATGATCCAATTCCAGGTCATTTCCTCTCCATACTACCAGGTTGTTTTGGGATACCCTTGGCTACAGAAGCATAACCCCACAATTGATTGGCGCAAATCTGAGATATTATCTTGGTCCCAGCAATGCACATTTTCCTGTCTCCGGAAACCGGTCAAAGTTTTGGGCACAGTTTCTGCCTCTTCCTTACCCACTGAGTACCAAGAATTCCAAGATGTATTTGACAAAGGTCAAGCTAGCGTTCTGCCACCACACCGTCCGTATGACTGTGGTATCGAACTCCAACCTGGTGCCAATCCTCCCCGTGGACGGGTTTACCCGCTGTCTGTAGCAGAGAATCGAGCCATGTTACTGATGCGTTGTCAAAGGGATTCATTTGGAAGTCATCCTCTCCTGCCGGGGCCGGCTTTTTCTTTGTGAAAAAGAAGAGTGGTGAGTAGAGACCCTGTATCGACTATAGGGGTCTCAATCGCATTACTATTAAGAATGCCTACCCCCAGGGCCGGTGCAAGGATTTTTGCCGCCCTAGGCAAAAGTAAAGTTTGCCGCCCCCCTCCTCCTCCCCGTGACATCGCAATGCCCCACCCATATGACCTGCCATGTTAACTAACGCTAGTGCTGCAGTGCCGCTGTGTTTACATTAAAAGGCCTGCAGGGACAGGCTATAGACACCAGGACCACTACATTAAGGTGCAGTGGTTCTGGGGACTATAGTGTTTCTTTAATGTGAGGTAAATTAGAGATTAGTGCCACGAATAATATACTAGATTACCTACTTACAAGCAGATGAGGATGATGATGGGCTCTAGCTGCAGTCTGGCTCCACTGGTCTGGTGTATAACAGGATCTCTGGAGGCTGTTTGTAACTGTGGTCACACAAATCAATGTTCTGGGAGAACGAGAAGCAGCTCCATTTTTTGGGGGCCCTTTACACAGCTCAAGGTCTGGGTCCCAGGGTCCACCTTCATTTTCCACCAATGAGTTTGTTCACAGGGGATGGAGTGTGTAGGGAATGTCCTGATTTCTGTGTAAGGAATGCATTGTGTGAATCTGTGTTTGTATGTGTAAGGGCTGCAAGGTGTGTTTCTGTGTATGTAAGGGATGAAGTGTGTGAGTCTGTAAGGGGTGCATTGAGTGTGTGTAAGGAATGCATTGTGTGTTTCTGTGTGTGCAAGGGATGCATTGTGTGTAAGGGTTGCATTGCGTGTGTGTGTGTAATGCATTGTGTGTTTTTGTGTGTGTTTCTGTGTGCAAGGGGTTCATTGTCTTTGTGTGTAAGGGGTGCATTGTGTGTGATTGTGTGTGTGTGTGTGATGGATGTCAATCTCTCCCCCCTCCCTTGTCACTCTCTTCTCCCCCCCTCCCTTGTTACTCTCATTCCCCCTCCCTCCCCTGTCACTCCCCCTCCCTGTCAATTTCTCTCTCCCCGTCAATTCCCCTCCCTGTCAATGTCTCCCCCCCCTGTTAGTTTCTTTCCCCCCCACCTCCCTGTTAGTTTTTCTCCCCCCTCCCCTGTCAGTTTCTTTCTCCCCCCTCCCCTGTCAGTTTCTTTCTTCCCCCCTCCCTGTGGTTCTTTCTCCCCCTCCTGTCAGTTTCTTTTCTCCCCCCCTCCTGTCAGTTTCTTTCTCCCCCCCTGTTAGTTTCTTTCTCCCCCCTCCCCTGTCAGTTTCTTTTCTCCCCCCTCCCCTGTCAGTTTCTTTCTTCCCCCCTCCCCTGTCAGTTTCTTTCTTCCCCCCTCCCCTCCCTGTTTCTTTCTTCCCCCTCCCTGTTTCTTTCTTCCCCCTCCTTCCCTGTTTCCTTCTCCCCCTCCCTCCCTGTTTCCTTCTCCCCCTCCCTCCCTGTTTCCTTCTCCCCCCTCCCTCCCTCTTTTTTCCCCCTCCCTGTTTCTTTCTTCCCCCTCCCTCCGTTTCCTTCTCCCCCCTCCCTCCTTCCCTGTTTCCTTCTCCCCCTCCCTCCCTGTTTCCTTCTCCCCCTCACTCCCTCTTTCTTCCCCCTCCCTCCCTGTTTCTTTCCCCTCCCTCCCTCCCTGTTTCTT
>OW240914.1:206843665-206979380 GCA_933207985.1 Pelobates cultripes
GATCCCCCTGACAGCCATGTATTAGATTTTGATTTATATTCTTCCAAAGCTAAAATCAAAGATTCCATCTAGTGCTATTTTATGGCTCAGCTGTATTTTAAATTTTTATGTTATTTTAAGTGATTTCCCTATCCACATTTGTTTGCAGGGCACTTGTCCTATTCTTACCCCCATGTTACTTCCTTTTGCAGCCCTCTAGCCCTTTCCAGGACCTTTTTAGAGACATTTTTGTGGCCAAAAATTTACAGATTTTACTATTAACATGACGTAAAGTCATGATTTTATTAATGACACGGAGGCGAGTATTATGCTGCACTCTTTCTTTATTTACCTCAGCAGCAAAGAAAAATAACATTAAATCAGTATAAAAGAAACCAGTAAATAACATGAGGTATATCTTCCTAGCAACAGCAACAGCCAATCAGCATCCTCTTTATAGCATAATAGGCAGTGTCCAGTATACTACTTCCTCTTTCTTGCGATCCCGAACAAGGACAACAAATCCAAATAAAAAGTGGGCTCCAATTAGAAGGTATACGAGCCTTAAACTGGATCTAGAAGTCAAGCTGGAAGAGAAAAGAGAATATGGTAATATCCAAGTATAAAACTGGATTTATGCATAAATTCACATTACATGAAATATCAGATATATATATACACATAACATGAAATTCAGTTTAGTCAAACCTTAAGCTCTTGACAGTCATTAACAAGGATAAAACCCAGTAATCAAAAAAGACTTACCGTGAAGTCAACTTACCCAGAGAAGACCAAATCTCCAGGGATGGGAGGGAGGGATAATACTCGCCTCCGTATCATTAATAAAATCATGACTTTACGTGATGTTAATAGTAAAATCTGTAAATTTTATTAAGACACGGAGGCTCCTATTATGCTAGTTCAAAGCTGTGAAATTATGTCTCCTGTGAAGTGTTGAATAGGTCTAAAGTAGAAATCATGGAATGTAGACTCTGAAGACCAGCCGCTCTCATAATATCCTCCAAGCGACAACCAATCGAGGAAGCCTTAGAAGCCATTGCCCTACGAACCGAATGAGGCACTGACACATAGGTATCAATACCTGCTAGAGACATAACGTATTTGACCCACCAGGCTAGAGTAGACACCGGAAGATGCGACTTTTGGAAGAGTTCCTGTTTCAAAGGATTCTGTAACGTAGTAGAACGATGTTCACACACCCATTAGTATGCAACAGGGCAAAGGAGAGATCTATCAGGGAAAACTGGGTAAGATAGATTTTAGAGGAGGTTTTTGTCCTCCGTGAAATGTCAAAGAGGACACCTTCTGGAGTAAAGGAACGAGCAACCACCTCACGAGCTCGTACGTCAGAAAAACCTCTTGCAAGAAAAATAAATAAAAAATTCAAGACAATAGAGACGTCCCACAAGACAGAGTATCGTGGTAAGGGTGAATGAGCAAACCATATTCCTCAGAGAAGTCAATATATGACAGGATGTCAACCACAGGCGTCCAATCAAAACTTTGATGGCCAGCAGAAATGGACGATCGTTAAGGTCCACAGTGCGATAGGCTTTACCTTCATCATAGAAGCCAGAAAAATGGAGGACAGACATAAAAGGAGCCGATATGGGATTTAAATTTATTTTCATGCACCAACTATGCCATCTGCTCCAAGCAGATTTATAAGCCTGTCTCGTGTTGGGTGCACCCTTGATAGGTTGGGGAGTTGATTGCGAAACTCCCTTGACCGACCAAGGTTCCCTGAAATAGACTACACTATGAGATGCAAGAGACCTTGGAGAACAAGAGGATGAGGTACACCATCTGGATCCTGAAGAAGGCACTCGAGAGATGGAAGGTTGATAACCATCTCCTGAAGAAAAGAGAACTATGGTTGGGATGGCGATAGAGGAGCCACGATCAACAGGTGCCGGACTGGCGATGTAGATGGAAAGGCAAAAAAATCATAATTCCTTGGAGAAAACATTCATAGCCAATGCTATCGGATCTGGTCTCCAACTGAAAAAATGGGGAAGCTGAGCATTCAAACGAGAAGCAAAAAGATCTATTTCCAATAGACCCCATAGGTTCCAGATGTCTTGGAAGACCATGGAATCCAAGTGCCAGTCGCTGGAATCTCCGAGTTGGCGTGAATACCAGTCCGTCATAGTGTTGGAGAGACCTTGAATATATTCTGCCGTGACTGAAATGCCGTGACTCAGGCAAAATTGCCAGCAATCACGAGGCATGTAGGTCAGAATTTTGTATTTTTTGTCTCCAAGTGATTGATGTAGCGGACTGCTGACACGTTGTCCATCTTCAGAAGGATAGCGCATTGGGCTTGAGTTGGGGAGAAACTATGGACTGCAAAGGAACCGGGTGTTCCAAACAATTGATGTGGAGTGTTGATTCCAGGTTTGATTATCTACCCTTGGTGGAAATAGTTCTGCATTGAGCACCCCAACCGTGCAAACTTGCGTCGGATTTGATTATCAAATCTGGAGCTGTACAAAATATGGTGTGCTTATTCCAAGCTTCCATGTGAAGAAGCCACCATTGGCGTTCATTCTCTGCTTCTGAGTCCAGAGTTACCATATCTGTGTATGATGTGCTGCCCTTGAGATGAAGTTTGTAATCGTTGTAGGGCTCGATAGCCAAGAAGACCTGTAGAAATGGCCTGTATAGATGCCGCTAGAAGGCCTAACATTCTCAACAGTTGTTTGAGAGAGAGAGTTGAGAGGTTGCTAGTGTTCGGCTATCTCCTTCTTTATATTGGCTAATTTTACCACCGGAGGGTGTAGAGTTTGAAGGGTAGAATCTACAATAATCCAATATAACCCAGAAATTGTATTTGTTGCGTGGGAACGATAATGGATTTCTCCCAATTGGTCAGGAAGCCTAGGTTCTCTAACAGAGTCAAAGTCCATGCAAGGTATGTCCGGATTAATTGAATAGACTGAGCCAGAATGAAAATGCCATCTAAATATATTATAAGATGTGAGCTTGGTGAAGCACCATGGAGCCGAAGACAGTCCGAATGGGAGGCACCTGAACCTCTATTTACTGCCCTACCATGTAAATTGCAGGAAGTTCTCGATCTTGATGTTGTACTGGGATAGGCACTCTGAGATATGCATCCTGCAGATCCAGTTTGGCCTTCCAATCTGCTGGTTGGAGAAGATCCCTTAAACAATGCTCTCCTTCCATCTTGGAAGTGCTGATATGCTCATAACTATTGAGCAGTCTCAAATTTATTACTGGACGGATACCTTTGCCTTTTTTGGGAAACAAGAAAAGGTTGCTCACGTAAACCAGGGTATGCGCCAGAATCTCTACAATTGATTGTCCACAGAGACAAGGTCTGTGTCTCATTGGGAAAAAACAATTTCCCTTGATGGGGAACATTGAACAAGTAGAGAAAGGAAGTCTATGCAATACCCTTTCACCGTGTGAAGAACCTAAGCATCTGATGAAATGAGGGATCATACATGGGAAAAATGTGTGAGCCTGCCCCCCACTATCAGTAAGAAAGAATGGAAATTGTGAAGACGTCTTAGGAGCACCTCTTAGGCCACTAACAATCCAGGGTCGGCCACTTTGTGAGAAGGAGGTTGGTATAGTACATTGTTCAAAGAAATCGGCTCGGCAAGTATAAGAGCCTTGGTTCTGTCTAAAAGAACTTCTGTTTGTTTAGCAGGACAAAGGAGCCCGATTCTTTTACAAAGTTGTCCTCAAAGAGAAAACCTTTTGCCTGTGTTATCTGGCTCGTTTGGGCTCAATCTTGAGCAAGATCGATTTGTGGCGTTCTGTGACAACCGAATTGTTGGCGTTGCCAACTTAAATTACTCTCTGGATCTAACCACTTAAGATGGCGCAATCTAATTCTAGATCATCCTCCACTGCTTCAAAGATCTTGGCTGCTGAGCCCAAGATGCCCAGGATTTTATCCTGACAGTTTTGCAATGAAAATCTAAGCCTTTAGATCGCTTCCATCCTGTCTTACTCAGGAATTGAATGCTTTTAGGATTGACTGATAGCATTTAACATGAGTCATCAGGGACTGTTCGGCGTGGCCATTCAGCCCGCAATTTATTTCACTTTGCCTTCTCAAAAGGCTTGCGTACTCTGGATGCCAATATACTTGGCTACATGGTCTGAGGAGACCACTGGATGACATAGGTCGTCAGGTTCGAATAGGGGTTCACATTGAGTGTCCAAGATCCTATCGGTGTCCCTGAGTCTGCATAATCTACCTAAATCTTGGTAGGTTTAAGTGTATCCCAAACGGGATTAGCATCCTCTTCATCAGTAATTTCATAATCAGGATCAGAAATATCCTCTGAATCCTTCATATAGGACCCAGGGAACTCCTCCTCAATATCACTGAGCTCAGATTCAGAGTTCAGTTGGGCTTTTGCCCTTTTCCAGTCTAGTCGATTTTGCCTGACTAGTAGCTCTTTTGCGCGGTGGTAAATTAATCGCGCCATCCGTGACAGGTATGGAACTGTCCATCTCTATTGTTTTGGAGGAGTGTTTAGCCTTATATGAGGCCTTGCGGCCAGGCTGAAGCAGAGCAGGTGTGAGTACAGATACACCTCCATATAGTACTCAGGGAACTCCTCCTCAATATCATATAGTACTCAGGGAACTCCTCCTTAATATCCCTGAGCTCAGATTTAGAGTTCAATTGGGCTTTTGCCCTTTTTCAAAGTCTAGTCGATTTTGCCCGACTAGTAGCTCTTTCGCGTGGTGGTAAATTAATCACGCCATCCGTGACAAGTTTGGTACTGTCCATCTCTATTGTTTTGGAGGAGTGTTTAGCCTTATATGAGGCCTTGCGGCCAGGCTGAAGCAGCGCAGGTGTGAGTACAGGTACACCTCCATATAGAATTCGGTGAACTTCTCCTCAATATCACTGAACTTGGATTCAGAGTTTAATTGGGCTTTTGCCCTTTTCCAAAGTCTAGTCGATTTTGCCCGACTAGTAGCTCTTTTGCGCGGTGGTAAATTAATCGCGCCATCCATGACAGGTATGGTACTGTCCATCTCTATTGTTTTGGAGGAGTGTTTAGCCTTATATGAGGCCTTGCGGCCTGACACCAGGGCCTTGTCATTGCTTTTGCCATGGAAGTGTCAATTAAAGCCTGCATGTCAGCAGGATCAGTAAAGCAGAAATTCAGCCTCATCTCCAGAGATACCTGGAGAGGCTTCTACATTAATCTGCATGTTTGCTGTAGACCCAGAAGGCACAGAAAGATCCTGTCAGATTGCATCATAAATATACAAACAAACCTAAGGGGCTGAATAAAGCAAAATAATACCAAAAGTAAAGGGTTGAGTAACCCTCAAGTAAAAATAAATAACTAAACAGGATAAAGAAATGAAAGTACTCACAATAGTGAAAAAAAATAGCAATTGTAATATAAAAACAAAGGAGCTGCCCGGCTGCCACTATAACTAATCCCCGACTTGGATTTCTGGCAGTTGGTGGCAGAGCAGCAGCCAGACAGATAAATTAAGGGAAAAAAACAGCACAATGGCCCTATTCAGGAGATAAAGATCCTCAAAGACGTCCCTGAGCCCCAATTGATGGTAATCTTGGGGCCAAGGAGGTCAGAGGGGAAATACATTATCAAAGGATATATAATAAAGCATATAACAGACGCAAATGAAGTAAATAAATCAAATTACGTTAAAATGAAGTAACTAAATATATTTATAAACATGAAAATATTATAATTAAAATGGAATAACTATAATAACTATATTAATCACAGTAATGATATGAATAAAGTAAAGTAAAAGATCCCACAGTTAAGAACCATGGGACCAAGTGTCACTTAACTGAGGTAGCAGCAAAGAAAGAGGGAGTAGTATACTGAACACTGCCTATTATGCTATAAAGAGGATGCTGATTGGCTGTTGCTGTTGCTAGGAAGATATACTTCATGTTATTTACTGGTTTCTTTTATACTGATTTAATGTTATTTTTCTTTGCTGCTGAGGTAAATAAAGAAAGAGTGCAGCATAATAGGAGCCTCCGTGTCTTAATAAAATCAGCTGAAAGCTCAGACACAGAGAAAGGAAAGAAACCCTGACAATTACATAGTATGTCACTTTTTGTACTAGGGAGTTGCATAAATATAATACATTTCAGAGTGAAAATTAGGATATTTTAGGATATTTTAGAATTTTGCACAATAATGTTTTTCACTTACATTGTCTATAAAGATTTTCAGTATATGTGTATCATCGACATAGAAAATATAAGAATAAGATCGGCAATACATATGTATGCTTTTTCAATTGAACTGTAATGAGATATTTAAGGATTAAGAAGCTCTAGATCGTTGGACACTTATGGTGCGTATAGTGAGCGCCCCCTTTAAGGACTGTGTGGAACGCAAAGACGAAGTGGAACACACTAAGTGAGCGGAGCTCGTTTGCAAGCAGGGAAAAAAAATGGATATGTATGACGCGGCGTCATGCAGAACCGGAAGTGATGTCGCTGGAATTGAAAGTGCAATCAAGAACGAGGCTTGAACGGCAATACAGACGCTCCTGAGGGGAGTTACGGTACTCACATGCATATATATAGACAGACTTGGGATTTGATGGTTTACTGCATCAGACTGAGGAAGTTATTGAGGCGACATGCTTCTTAGGGACTACAATATTGGTTTTACATATATATTCTTTTACCTTTATTTTATTTACCATCAACGTTCCTGTATTTTGAAAAAGGATGGTATGATCCCCAACCATACTCTGCTGTTACACTGAGCCAATATATAGGCTCCAGGCTTGTGAGTATTCTACTTACTTCCTGTACGTTGCACTATTTGTATATCTTTTTGTCTTGAGATACTGGCTACCACAACCCTACATATGATACCCCTCGACTCTTCTAATTAAAAGGGGAAGGTCGCCTAAACTAACCTGCCGGCCAATATTCCCAGAGCTAGGTTATAGCTTTGAAACATGAGTGCCCCATTATTTTGTATGCAGTTTATTGATAAGCCTTCTATGTGCAACAGTGTCTGTTTGCACTAGGTATATCAATTATCTATTTTCACAATTTAAACTCTCCACTGTATCTGGTAAATATATGAGAGAATAGCTACTTCCCTAAGGAAGCCCCTATGACTAACTCAATACACCAAAAAGCAGAGGGTGCACCTATGATGTAAACGTATGGAGTTAATAATACAATTAATAACTAAAAATAATAACTTAGAAACCGAGTGTAAAGTCAGAGTACATACTCCTTGCTTTCGGCAATTCAATAATGTTTATTAACAGGCTAATCAAACAAAAAAACAATACATATACATTTGAAATAGGCTAGTAAATGTTGCTACCAAAACTAGTCATTGATTGAATGGAAAGTTAACTAAATTAACATAGTGAAACAGGCATAGACACGTGATACAGTTACCACTCCATTGATCATATGCTGAGAGTAAGATAAGAGAGAGCTTGTTGTATTCACAGGGCATTTATCAGGATAGCCCAGGATAGCCCTTCCTTCTTTTGGTCACACCTCCCTAAGCCAATCTTTCAGGATCTAACAGAACCAGAATGACTTCTGGGGAAAAAGGGATTGCACTGGATGGGAATGGAGGAGGCGTTTATAAATAACCCAACTGGTTTTGCCTGGTGAAAGGCCATGTGCTCACAGAGGACTCCATTATTGCCTAAGGGTAGAATGGGACTTGAATCCCTGTGTTAGAACACAATAACACTTAATTTCCATACAGCTTGGCTGTTAATCATTCCCGCCACTTATTACAACTTACATACCAGTGGGAGACAGGTGGAAAAAATCCCTAAAAGCAAAGGAGGACAGGGACAAAGCGCAAAGTTAAAATATATATGTACAGCTAATGCAAAGGTAAGCTATATTTACCTACAGATACCGTGGGTGGGGAATAGTTCCGCTACTCTTTAAGTTATTTACAGGGTGTTACGGTACCCTCAGCATGAAATGCACAAACCGACGTTTAGTGAATCCTCCCCTCGCAATAGCATAGGCTGCATGCGTATCCAGTATAATCATGCGAACCGCAAGCAAGGGAACACTGCAAACTCACGAACGGGATCCGTACGGGCACTTCACTCCACGAGCTCCAAACTCACGAATCACCAATAGCAACCGAACGCATATATCTCCCAAGCGGCTAATAATTCCATCCAGCAGTCTCTAGTCATCGGTAATAAATCCCCCCAATAACGAGACCAAGCTCCACATTGAAGGTAAAACAAGAACTGGCTTTACTGTGGGCTACCTGCCCGTATTTATGCAGGTCTCCCACTTGGTGGACACTCCCCTAGGGGACCAAATGGGAGACTGTAATAATAGACAGACATATGGCAGGTCAGGACCCACAGACACAGAACATTCCCACAATGCATTAGTATGCCCTCCCCTCTGTCCTGGAGATAATTGAGAAGTAATTCAATTATCTCCAGGACAGAGCCAAATCGCCATTTTAAATTCAACACAGAAAAACACATAAAAATATATAACTTTGCATTTGTCGAATGCTACCCATTCGTATCACGTATCCCCAGATAGCCTGGATCTAAGTGCATATTATTGGCGAATAGCGCTCAGATCCCATACGCATAGTTCAATCGCCATGAAGTCAAAGTCTATTACAGTCTTTCGGTATGCGATTGACTCCATGGGAAGGCTATCTGGGGTAAGTCCATTCGTGTGTTTAAACCCCCTGAACGGCCGATGTTCACATCCTTCTGTCGATGGAGAAGGGAGGTCGGCGGCTTCAGTGGTGTTCGGGAGAAAAAGTGTCCGTTTTCAGTTCCATGAAATCAATGCCGCGCACCGCGGTCTTTCGCATGGTTTAAAATGGCCGCCGCCTCGTGGTCGACATACGACTGCTTCAGGGATACGATAGGGGGACTGTCGTAGGGGACTCTGTCCGGGTGTCTCTACCTTGTGTACAGCTAGGGTAGTGTAGCCGTGTTCTTGGGAGAACGTCGCCTGCTTCTCCCACCTTCTCCGTGGGGCTTAACCAGTCCCCTAGCTGTATAATACTAGTGAGGTCAGTCTGGGGGTCCTTCTCTAATAGGTCGGGCAAGGGTAAATTCTCGGGGTCGTCAGCAGCCGGGGCACATACTGCAGCGACATCCTCTGGTCTCTCCTGATACTCCTTCAGCATGTTCACATGAAAGGATCGCTGAATTCTTTCATCTGCACAGCTGGCTATAAGATGGGTAGTATCACATACTTGAGCTAACACTTTATACGGGCCCTGCCAAGATGCTTGCATCTTGTTCGTCTTCACAGTCTTCACAGGCTTTTGCCCAACCTGAAAGACCCGCTGTCGGGCACCCCGATCGTACCACCTCTTCTGTCTCCCCTGGGCCGCCTGGAGATTCTCCCTTACCATCAGGGATAGTTTCTCCATGCGGTCCCGGAGTTCCAGAACGTATGGCACGATGGGGCTTCCCTCCTGCTCTGTAGCTCCCTCACAGTGTCCTCTAATGAGATCTAGGGGTCCGCGGACCCTTCTCCCATAGAGTAGCTCAAAGGGAGAGAACCCAGTAGATTCCTGGGGCACCTCTCTGTATGCAAATAGCAGATGAGGCAGGAATCGCTCCCAGTCTCTGCAAGTGTCAGTAAAGGTCCTCAACATCTGTTTGAGGGTGCCATTAAATCACTCACAGAGACCGTTAGTCTGTGGGTGGTAAGGTGAGCTAAGCAGCGGTTTAATGCCGCACACCTTCCACAGCTGCTGGGTGAGCACAGCGGTAAACTGAGTTCCCTGGTCGGAGAGGATCTCCTGAGGGAACCCGACCCTAGTGAAAATTTTAACCAGGGCATCATCAACCGTCTCTGCCTCTATATTAAACAGCGCTACTGCCTCTGGATAACGTGTGGCATAGTCCACCACGGTGAGAATATACTTCTTACTGGATGGGCTAGCCCTGGCCAGTGGACCCACAATGTCAACGGCTATGCGGGAAAAGGGTTTTCCAATGATAGGCATCGACATGAGCCTAGCCTTTGGGTGATCCCCCCCGTTTACCTACCCGTTGACATGTGTCACACGTGCTACAATAGACCTGCACATCTCGGTTGAAATTAGGCCAGAAGAAGTTTTGGGTGATCCTATGTGCTGTGCGACGGGAGCCTAGAAACATAGAAACATAGAAGGTGACGGCAGATAAGAACCATTCGGCCCATCTAGTCTGCCCAATTTTTGAAATACTTTCATTAGTACCTAGTCTTATCTTATAGTTAGGATAGCCTTATGCCTATCCCACGCATGCTTAAACTCCTTTACTGTGTTAACCTCTACCACTTCAGCTGGAAGGCTATTCCATGCATCCACTACCCTCTCAGTAAAGTAATACTTCCTGATATTATTTTTAAACCTTTGTCCCTCTAATTTAAGACTATGTCCTCTTGTTGTGGTAGTTTTTCTTCTTTTAAATATAGTCTCCTCCTTTACTGTGTTGATTCCCTTTATATATTTAAATGTTTCTATCATATCCCCCCTGTCTCGTCTTTCCTCCAAGCTATACATGTTAAGATCCTTTAACCTTTCCTGGTAAGTTTTATCCCGCAATCCATGAACCAGTTTAGTAGCCCTTCTCTGAACCCTCTCTAAGGTATCAATATCCTTCTGAAGATACGGTCTCCAGTACTGTGTACAATACTCCAAGTGAGGTCTCACCAGTGTTCTGTACAATAGTATGAGCACTTCCCTCTTTCTACTGCTAATACCTCTCCCTATACAACCAAGCATTCTGCTAGCATTTCCTGCTGCTCTATTACATTGTCTGCCTACCTTTAAGTCATCAGAAATAATCACCCCTAAATCCCTTTCCTCATATGTTGAGGTTAGGACTCTATCAAATATTCTGTACTCTGCCCTTGGGTTTTTACGTCCAAGATGCATTATCTTGCACTTATCCACATTAAATGTCAGTTGCCACAATTCTGACCATTTTTCTAGTTTACCTAAATCATTTGTCATTTGGCTTATCCCTCCTGGAACATCAACCCTGTTACATATCTTAGTATCATCAGCAAAAAGACATACCTTACCATCAAGACCTTCTGCAATATCACTAATAAAAATATTAAAGAGAATGGGTCCAAGTACAGATCCCTGAGGTACCCCACTGGTGACAAGTCCAAGCTTCGAATATATTCCATTAACTACAACCCTCTGTTGCCTGTCACTCAGCCACTGCCTTACCCATTCAACAATATTGGAATCCAAACTTAAAGATTTCAGTTTATTGATAAGCCTTCTATGTGCAACAGTGTCAAAAGCCTTACTGAAATCTAGGTAAGCAATGTCTACTGCACCACCCTGATCTATAATTTTAGTTACCCAATCAAAAAAATCAATAAGATTAGTTTGGCATGATCTCCCTGAAGTAAACCCATGTTGTCTCTGATCTTGAAATCCATGTGTTTTTAGATGTTCATCAATCCTATCCTTTAACATGGTTTCCATCACTTTCCCCACTACTGAAGTAAGGCTTACTGGCCTATAGTTGCCCGACTCCTCCCTATTACCTTTCTTGTAAATGGGCACAACATTCGCTAACTTCCAGTCTTCTGGGACTACTCCTGTTAACAATGATTGGTTAAATAAATCTGTTAATGGTTTTGCTAGTACACCACTAAGCTCTTTTAATAGCTTTGGGTGTATTCCATCAGGTCCCATTGACTTATTTGTCTTTACTTTTGACAGTTGAAATAGAACCTCTTCCTCTGTAAACTCACGTGTAATAAATGACTCATTTATCCTTTTTCTTAACTGAGGTCCCTTTCCTTCATTTTCATCTGTAAATACAGAACAAAAATATTCATTAAGGCAGTCAGCTAGACCTTTATCCTCTTCTACATACCTTCCTTCTTTTGTTTTTAATCTAACTAATCCTTGTTTTACTTTTCTTTTCTCATTTATGTATCTAAAAAATGTTTTATCCCCCTTTTTTACCGACTGTGCTATTTTCTCTTCTGTGTGATTTGGAAGCTCTTATAACTTGCTTAGCCTCTTTCTGCCTAATCTTATAGATCATGTTGTCTTCCTCACTCTGTTTTTTTTTATAATTCCTAAATGCTAACTTTTTGTTTTTAACTATTTTGGCCACATCTGCAGAGTACCACAGTGGTTTCTTGAATTTTTTACTTTTACTGACAAGCCTAATGCAATTTTCTGTTGCCTTCAATAGTGCAACTTTTAAATAATCCCATTAGATGGCCCGCTAATGGCACATCATGCCCAATCCGCAGAATCTCTTGCCGGTATTTCGCAGGCACCACCAGCTGCCGATTCTGCGGAGGGGTACTCGGTCTCTGGGACGGTTTAGGGATCCTGTACAGCCTATCCCCCACCCACTCGTAACGCTCCCCATCAACCCCCTCTCCCCCAGTATCTGCCCTGGTTCTATACTTCACTACAGTCGGGTCCTCCCGCGTTTCCCTCCCATACATCTCTGGGGTATCCCAGCCTACAGGGGCCTGGTCTAAGGTACAAGTCGGGGTAGAGAGTCTTACCTGGGTCTCAGCAGCAGGTGGGCCGGTCTCTGCGGCACGGGTCTGGGCACGGGTCGTGACAGCGTCCACTTCAGCGGGACCAATGGGAGCGTAGGCTGAAACAAGGGGGGCCAAATCATTTCCAAGGAGGACATCAGCTGGTAAGTCCCTCATGATCCCCACATTCACATGTCTAGCGCCCACTCCCCAATCCAAATGTACCCGGGCAGCGGGTAGGCGAAACACAGCGCCTCCGGCTACTCACACCGCTACAGTGTCTCCAGTATGTTGGTTCTCAAACACCAAGTGCTTCTGAAGTAATGTCATGGTTGCACCGGTATCCCTCAGACCACTGACCTCCTTCCCGTTGACTTTGATAAATTGCCGGTGGTGCTGTCGGTTATCCCGGTGGGCAGCTTGGACAGGGTCTGCCTCATGCAGGATGCCCCAGCATTCCTCTTCCTCTATGCAGTGGGCAGCTGGGGGAGGGGGTCGTTGATTTCCGCTGGCTGGTCTCCTCAAAGACTGGACCTGGTTAGCACTGTTCAGCGGGCACTCCGGTCATTTGTGCCCTAGTTGCTTGCACCCAAAACATCTGATAGGTTGGGAGTAGTCCCGAGAGTTGAACTGGGGTGGCTGCTTATAATTATTAGATGGAGCGGGTGCTGACGGCCGGTTCGTTGACGGCAGCTGCTGGGGGTGCTGTTGGTCGGTACTCCACTCTTGCTGGAGTTTTACCAATAGTACTGTCCAGTTTACGGGCATCCGTGTATTCGTCCGCCATGCGAGCTGCTTCATGCAGAGTGGAGGGTTTACGGTCCCTTACCCACTCTCTGACGCCTGGGGATAATTTTTCAAAACAATGCTCCAGCAGGAACATTTGCAGCACCTCTTCTCCTGATACAGCTTGGCACCCCGCCATCCAGTGGGCAGCTGTGTGGTGCACTTTACATGCCCATTCAACATAAGAATCCCCAGCTGATTTGACAGTGTCTCTGAATCGCCTCCTGTATGCCTCCGGTGTAACGGCATACCTGGAGAGCAAAGCTTCCTTGACGGCCCCATAATCCCCGATCTCCTCATCAGGAATGGCCTGAAAAGCATCACTGGCCCGGCCTGATAACTTGCCGGACAATATAGTAACCCAGTCTTCCAGGGGTACCTTGTGTAGGGCACATTGCCGCTCAAAATCAGAAAGGTACCCATCAATCTCTCCTTCTGTCTCACTGAAGGATTTAAACGCTGCAAACTGTACCTTCTTTCTTTCCACCTGGATTGCTGGAACTGGGGCTGCTGCAGCACCTCTTTGGTGTAGCAGGTTGGCCTCCACAGCGTCCATGACCCGGCTGATGATCTCTGCAGATGGGTTGGGACCATAATGGGCCAGCCCGATTCTTACCGCCCGGTCAAAGCTTGCCTCCTCGGGGGTTCTGTCAGCTGCACTGGGCCCATTTGTTCCTTCCGCCTCTGGTACTCCATCCATTTCATTAAAAATGGCAGTAATCTCCCTTTTCCTGAGATTACTGGCTTGTCCGCCTCTTTGCTCCAATAAATCCTTCAGGGTAGCTCTTTTCAGCCTTTGGTATTGTATTTCCATTTAATCCTGGTTGTAGTGGTCTCTCTGGGCGATGAGGGTCATCCTGTCGCTTGGCACCAGTTGTTACGGTACCCTCAGCATGAAATGCACAAATCGCCGTTTAGTGAATCCTCCCCTCTCGCAATAGCATAGGCTGCATGCGGATCCAGTACAATCATGCGAACCGCAAGCAAGGGAACACTGCAAACTCACGAACGGGATCCGTACGGGCACTGCACTCCACGAGCTCCAAACTCACGAATCGCCAATAGCAGCCGAACGCATACATCTCCCAAGCGGCTAATAATTCCATCCAGCAGTCTCTAGTCGTCGGTAATAAATCCCCCCAATAACGAGACCAAGCTCCGCAAAACAAGAACTGGCTTTACTGTGGGCTACCTGCCCGAATTTATGCAGGTCTCCCACTTGGTGGACACTCCCCTAGGGGACCAAATGGGAGACTGTAATAATAGACAGACATATGGCAGGTCAGGACCCACAGACACAGAAAATTTCCACAATGCATTAGTAATCCCTCCCCTCTGCCCTGGAGATAATTGAGAAGTAATTTAATTATCTCCAGGACAGAGCCAAATCGCCATTTTAAAAAAACACATAAAAATATATAACTTTGCATTTGTCGAATGCTACCCTTTCGTATCACGTAAACCAGATAGCCTGGATCTGAGCGCAAATTATTGGGGAATAGCGCTCAGATCCCATACGCATAGTTCAATCGCCATGGAGTCAAAGTCTATTACAGTCTTTCGGTATGCGATTGACTCCATGGGAAGGCTATCTGGGGTAAGTCCATTCGTGTGTTTAAACCTCCCGAACGGCCGGTGTTCGCATCCTTCTGTCGATGGAGAAGGGAGGTCGGCGGCTTCAGCGGTGTTCGGCAGAAAAAGTGTCCGTTTTCAGTTCCATGAAATCAATGCCGAGCATCGCTGGTCTTTCGCATGGTTTAAAATGGCCACCGCCTCGTGGTCGACATACGAACGACGACCACCCTGCATTCGGTTTTAATTGAGAAGTGTCTGCGGATAACCACAACGTTCTAATTGGAATCAAGAGGTTAACCAGCAGCACACTTCTCTTCTGGGTGGCCGTCCGTTCTGTAGTTTTGTTCAGCGGAAAAGTCAATTCACTGAACAGGGGCATACGAACGGGTAATTCCACGAATAAGGCAAAACAGACGAACCAGCAATCCCAGTCTATACAGATGGATCTGTCACACAGGGCTATACATAGGACACAAAGTCACGCATTTAGGCTGGAAGAAAGGAGATTTCATCTAAGGTAAAGAAAAGTTTTGTTTTTTTTAAAGTAAGAGCAGTAAGGATATGGAATTCTCTGCCTGAAGAGGTGGTTTTATCAGAGTCCATACAGATGTTTAAACAGCAGTTGGATAAATACTTGCAAAAACATAACATACAGGGATATAATTTCTAATTTTGGGTAATAGCTGCTTGATATCTGACTCCTGTTTTGAGGTCAAGAAGGAATTTTTTCGTATTTTTTTGCAAAATTGGAAGCTCTACGGACTGGGTTTTTTGCCTTCTTTTGGATCAACAGCAAAAACATATATGAGGAAGGCTGAACTTGATGGACGCAAGTCTCTTTTCAGCTATGTAATTATGTATACAGGAGAATGTATAAAATAAGTCCCAGCGCATCAACTTAACACTTAAATGGTTTTCACTAAATTATAGATTCACTCACGTTTTTTAAACCCTTTATAAACTTTTTCTTTATATTTAGATATTTTATGTCTATTCATTTTATTTATAGTTTAGTATAATTTTCAATTTATTTTCAATATTTTTTTAATTATATTTTTACTCTGTGATGATTTAGCTTTATAGATTTATTTACCTAATAGCTTTATTTATACCACTAGATTTGTCTCATATATGGGTTCAAGCCTAATCCTTTAGAGTTGCAGATCTAGTAACTACTGCTTGTTAAGCTGTGTTATAAACGTTTATAAACTTGCTCAAATTGCATTGTTGGGCACGCCTCTCAGCCAGGGGAATTTCTTTAGCCGCCATACTTTACCCACCTACTAAACCAGTCAAGACTAGTCCAGTAATGACAGGAACATGACATCAATGTATAGCAACAGCAAGCTTCTCATTCTCCCTGTAATGTCTAAAACAGCAGAAATGACACTAATCAGACTCCCTCTCTTTTCCATGTTAGGCTGTTTCAAGGTGAAGAGATACTCCAACTGCACATGCGTGACTGTCAGGCATGCCCAATGCATTTTCCAGCATTTCTACAGAACCCTGATTGGTTACATCAGTGTCCCACTGTCAGGGTCTTACCTGAGGTGGGAGTCCGGTAGGCAGAGATGTGTGCTTACCCTTGCAGATACACACAGTCCAAGGTGATAAGGTTAGAAACCACCAGGACTGTGACTCTGTGCACAGGGGCTGTGCATGAAAGGTGCTCCAATTTGCAGTACAGATAAGGGTACAAGCAGAAGGATTGTCGAGGATAAGCCAAAGTCAGAGGATGCCAGAGGTCAGGATAAACAAGGAGGGAAACCAAGGTTAGGAGCTGGGGTCAATTTGGAGAACAAGTATCAGGAGACAAAACAGGAACAACTCATGATCACCAGAATCAAAGAACTGACAAAGTTCCCAGGGCAAGGCAGTGTTTATATTTAATTTCTCTTTATTGAAATAATTTTACATTCATATATACATGAAATTACTTTAGTTGACATTAATATAAAAGAGCATTTATTTAACACATAACATGACTTACTAAACTTACTTAACATACATAACAAACATTCATCAGTTATTAGCTGGTATCGCTATAAAGGAGTGAATAGTCAAAATTAATTGATCCCTTGGAAGTTTGCCCAAGTTAATATGGAGTAGACCTACTTCTGGACATTTTTTAACATTAATATTTAAACGTGACAAAAAAAGATAAATTGATTCCCATAAAGGACATATCCTTGAACAACCCCACCAGATATGCAACATATTTGCACAGAGGGGAATTAGACGGAGATATTTTGGTCATCCTTGTTGGAACTAGGTACCATCTGTGCAAAACTTTTTTTAAAAGTTTTGTTTAAATTTAGACAATGTATATGTTTTCTAAGTAATTTCATAGGGGAACACCATATCTTGTCAGATAATTTGACATTAAAATCTTTTTCCCGTTGCTTTTTAGCTGAAGGCTGCATGTTTAAATACATTTGTCTTATTAAATCCATAGCAATGGAACATATTGATTTAGTTTCATTTTTGTCAAAAATGTAATTTGTCAAATTATTATTACCTCCTTCCTTTCTCAGTAAAGACTCATTTAGAAATCCTCTCACTCTTAGGTAAGAAAAGATTTCTCTATCCAAAATATCAATTTTATTTTATTTATCAAAATATATTTCTTTATGAGCTCTCCATGTAGCAAGATTTAGATCGGGGATGACTCTTTCCAGGACCTGAATATTCGCTCCTTCAACAATTTTTGGGGATATATTAAGAAATGTTTTGATTCGTTACCATTCTTCAATAAGCTGTGATACAATAATTGAGTTAGATTGGATTAAATGAGTCTTGTAGTTAGTATTGTCATCCCAAATCAGGAGGGCTAGATCTTTTACTTTTGTTCTAATTGATTCTAATACCAAGGTTGGTTTCTTGAATCTGAAATCTGAAATTTATGGATGTGGGAAATAATATTAGCGCTATATACATCTTTAATGAGTGGAAAGGCCACTTTTTTTAAGATTTGGGATTTTATTCTTGGTGTTTTCCCATTCCAAATAAAATTTGAAAGTGAATGTTGAAGCATATACATCCAGGGTTTAGGCACCCCTAATGGAATCATGTAAAAACTATATGCCCAGTTGGGAATAACATAAGCTTTAACTGTATTGACTCTTGCCCACCAGGAAATTTCTAGAGATCGCCATTCCTTTAGAGTTTTATTTGTATATTTTATCATTTTCAAAAAAATGGTCTCTACTATTCTTTGAGGATTTGCTGTGATAATGATTCCTAAGTATTGGAATTCTTTTTTTAGTCCATTGGAAATTATACTTCTCTTTAAGAGAACTAAGCATATCGGAATTTACATGAATTGTTAAGGCTATAGTTTTGTGTGTATTTATCTTATAATTTGACACCTCCCCAAAATTTTGAATTTCTTGCATTAAGTAAAAGAGTGAAGTGGACGGTTCTGTGATAGAAATCAATACGTCATCCGCATAAAGGCAAATCTTTGCTTCCACTTCCTCTATTATCATACCTCTTATATCCAAATTTTCTCTAATAGTTATGGCAAATGGTTCGATGGAGAGAATGTATAGCAAGGGAGATAACGGGCACCCCTGCCTCGTCCCATTGTTAATGTCAAACCATTCAGAGCATATGTCATATCCTACTATTCTAGCTGATGGACACGTGTAGAGAGCTCCAATTGCATCTGCAATCCATCCTTCTAACCCAAATGCTGTAAAAACTTTGGTCATATATCCCCAACTGACTCTGTCAAAGGCCTTTTCTGCATCAATCGACAGGGTCAGTAGGGGCGTCCCTGTCATTTGTGCACACTCAAATAAATCAATGATGCTACGAGAATTATCACTAGAGTGACGGCCTTTAACAAACCCGATTTGGTCTATATGTATCAATTCAGGAAGTAATAAATTTAATCTTCGAGCCAGCACTGAAGCAAATAATTTGATGTCTATATTTATTAAAGAAATTGGTCTGTAGTTGGTAATTTCTGTTGATAATTTATTGGGTTTCGAAATAGGCTTTATATTGGCTCTTAATAGTTCTCGTGCTATTTTGCCTGTTGAGGCAATTTTAAATGTAGCTGTCATATTGGGGATAACAATTTCCTTGAATGTTTTAAAAAACAAACTAGAGAAACCATCTGGACCAGGAGCCTTATTTTAAAGTGATTTGGGGAATTTTTATTTTATGTAAATATTTATCAATAACCTGATCTGTGGAGATGTGGTCTAGATTATAAAGACTCTCATAATACTTCTTAAATGAGTTCCCTATATCTTCAGGAGTCAATAAGACTTTTCTGTCTTCAATAATTTTATATATCTTATTTTCTATTTTGTTTTTTTAAAGTCGATTAGTTAATATTTTATCTATTTTATTATTCCGATAGTAATATTTAGTTTTTAATAGTTTTAAATTAAATTCAATTCTTTCAAGAGTCTTTTGATTAATCATATCTTTATATTTTTTAATTAAAACTGTTATATCTTGAGAGAATTTCTCATTATTCTGAGCTTGTAGTTTGTTTATTTTAGTTAAAGTTCTGATATCGAAGCCCCCCTCTTTTTTTTTTTTTCATAGCTTGCTAGTTTTATCAAGTACCCCCTGGTAGCTGCTTTGTATGTGCACCATAAATTTTGGTTGGACGTATGATCAGGGAGATTTTCAGCAAAAAATAGTTCAGAGAGATTTTTTATATATTCTTTGTTTTTTTTAGTTGCTAATAAAGAGTCATTAAGTCTCCATGGTGAAAAATGTGTTTTCTCATTTTCTTTCATTTCTAATATGAGAAATTCATGGTCTGACCATGTATTAATCTCTATTTTAACGGATTGTACCTTTTTAATTAGCTCGGAATTGCCCCAACAGATGTCTATTTTAGCTGCTGTTTTATGAGCCGAAGAAACATGAGTATAACTACGATCCATGGGATGAAATATTCTCCATAGATGGTAAATATCATGCCTTTTGGCTAATTTGCATAATGAGGCTGCTTGATTAGCAAGCTTTTTGTCTGGACATTGGCCAGGTTTTAGTTGCTTATCTAATTTAAAATCAGCTATGCAATTAAAATCTCCCGCTATCAATAATATTCCTTTGCAAATTGTTTCTATTCTACTCATTATTTTTGAGAGATATTTAATAGGGGCCTTTTTAGGAAGATCGACATTTATTAAAGTATATTGAGTTTCATTAATCTTTCCAATCCAGATAATAAATCTCCCTTCTAAATCACTTTCAATATAATCACAAGAGTAATTGATCGAGTTAGAAAACATTATTGCTACTCCTTTTTTTTTTTTTTGTTTGGTCCGATGCTTCAGCTACAATAGGGAACTTATTAAAGTTCCAATGCTGTTTGCTTTGTTTCTTCCAATGGGTTTCCTGAATAAAAGATATTTGGGCTTTTTTTTTTAAGTAGAGTATTATATAAATAAGCTCTTTTATTTGGGGAGTTAAGTCCTTGGACATTAACTCATAATAATTTTAACATTTCTAATCATTAATGTTCCCTCATTTTCCTTCCCTTTTCCTCTATTTTATGCTATAACAATCTTTATTATCCTTAACGTACCAAAATAACAAAACACCAAATATTTTAAGATGTTAAAAAACATCTTACAAAAGGAAATGTTGCAAATAGTGCAACATTTACAAATTTTCTTAAGCCCTATCTCTTTTTCATTGTATCCTTATTATAGATATAATAATATCTTTTTATTTTGACAGTGTTATACTTAGGGAACCAAAGTTGTGATTAAAATTTTGTGTATTAAATATTTATATAAAGTGTCATTCCAATTTAATTTATTAACAAAATGTCTGTGATCTCTGTAAGTTATACCATAAATATGATACCATTTTTATGTGAATTTTATATTAAAACGTGATTGTTAATTATGCTTTTTCCCTTTCTAATCACCCTTTTGTGTTTCTTAATATCTCTGTTTTTATTACTTTAAATTTGTTATTTATTCTTTTCCTTGAATTAATTCATTAACCATACATTCAGCCTATTCCAAAGGCTGTATCTTAACATTCTGTGAAATATTCAAATAATCATATTTAAATATTACAATAGTTTTCAAACGTGAATCTTAAGAAAAAAAAAATGAATGTTTACATTGAATTTGTTCCATTTCTTGATTCCCCTTTTTACACTTTATGATTCTCTCATTTTAAAGATAGTACCATTCAGAGAAAAAAAAAATAATTTTCTTTCAAGGACTTTTTTCTACTTCTATCTTTCATTCATCATCTTGTTTTCTCTTATCTTCACTCCTTCGTTGGATCTTCTTTATAGATCGTAGTTTATGTCCATTTTGTGATCTCTTCTCTATAAACTTAAAAAAAAAACACGCATTTATAATTCTCTTTTCCTCTTATCTCCAATGACCCATTTTTTAATTGAGACTAGATTGTATCAGCCATTCGTTAGCCGTTTCAAGAGTTGAAAATGTGACCCATTCATTGTGGTAAAAAATCTGAAGTGAGGCTGGGTGTCTCCATCTGAATCTTAAATTATGTGTATTTAAAATTTGAAATATTGGTGAAAACGCTCTTCTTTTAGCTCTTGTGAAGTATGAGATATCTGGAAGGGAAAATATTTCTTTGAATTTTTCTTCTGCCGATCTATTCTTCTTTAGTGCTAACATAATTAGATTTTTAGTTTGAAATGAGTGAAAAGAGACTATTACGTCTCTTGGAAAATTGTTTTTAACATTATTTGGTTTAAAAACTCTATGACATCGATCCACTTTTAATTCATGATAATCTAATGACAAGTTAAGCGAAATAAAAAACTCATTTAAAAAATCTCTCAGTTTATCATTTGTAATGGTTTCAGGAATATTTCTAAATTTTAAATTTGTTCTTTGAGCTCTATCTTCGAAATCGGCTATCTTAGTCTCAAGTTGCATTATTTTCCTTTCTGTTTCTTTATATGTATCTTTAAGAATTTGAATTTGGAATTCTATATGTTGTTCCTTATCCTCAATTGTTTGAATTCGGGTTAGTACCTGGGAGATATCATTTTTGAGGTCGATAGAGTTTTCTTGAATCTCTTTTTTTATTTCTTTCAAAGTGTCATCAAAGAGGGTTTTTATTACCTCTGTTGTAATACCTGTTGATTCTACAGGAGGGGGTGCCATTGCTGTTGAGGAGTCTAACAATGACTCATCAATAGGATCTTGCGTCTTTTGTGGGGAGAAAAAGGCGGATTTTTTTCCGTTTTTTGTGCGACCTTAGATTCTTGTAATCGTTTAGATGCCATTTAGAAAGGAAAGAGGAAAAAAAAAAAAAAGGAAGTACGTCTCTTTAGCTTGTTTTGGAGCCCTTTATACAGTTTGAATGCTTTAATTTCTCTTTTTTACCGTATTTCTTTAATTTACCTTTATGGTTCTCCTTTATCTTTAAACTTTCAGGTTCCTTAGCTTCTTTGCATCAGGAATTCGTCTCTCTCTTCCCTTTACAAACTTGCTCTCTGTATTATGAGTCTTTATAAGTCCATTTCGGCCCCAAGAGATTTATATGAAGAGCAGATATGATGGGGATTATTTAGATATTAAAAATATATATCCAAGGGGAGCAATGAAGCAAAAATCTTATCCCTCCGCTCTTGCTCTTTATGGTCCGTTTCTGTGATATATCCTTACTCCTTCCCTCCTTTCTTTTCCTTCCTCTTTCTCCCCCTCTTCTTTCCACTCCTTTATAAATTAATACATTTAATCTGTTCTTCTCTTATTTCTTTTTACTCTTTATTTAACTTCACACTCCCTCCTGATCTTTTTCCTCTGCTCTTCCTCCTGCTCCTCCTGTTCCTTTATTATTTCATGTAATATATTTATTCTAAATACCTTTATGGCGGCTTCTTGTGCTTTTCGCTCGGTATCAACCAGCGTCAGAAGGACAGCATACACTTGAGAGCATACACAGGGACAGCTTGTAAGTCCACACCGGGCGTCCAGCTGCTAATGCTAGCCACCCCTTCGCCAGGAGAGGCAATCCCTCTCAGTTTGGTTTTCGCGGGTATCCCAAACGAGAATTGTAGGAGGAAAGAAACATAAGCAAGTGTCTTTAGATGGGGGGAGTAGAGGAGTCTCGGGTACAAGAAATCCAAATAGCCTCTGGTTTTCTTTAATTTGTTGCAGCTTTGATCTTAGCGTGGGATTGCCGCTCATTAGCTGTTAGGCTGTTAGTTCGCCATGCGGGTCAGCTCCAGTTACTCCCTCCCCCTTACGGCACGGAGACGTTCCAATTCACATCATCACGTCCCTCCCAGAGAGCCTGTTTTAACACCAGACCAGTGTAGCCAGACTGCAGCCTGAGCCCATCATCATCCTTTTGTCCTCATCTGGTGGTAAGTAGGCTGGGCAAGGCAGTGTTTAAATACCCAGTTGATTAGCGATCTGCCTCAGGTGAAGCACATGTATCCGCTACATATGGCGTCCTGCCCCTTAGTGCTGCAGACAAAGCCAGGAATAACAAAGATAGAACATATTCAAAAGAACAGAATCTGCTGTGGCTTAGAGGCAGTATAGCAGGCCCAGGACACGAATGTTCAAATCCAGGTTCAAATCCCCCTGTTGGGCACTTCTGGGGTGACCACATCTGGCTGTCTGCATGTCACGGTGAGAACCGTGACACCCACATGGGAATGGGTGTGGAAAACATAAGAAAGAATAACATTATTTTTATTATTATGTTATTATTTATATAGCGCCAACAAATTCTGCAGCGCTTTACAGTGGGTGGACGAACAGACATGTAGTTGTAACCAGACAAGTTGGACATACTGGAACATACTGGTTGAGAGCCCTGCTCAATGAGCTTACATGCTAAAGGGAGTGGGGTAAAGTGACACAAAAGGTAAGGATAGTATTAGACTAATGACAGTTGCAAGAGAGGAATCAGTCAGGAGCTATTTACAGTTTAATTGATACACTTTTATGAAGATGTGGGTTTTTAATGATTTTTTGTAAATATGAAAACAAAAATACTTACTTTTTTCAGCCTACAGAGTAACACAACTGTCTCATTCAAAGACAAAAAAAATACTATATATATTTTGAAAGAAATTGGTGCTAAAATGGCTGTATAATAAGGCTTAAACTATACAATATGACATACCCTGTGGTGTCTACTTTCACAAATGGTATGCATTTATGCTGTAATTTGAACTGTCAAATTGCTACATTGCACACAAATGCGGATAGGCCCATCAGAACTATCTATCAAAATTTGAACTGTAAAAACTAAAATAGAGAGGTCTCGTATATGGCACTGTAAATTCGCAAGATAGTGCCAAAGGCATACATTGGGGGTACTGTTTCATTTAAAGTTTACTGAGCATTTGGGGGGTTTGATCACAGGGCGCATATCAAATTTGCAAAATGCCAGCAAAAATGTAATCTGTATGTAAAAAAAATGCAATATTGTTTTATTTATTTTATGTTTACACAAACTTTGACCTTTAGGCACAATATGAAATACCCTGGAGTGTTTACTTTCACAAGGTCTTTGTGGGGTAATTTAAACAGTCAATCTGTTATAATTCCCCAAAATGAGACATACACCCATCAAATTCTATCAAAATTCTGGGGCGTGGCTGACTGAGCAACTACACACACGTTTAACCGAGGAGCTCCACTCCAGCGCAAAAAAAAAAAGCCGAAAATTAGCACTTACAAGCTTCACCAAGCTGACATTCCACATCTCCCCCCTCAGAGAATACCATGGGGCAAAAACACAATAAAATCCATTATCCAGAGACCCCAAGATTACCCGATACCCGGCTTTGATTTGAGATGGCTAAGATGGTGACGGAGGCACGGAGTGATGGAGAGGCCTCAAAGGAATCCCGAGAGGAGGAAGAGAGGACTGCTTCACCTTCAGTGAGCAGCGCACAGCAAGAATCTGACTCTGAGGGTGATTCCTCGCCGGCCACAAAACGAGACATAAGAAATCTCTTACTAGACTTCAGGAAGGTGTGGAAGGCCGACCTTCAAGAGGCACAAGCAGATCTCGGAATACTCCAACAAAGAGTCAGCAAAGTTGAGTCCAGAGAGGCTGCATGTGACACCCAGATGCAGACCACCCAAGACCAAATGGATACACTGGCTACCCAGGTCCAGAAACTTATCCAAATCGTGACAGTGCTCGATTCCAGGCACAGGCACCGAAACATTCGCCTCAGAGGTGTTCCCGAGTGAATTGGAGGGAATGACCTGCTGCCCTTTCTGCAAAGTATAATAAGCACTATGGGCCTAAAGAGAGGAGAGGGTGACTCTGTGTTGGTGTCTGCGTACAGGATCTGCAAATCAGCATCGGCACCTATGGAAGCACACAGAGACATCATAGTGGTGACCGCAGATGTGGAGGCACGATCAGCTATCATGTCCTGATCCAAACATCCGGTTTGAAGGCAGCACAGTGGCAATCTATGCTGACCTACGGTTCTCGGTACTCATGGAGAAGAGGCAGCTGGCCCCGATCGCTAAATGACTGCGAGAATCAGAGATCAAATACTGCTGGGGTATAGATGACTCACTGGAGGTTCCACGGGTTGACACAACGCTAATTTTATCCTCCCCTGGAGACTCAGAGGCTTTCCTCCTTAGACTGAACCTGAAAATACCATGCCCGGGGGAGGCTAAGGCGGCTGGAACCAGGGTTCAGCATATCCTTAGAGTCAGCAACCTGAAACCTCGTCTGCAACCTGCAGGGGTCCCTTCACGTAACCGGAGAACGGAGATGAGACGCCCAGTTCCTACTTAATGTATATGTATACTCTCCATAAGGTTTACCAGTTGTGGCTAACTTTTGTACAGGCTTTATAACTTGACCACCTATTATTCCTAGTTAAAGCAGGGCCAATTGGAACTGCCACAGGTCTTTCATACCATATATACATCACAGTGCATACTTAAAATGTATTAGTTTAATGTGTATACTTATGTTATGATTATTGTCCCAAGCCCACAATTGATGTCATATTGTTACCGTATTACTAAACCTAATACAATGGAAAAGTGTATTATTAACTGAAAAACTCTAATAAAATACAAAATATATATATATATCTCAAAATTCTAATTGTAAAAACTAAAATAGTCAGGTCTCTATTCTGCAGACTCCAGAATAGTAGCAAAGTCATAAATTTAGGGTATTGTTTTACTCAGTAGATGTAACTGAACACAATATGGAGTTTTATACAGGAGTAGTACACATCTGGTTTATAAAACACACATTTAAAAAAAAAAAATTAAAAAAAAAAATTACCACAATATTCTATAGAGATTGGCAGTTACCTCCTTTAGGATAAAGACATTTGTACAAGCTCTTAACAAAACAAAACTTTTATTCAGCATTAATTTGACTATATGTCCATAACTATATGTCTATAACCATAATTTACGTCTTACATATTAAAGGACCACTATAGTGCCAGGAAAACATACTTGTGCCCCCACCCTCAGGGTCCCCCTCCCGCCCGGCTCTATGGAGAGGAAAGGGGTAAAAACTTACCTTTTTCCAGCGCTGGGCGGGGAGCTCTTCTCCTCCGATCCTCCTGCGTTCCTCCCATTCGGCTGAATGCGCACACGCGGCAAGAGCTGCGCGCACATTCAGCCGGTCGCATAGGAAAGCATTTACAATGCTTTCCTATGGACACCTGCGTGCTCTCACTGTGATTTTCACAGTGAGAATCACGCAAGCGCCTCTAGCGGCTGTCAATGAGACAGCCACTAGAGGCTTTGGAGGAAGGATTAACCCATTTATAAACATAGCAGTTTCTCTGAAACTGCTATGTTTATAAAAAAATGGGTTAACCCTAGCTGGACCTGGCACCCAGACCACTTCATTAAGCTGAAGTGGTCTGGGTGCCTAGAGTGGTCCTTTAAGTGCAACCCCACTTATTATATATAATTTTGCTCCGGAGAAACATGGCTTTCATTTCACATTAAACATTTATATGTGAATAAGATGTAAAAAAAAAAAAAGTGTCAGAAACTGAGAAATGTTATTTCCCAATTTGTGCATAGCATTGTAACTGTAAATGTCATAATACTGTTAGCTTTTACTGCAATAAAATACACATATTGTGTTTCCGCATTGTTTAAGGAGTACAACAGTACCCCCATATACATTGGAAAGTTACAGGGTCAAGTATAGAGCATTCTACCAAGGTTGTTATCCAGTTCCTTCAATATATAATTAATAAAATCACATAATTATGTTAAAATAATACATAAATATACATGTAGAATTAAATTAATGCTATGTTTTACTGGAATAAGTAGACCTTGGAGTGTCTTATATTGGATTTTTAGTGAAAAGCACCAGGCATGGAATGATATATGGTGAGGAGAGCAGAAATCTTTGGATGATTTATATATTTCTCTACTTTGATCGAGAGAGAGTATCTCTTTAATCACTGTATTTACATATCTCTAAACTTTTTTCTTTATTGTAAATACTGTGATTGCAGTAAAACAGTAAGGTTTGGGCATTTTGGATATGTGAGCAGTGAGTCTGTTTACATCCAAGTCTTTCCTTCACTCACTGTAAGTGAGCACGAGGCTCTGAGTGCAGATATAGAACTTAAACCTGTTTGTGCCAGTTGGCAATCTCCTTAAAGCTAACAAGAGTTTTCATTGGATGGCACTCATGTTAAGGGGGTTAAGATTAACTTGCGTGCTTCTGAGCAGTTAGTCTCTATTTCCTTGATGGTTAGAGCACTCGTTGCTCAGTTGTGATTGTTATGACAGTCACTTCACTTTGGAGACCACTATTTGGTAGTATGCCTGCCACGCCATTTTGGTCTTTTAAAAATAATTGTCACTCCTGATAAGATTTTACTGTGCATCCTTTGCCCGATAACTTTAAGGATTAAAGCAGAGTGATCTTCGGGTGCATAAGCAATGGCTTCTAGTCAAGGATCACTTAAAGGGACACTGTAGGCCCTGTACCTGCTTCATCTCATTAAACTGGTTATACTGTCCGGTGTCCCCCTATACCGTACTTTTATTCAGCATTAAACAGTTTTTAATGTTTCTTTTTGTTTAATTGCTAAATCGAAGTCCCAAGCAGTCAATCCCCTCTGTGCTGCTTTGGATAATGAGGAAAATATTAGCCTGAGCAGCAATGGGCTGCTGTGATTGGTTGACAGTGTCAGCTGACTTTTTATCTTATCTGTCGATATGAATGGGTATAAATAACTACAAGGAAGTGTGTAATCTGTGCTTTAGCCATACCCTCAGAAGGGGCCGGACTGAGGGTAGCCAGGGACCCATATTTAGTGTTAAACTGTTCTAAAATAGTTTAATACTTAATGGAGGGACAATGTCTGGGGACTCCAGGCATCAAAACCAATTTAAAGAGATACAATTATTATAGTGAGTACAGTGTCCCTTTAACTAGACATCTGGAGCTACATAGGATTGGCAGCTTTCCTGTAAGAGGTTTAACAATTAAATAAGTATTTGACAACAAGATCATTCAGTTTCATCGCACGTTGGTTATGGTTATATTCTGTTGATATTTATTAATCTATCATTAATTGATAGTTTTGGTTTAATTAAAACATCTACTGAATGCTCTGCAATGTACTCACAATCACTCCCTTTTCTGTTGTGATCATCCAATGGAAGTTTCTGCCATGTTGTTTCACCTAGGCCTATTTGATCTATGCTGTGCTCTTGCCAACAACTTTCCTCTTTAAAAACTTTACTCGCAACTGATTAAAGAACATCTGACAATAACTGACTTTGCCATGTTCTAATTTAGCTACGTACACATAATCTGCCATTGACCACATTACCAGGCCCCAGAATAGAACCAAAAAGTGTTGTGTGCAAAAAGGCGCTTACAGTTTAATAAAAGTTACAAATTGAAGCTACCACACAATGCAAGTCTCTCCCTGAATATACATAAAACAAATAGGCATAAAAAGGTGAACTAGGTGATTGTACTCCCACCAGTGCAGATAGTGGAGTATTTAAGCACTCGTGGAAAATACATAAGAGGGTTTGTGTCCCCTAGAACACATCCACCAAAGTGATTTGAGCCTGTCCTATGTTGGCTCTAATCCATGTGAGTGTATGGTATATACATTTATTCCTACACCTGAACACCTAACATACTACACTATATGGTTTTCTCTTTTTCTAGCATTTTGCTGTATAATCATCCCTTGAATTACAAGAGTAAGTTTGATCTATGAGCGCTCCACTATTTGCACTTGTGGGAGTACAATCACCTAGTTCACCTTTTTATGCCCCAGAATAGCTCTGTTTCTAATAATTATGTCTAAGGACCAGGTGGTCTGAAACATGTAAGAAAGATTTTTCTGGCTTTTGTTTTCCCTGTTTGTTTATGTACCTTGAGGAATAAACCTTTTCTTTTGGATTTCGAGTGCTTGCTTTGCCTGGCATTATTTTTTCTTTACATTACCTCATGAGGATTTGGATTTCCTTGCCGGGAGTCCTGAGTCCCAGATGGGTAAATTGGGATTTTTTCTTTACCCCACTTTCATTTTTTTTTTTCCTTTGACCTTTAAATTCATTATATACTTCACAGCACAGTGGTATGAGCTCCCTGTTTTCCAAATACTTTTTATTCTGTTTCTAATAACAGCAAATTGTATTTACTAGTGTATTTACTAGTGTGAATTCACAAGTGTGAATTGTTAGGAAGTAAAAGTGAATTTCAAACTTTTGAGTTCACCTATTGTGGCCTAAAATGTAAAAATCACTTTGTATTTCCAACGAGTGACGCTTTTGTGAATAATAGTGTGTGTATATTTATTGCATTAGCACAGCAATGAACCATTAACACTAAACTATGAACAATATCAAATATAACTATGAAACTTATAACATAAAAATTACTCCGGGAAACAGAAAAATGAGATTGATGAGGTCCAAAGGTTGAAAAAAAGTTGAAAAAGAAAACTGGGAAATAGAGACAAGTACGTGAGGCAGTGACAGAAAGACGGTATTTACCCTTCCCCTCCTCCTCCCCCCCAAGTCATTTTGTTTAAAGACATCAGAGGAGACATCAGCGGCTCACCGCTAAGATCCAAGAGCAATCATGCCATTCATCCCGAAGAATGCGGCGCCAGAAGCATACGCTGCAACAACATCCTGAGATGGAAAGACAGCGACCTAAGCTTTTCTCCATACATGCATGGGACTTACACTAAGTGCGGTTCAAAGATAGATTTTTTTTGTTCAGAACCCTTTTCTTTTTTTTCCTTGTTAAATTCTTATTGGTCCACCTGCCCAAACCACAGGCCAGATATGCTCATGCTTACCCTGGCCATAAGCCAGGCACTCCCATTCCCTCCCCCCTCCACCAATACCATAGACCCCTGAGGCCGACCACAACTGAGCGCTGGAGGTGTAACTATTGTACAGGCCATGACCTGCAGTCCCGAGCTAACCAGCTTAGGTTTACCACTGTTTGCCCACCAGACAGCAGGATCACCTGCCCCCAATGTATGACTGGAACCTATTATATTATTTGTTTCTTCTGTGGTAATCTCAAACTGTTAGTCGAATTTAGACTGTCTAAGTACTTGAGTATGTTTTCTATAACTTAAACAAATGTGCTTGTAAACTATGTGCCACAGCTCTGCTACTACTTGTATGACATCTACTGCTTGACATGGCTGTTGGGGCTTTGCAAGCCTGTTTGTAATATGCTGCACACAAAAATAAAGAATGTAAAAAAAAATGTCAGAGGGGAAACTAGAGAGTCAAAAAAGGTCTGAGGAGAGATGTGAGGTACTTGTGGGGACAACAAGCTGAATTCTTGTCCTGGAACAGTTAGACACCTCTCTCTAGAGTTTATAGGATAAGTAGTTTATCCCCCTTGCTGCAGTTCCAGTCATCACATAGAATGATTGGAACTGGTTTATTAGCTAAAAGCAGTCATTCTGTGATTGCTATCGGTTTAAGCACAGCCCAGTTCATGTGTAACTTCTACACAGTTAACACAGACATTCTGGAGATGTAGCATTCCGGCAAACTGAATAGCAGCTTTGAAGGGCTGTCGTATAGCTTCAGGGATTTTTACGAATGGCAGCAGTAATAAGCCACTAGTAATAAGCAAGATCTGACACTAGTTGGATTCGTGCCTTGGGCTGTAAATATCCTTGCATGACACAGCTCTCCTGAGTTATGTTTGGAGTGGTGCATCAAAATGGGATCAATTTCTCACTTAACCACTAGATGGAGTTAAAGTACAGCTTAATGATTGTGAAAAAGCTAGTGATAGTGTATATATACAGTAAAAATACAATTTAAAAAAACCTCTAGGATTTACTCAACATGTTTGACTGGCAAGACTATTCTATAGCAGTTAGCAAGTTTTTCAATTTACCAAGTGTTAACAGAGTTACATACAAAGGCACATTGTTGTAATGGTTCTAAGATTGCTGTACTGTTACCCATCTTGAACACCATAATGATGCTGAATGCAGCTAATGCTTCTAATGAAGAAGCATATTATATAATTATTCTAAATGAGAAGCTTGTTTTCAAAGCTTCTATATGAAAAGTATTGGATTTGCTGATTAAGGTGAGTTCTGTGCATAAGCCATGTCCTTAATCCTCTTTCATGACAAGCTTATAATCACACTAAAGTTATCAGCAGAATTGATTACTTCATCAGAGATTGTTCGGACTGCTGCAAATATTCCATCCCAGACTGGAATAAAGGTAAGTTTTAAAGGAGCACTCCACTTCCCACAAAGCAACACAAAAATCACTATTTAGTAGATATATCTCCAGTAAATACATGCATTAATTGTTCATGCATGTATTCATTGGGGGTATATCTTAAAAGAGCTTGCAAATGCTGCAGTTCTTGTGAACTGCAGCCTTAGCAAGCCCTCCACTTTTCCCAGAGGAGACTTTCAGTCTCTTCACAGAGAAATAACCAATCAGAGGCTTCATATCTGCCATCTTGTGTATGTGCGTGCACGTGTGGAGTTAAGGAGCTGGTCTGAGGAGGCTAATGGACGTAGGAAGGAATCCTCCCTGGTTGTTTGATTGACTGCCATGGGGCAGTTCCTTAGTTACTTTACAAAAGTGCAGATTTCTCATAGATATCAGCATTTTTATAAACTGGGATTAAACTAGGGTATTCCTCACCCATAAAGCTGAAGTGCTTTTGGAGGGGTCCTTTAAAGCAATTTTAATTATATAAGAAAAGAAAAAGTGAGAAGGAGGAAGTATTTTAATCTTAAAAGGAAAGGAAGAAAAATATATTGCTTTGGAGTTTGTTTTGTTTTTTTTGTTATGTTTTTTTAATCAGAATGTTCTTTGAAGTTTAAGTAGTTCCCTCATAAGCTGGGAGGAGTGACCGGTGCTGTCACTTTGACCCAGCTCTGATGTCATCTCAGGGGGCCCGGTCACACTGTTAAAGCACCGCAGCGCTGACATTGGCCCCTGGAAATTCATTGCCCTTTCAAGGTGGCCCCGGCGGTGAGCAACCAGGCTATGTAGAAGCTGTGGTATGGCTGCTATCATTTTATTGAGGAGTGTATGACTGGATCTGCTTCTTAGTTATAAACAACTTATCCTCTAACCCTTTCCTGTGCAGAGGATCAAGAGATAAAGTCAATCCCTATATATAAGAATTAGATGCTCCTGATTGGAACATTTCATCCTGGTGGGTGAGGAGACTTTCTGCACATGAATTGCACCCAAAGATATAATAATTGATATATAATTGATATAACCCTTGTAGCACTTTTCACATATTCAAGTATTTGACATTTTTTTTATAAAGCCAGATTATGTGGGTGCTGTTCACATTTCTCATTTTATTCATTTTTTTATTATTATTTTGGAGGGATCTGATTGATAATGTTAAATGTTTTATGATTTTTATGTATAAATTGTTTCATTGCCTAGATATCAATATTTTTTTTTTTTGAATCTTACTAACTTTGAAATATGCTTATTTGTTGTAATTTTATTTCATGATTTACAGAAAGTGAAATTTTGTACAAATTAAAATATTCACAACAAATACTTTTCAACCGTTTCAATCAAGATCTTAGAAATAAATGAGTAGTAGCCCTGGAAGGCATTTCATTATAAAACACAATATATCAAAAACATATGACTGCTAGTGCCCTCTTCAATAATTTCTAGATACATAAGAAATATTTTTATAGATTTCATTTTGGGAAAATATTCATGTTTTTGTTTAGTCTGTGTAGGAAATTGTATATTTCTTTTAGTCATGCCTCCTTTATACTCTTTTAAATGTTATGCAATTTAATTTTGTATTAATAGCTGTTTGTTTATTATATGTAAAGACCTAAATGATTAATCTACAATTCCCAGATTTTACTAGTAACATGACGTAAAGTCATGATTTTATTAAAGACACGGAGGCGAGTATTATGCATAACTCTTTCTTTATTTCCTCAGCAGCAAAGAAAGAGAAATATAAATATTATCAAAACTGAAGAAAAACTGTATAGGCACAACAGGTAGCCAATCACAGGATATAGGAAGTAGCTATATAAGTCTTGTGTCTCCCACAATCCCCCTCTTTCTTGCGAACCGAAGACCAGGTAAGATGAACGATGTCCCACTTGGCCGAAACAGGGTAACGGGAAACGATGCGACAATTTCAAGCTAAAAAAGATAGAGAAATATGGTAATTTCTTAATTCAGAACTGCAAACTTACCAAACATAGTCTTGGGGAGACACAGGTAAAACAGAGTTCTGGAATATAAAAACAACAGAATTAGTACACAACATAAAAGTACCACAATCCGTACAAAAGATGCAAATCAAACTGATAGAATACAGACCATACTGAAAAACATACCTGTAGAGCCACCAAGCATCTCGTATCCCAACTCCACTCCGGGAGGGTGGGAGGGAATAATACTCGCCTCCGTGTCTTTAATAAAATCATGACTTTACGTCATGTTACTAGTAAAATCTGGGAATTTTATTAAAGACACGGAGGCTCATATTATGCAAGTTCAAAGCTGTGCCACCACACGAGATGCGATGTGCTCAATTGGTCTGAAGTAGAAGGCTCGGAAGGTCGATTCCCGAGACCAATCCGCTGCTCGCATAATGTCCTCCAGGCGACATCCGACTGAAGAGGCTTTCGAGGCCATCGCGCCCCTTACAGAATGAGGCGTAAATACTGAGGTGTCTATACCCGCGGAGGATAGCAGCCAGCGCACCCAACGTGCTAGAGTAGGAGTTGAAACCGGCCGGTGAGGTGATTTAAAGGATATGAACAGATCGTGCAGGTCTGTCATGCGAAGGGGACGTGTAACATCCAGATAGTCCTTGATGCAATCCACCGGGCAGAGCGCTGGACAGTCTGAAAACCTAGGCAGAGGGGCAGATACGGGATCCATTGCCCGTTCCATGCACCAACCAGACCATGATCTCCATGAATGTCGGTAAGCTGTCCATGTACCCGGGGCCCAGGCGTTATCGAGGAGTCGGAGAGTTGACTGCGAAACGTCTGGGATAACCCAAGGTCCCCTGAAAGGAACCACGCTATGAGGGGTAGCTGATGCTGCAACACCAGGTCGTGAGAGTTCCCATCCGGATCCAGAAGGAGGTCTTGGAATACCGGAAGCAAACGAGGGTAGTCTATGGACAGTTCCATCAGCCGAGGGAACCATGGGCGAGACCTCCATAGAGGGGTGATCAAAGCCATCCGACAATCGTGGCGGACCAGTTTCGAGATCGTGCGTGCGATCATGTTGAATGGGGGAAAGGCGTACATCAGACCCGGTGGCCATTCTTGGAGGAAGGCATCTGTCGCTATTGCAGCCGGGTCCGGCCTCCAACTGTAGAACCTCGGTAGCTGAGTGTTCAGGCATGACGCGAATAGGTCCAACTGGAACCGGCCCCACAACCTGTTCAGGCACTGGAACACTGAAGCGTGTAGATGCCAGTCCCCGGAGTCCCGTAAGTGTCTGGAATTCCAATCCGCCCCCGAATTGTCCAGACCTGGGATGTGTTCCGCCGTCACCGAAACGTTGTTGTAGAGGCAGAACTGCCAAAAATCCTTTGCCAGAGTCGCCAACATTGTGGATTTCGTGCCCCCTAGGTGATTTATGTAACGAACTGCTGATACGTTGTCCATCTTGAGGAGAACGCAACAATTCGCCCTCCCCGGGGCAAGGCTGCGGATCGCGAAGGCACCTGCCAGAAGTTCCAAGCAGTTGATGTGTAACGACTTCTCTGTGTCGGACCACCTTCCTCCTGTGGAGACGTCGCCACAACGAGCGCCCCAGCCGTGTAAGCTGGCATCGGACTCTATCACCACATCCGGGGCCGAACCGAAGATGGCTCTTCCGTTCCATGCCTCCATGTGCGCCAACCACCACGCTAGTTCGTCCCTGGACTCCTCGTCCAGCGTTATCCGAGATTCGTATGAATGACCGGAGCGAAGTCGTGATCCCTTGAGCCGTTGGAGCGCTCGGTAATGCAGGGGGCCTGGGAAGATTGCTTGAATAGAGGCCGCGAGAAGGCCGATAATTCTCGCCAGTTGTCTGACCGACAAATCTGGAACACGGAGGGCCCTCCGAATTTCCTTCTGGATGGCTTTTACCTTGGCATCCGGGAGGAACAGGAACTGTTGGATGGAATCCACTTGAAAACCCAGAAACTCTATGGACTGGGCAGGGACCAGGACCGACTTGCTCCAATTGATCAGAAATCCCAACTTCTGCAGAAGGTCGGTCGTCCATCCCAGGTGTATGAGGAGATCCTCTCGTGACTGGGATAAGATCAAGATATCGTCCAGGTAGATAATGAGGCGAACCCCCCGGGTTCGGAGGAAGGTCACCACGGGCTTCATGAGCTTGGTGAAGCACCAAGGGGCCGAGGAGAGACCGAAAGGCAGGCAGGTGAAGCGCCAACGACGCCCATGCCAGGTGAAGTGGAGATAATCCCGGAACTCCAAAGCGATGGGGACCGTAAAGTATGCATCCTTCAGGTCCAGCTTGGCCAACTAGTCCGATTGACGTAGGAGGTCTCTGAGGCAGTGTATACCTTCCATCTGGAAGTGTTGGTAGCGTAGAAAAGCGTTGAGTGGGCGAAGATTTATGACAGGGCGAACACCGCCTCCTTTTTTGGGCACTAGGAATAAATTGCTCGTAAAGCCTGGGGCGGCGAACGGCAACTCCTCTATAGCGCCCTTGGACAGCATCTCCACCACTTCCGTGGAAATCATCTCGTCCTGCTCCGGAGGGAGGGACAGTTCTCTGGGGGAATAAAACTGGACAGGCATGGAAACAAACTCCAGACGAAAACCCCTTACACATTGTAAAACCCAAGCATCTGAGGTGATCTTTGCCCATTCTTGACAAAAATAAGGCCAGTCTCCCCGCCACCCGAACTTGAGCGTGAGGGAAAGAAAGGGTACTCACCGTAAGGACGTCTGCCGGGGGTACCACCGCGGGGGTATCTGGATCCCCAGGCCCGACCTCTTGCCGGGAAGAAGGGAGGGGCTCTCTGTTCCTGAAATCCTCTCGAGGGAAAGAAGGAACCTCTGGTTGCGCAGAATGCGCCTCGGAAACCACGGCCGGGTGGACGGTTCCTGCTACGCCCGGCCCCTCCGAAAACCTTAGGCGCGAACACTCGCTTCATGTTCGCCTGTGCCTTGTCAATAGCCGTAAAGGTCTTGACATAAGCACCCATATCCTTAACGAAGGACGTGCCAAACAGGAGACCCTCCTCAGTTGGATCAGGCTCCGCCACAGTCATAGCGGCCAATTTAGGGTCGATCTTCAGGAGGATCGCCTTGCGTCTTTCTGTAGACATGGCCGTATTGGCGTTCCCCAGTAAGCAAATAGCTCTTTGGACCCAACCAATGGCCACATCCACGTCCAGGACGGAGTCCCCGGTCCTGGCAGCATCCAAAAGCTCGTAAAGCTTGGAAAGGGGGCCTAGGGTATCCAGGATCTTGTCCTGGCAGCTTTTAAGGGAGTGGTCAAGGCCCTTCTTGGGCTTCCATCCTGACTTATTCAGGAATTGAGCAATTTGCGGGTCAATGTCCGGGGTTTTGCAAGCCGCGCCCGGGAGGGACGGGCGTGGACACTCGGCGCGCAATTTATTGCGGCCTTCCCTAGAAAGTGGCGTGCGGATACGCTTAGCCACATATTGGGCGATGTGATCTGGGGGAACCCACTCGGCGGACCGAGGATGACGTAGGTCGTCTGGGTCAAACAGGGGGTTGCCCTGTGGGTCAAGGATCGAGGTGTCACCCCCCGGGGGAGCAAGTGAGGGGCCCCGGGTATTGGCGGAGGACCCGGAGGGGTTCACGCCCGTAAGGGGCAAATCCTCGCCAGAATCATCATGATCAGAGGAGTCGTACTCCATAGCGTCGGACTCATCCTCCACACTCCGGTCGGTATCCGACCCAATATCATGGGCTCTAGCCCTTTTCCATAGTCTAGCCTTTTTAGCCCGGCCAGGGGCTCTTTTGCGCGTGGGGTGCGCGCCATCTGAGACCGCCTCAGGCGTGTTAATCATGGCAGGTAAAACCTGCATCGAGGAGTGGGAGCCGACATGTATGGATTTAGCCTTTGCCTTACGGGCTCCAGGCACGGTTTGAGCAGGGGAGAGGGCAGGGGTGGCCATGGCAGGTAAAATCAGAGAGTGCAGGGACTGGGAAAAAATTTGAGGAGACAGCTCCCATGGCTGAGGCGATAGCCTTCTGGATGGAGGAAGCCATAGTGGCCTCTAACATGGCTTGGAACTCTTGGGAGGCCATGGCACCATCAGTATTATCTAATTGGAAGTCCCCTGGGGAACCAACAGGCCCATCACCCCTATCCTGCATGGTAGTGACAGTGGGGGACAGAATAGACAGACCAATGAGAATTTAAATAGAAAAAAAAAATAATAATAATTAATGCAATGGAAATTATATAGGGAGCAATGAACTGACTATAAACAAATCAGGTTGAATAACACCAGGGTGTTAGCTGGGAGGGAGAGGGAAGGGTTGATTAACCCACAAGGAAATACAGAAGAACAAACGTTTTGGCTGGTGTCCCCAGGGAGCAGGGCTACGAGGTGGCTGGTCGCACGGCAGCACTGGGAGGAATACAAAAGACCGCCCCCAAAATGGCCGCCGCACGAGGGAGGCACACGAGGAAAACACTCGGCGGGGGAAGGGGCTCGTGCACCCGCCCGCCGAGCCGACACGCTATCTGGAGCAAGGGGGGAGGAGAGAAACGTGTACACCGCCGCGGTCGCGAGGAGATCGCGGCCGCGGCACAGCAGGTCGGGTCCCGTGCAGAAGCACGGGTAGGAGAGGGGAGAGAGGAGGGGGGTGGTGGGGACCGCCCGGACGGGGCAGTGACACACCCGCGGGCCCAGAGGGGAGACACCAGCCGAGGAAAACAAAAATAATCAGAACAACATCAAAACCAATGCAAAAATAATAAAACAAATAACAATAAAACAGCATGTAAATCATAAAAGGAAAACACACTGTAAGACAAGTTAAAATGGAATCACAATGCAAGCCAGAGATCAGAGAAAACACTTATCTGTCTGAGGAAGCAGCAAAGAAAGAGGGGGATTGTGGGAGACACAAGACTTATATAGCTACTTCCTATACCCTGTGATTGGCTACCTGTTGTGCCTATACAGTTTTTTCTTCAGTTTTGATAATATTTATATTTCTCTTTCTTTGCTGCTGAGGAAATAAAGAAAGAGTTATGCATAATATGAGCCTCCGTGTCTTTAATAAAATCCTATGTTCTGAAAGGATCGTCTTGGTTGATATTTGTAAATGCCTTTTGATATAAGAGAATATTTTAAAGTACCATTCAATTTTTAATTAAAGCCTTAATTTATTTTTTCAGTGCTTTTTTTTTTGTTAGAGAAAAAAAATGTACACTGTATTATTCATTGTTTATTGAAAATTTTTATGAAATTTAATAGAAATCTAAACAAAGCATAGATGAGCAAAGTACAAATTCATAGATTGAAGTGGTCACATATTAAATAAAAACCCATCAGTGTCTATTGTATACTCTAGAAAAAGAGATAATTTAAGATGTAGTAGTTGGATGCTTAGGTTAACCCATTAAAAGAAAAGGCACACTGTGATTATTATTGTGTTTTTTTTTTTTTTTTCAGGCATGTTCTGGGAAACCTAAACAAAGCAATAGGGGTATATATATATATATATATATACATACACACACACAGATATATATATATTATATAGACAGATATATATCTGTGTGTGTATATATATATATCTGTCTATCTATCTATATATATATATATATATATATATATATATGTATTTAGACATATACAGAAGAGATAAACATTAGCCATATTCATTATAGCTGAAAAAAAATACTCCTGTGCATTGCTGTGAAATATATGTTCTGTTATATATTTACAATGTTAATTTTCTAATAAGAAAATTAAAACAGGAAAAGAAGTAATTTTGTGCTTAACTTTTACTTTAACATAAATCTATATGACATGCAGCTAAAGAAAAAAAAAAAACAGAGGTCTTATTGGTATGAGCATCTTATTGTCCTTGTCCTACTCCTATAGTCAATAAAATGAATACTGTTAGGTTGTGTAATTCTGACATCTGTGTCCCAAGAAATATTAACCTAAAAAAGTGACATTGAAAATGACCGATTGCGAATGAATTCAACAATAACAAAAATACTACTTAAAAGATAAAATAAATAAATGTAAAGAAGCACTCCAAGTACCATAACCGCTACAGTTGATATTGTGTGTGTATAGGGGCAGTAATGTATGTGTAAATAGGAGATGTCAGGTGTAGGAGCTGTGGAAAGTGCGTTGTTAGGGAATAGTGTGTTTGTGTACAGGGTATCTAGTTTGTGCATAGGTGATCCAGAGTGTGTACAGGAGATATAGTTTGTGTATTGTGACCATTTAGGTGGCGCAGTGGTGTCTATAGGGGATCTAGTGTGTGTGTTTGTTTGTAGGGGTCAAGAGTGTATATAGGGTATGTAGTGAATGTGGTGCGTGTTATACGCCGGTGCGTGTTATACGCCGATAAATACGGTATATATAGAGAGAGAGAATTCTATTTATTTTTTAAACAAAAAAAGCAACATTAATTCCCTCCTCCCTTTTTTTCTTACCTTTGACAAGGAAGGTTGGTGATTGATTGGTTCAGTGGTATTTAGTGCCTCTAGCCTGTATCTCCTCCAGGTGCTTGAAAATACACTATTATCACAAGTTTTGGCATTAAGCTATGTTGGAGTGTTGCTGTGGTAACCAGTGGCAACGTTCCACACTGCTAAAGCTATCTGGGCAGTGAGCAATATCTCCCCAGAGGCCTGTAAAGTCATACAGCAAAACCAGTGCTTGCATAGGGCCGGCCCTGCATGGGACAATAGGAGAGATGCTTGATCTCCCCTGCTGGCCTTAGCCCGTGGCTGTGGCATTTGCCCGGTGATTTATGATTTATTAACTACTAGCAGTCCTACTGTGACTTAAATCAGTTTAAGCACAGCCCAGTTCACGTGTACCCTGGACCATGTTAAAGCGGCACTGTCATGGCCAAATCCCGTTTTTTTTTTAACCCCTCCTCACGTCTCCACTACATCAAATTGGCCCCCTTAGTCACCCCCAAATGCCCTTATGCTCCCCAGATTACCTATTTTTTAATCTTTATTTTCTGCCCCGATCTATATTAAGGGCGCCGCCATCTTTGTGTGGGTAGATGAAGTCCCTGTGGGACACGTCATCTGCCCACACTAGACAGACTGTGAGATTCCCGCACATGCCCAGTGAAACACTTGGGCATGCGAACGGAAATTTCATCCATTCAGTAATTCGTCAGATAGACGAATGAATGAATGAATAGCATTGTCAGACGAACAAACAAACACTGAGTATCAGTGTTCGTTTGTTCTTTCAGTTTATTACAAGGAGGGAGCTACCGGCGCGCAGCTCCCTCCTTGTAATATGTAAAGGTAGAAGCGTCAGGGAGCAATGCTCCCCATCACTTCATAAGCCCCCCATGTCATTACTCACTCTATGGGGGTCAATATGATTAAAATCTCCCAAATGCCCATACTCGCTATACCGCAAGTAGGGGCATGTCTACTAAACCCCCATAAAAAAAAACCATAAACCTACTATCCGGCCTCCACCACTGCGCAGTGGGGGCCATAAATTACAATGGGGGGGGGCATACTGTCCTCCCCCACCGGCCCCCACCCTTGAGCGGTGGGTGGGGGCCATAAAGATAATGAGGGGGGACCTACTGTCCTCCCCCTAGCCCCTACCTCTGCGCGGTGGGTGGGGGCCATAAATTACAATGGGGGGACCTACTGTCCTCCCCCCTGGCCCCCACCCTTGAGCAGTGGGTGGTGGCGATAAAGATGATGGGGGGGGACCTACAGTCCTCCCCCCCCTCCTGCCCCCACCCCTGAGCGGTGGGTGAGGGCCATAAAGATAATGAGGGTGGGACCTACAGTCCTCCCCCCCGGCCCCCACCCTTGAGCGGTGGGTGGGGGCCATAAAGATAATGAGGGGGGGGACCTACTGTCCTCCCCCCGGCCCCCACCCTTGAGCGGTGGGTGGGGGCCATAAAGATAACGGGGGGGGCTACAGTCCTCCCCTCAGCCCCCACCCCTGAGCGGTGGGTGGGGGCCATAAAGATAATGAGGGGGGGACCAACTGTTCTCCCCCCACCGGTGTGGTGGGGGGGGCAATAAATTACAATGGGGGGACCTATTGTCCTCCCCCCAGCCCCCACCCCTGCGCGGTGGGTGCTGGCCATAAATTACAATACTGTCCTCCCCCCCCCGGCCCACACCCCTGCACTGTGGGTGGGGGTCATAAATTACAATGGGGGGACCTACTGTCCTCCCCCCGGCCCCCACCCCATCAAAGGTGACTAAGGGTCACCCAGCCCCCCCACCCAAAAAAAAAAGTAACCCCCTACCTACACCACTCACCCTAAAAATAGTGAGGGGGGAATAAAATAACTAACCTTTGAAAAACTAAACTAAAAAATTGGTAATGGTTTTTTATTGGCCTTTGGCCTTTTTTGGGGCTGAAACATTAAGATTTTAGAAAAAAGAAGACGTCGGCGCTGGATACAGGTAAGTCACTGAAGGGGTTTCAACCCCTTCAGCAACTTGGGATGGGGGGTGGGAGGGAGAGGAGATCTGCAGTGCCAGGAAAACGGATTGTTTTCCTGGCACTGGAGAGTCCCTTTAACTCCTTTACTGTGTTAACCTCTACCACTTCAGCTGGAAGGCTATTCCATGATCCACTACCCTCTCAGTAAAGTAATACTTCGTGATACTATTTTTAAACCTTTGCCCCTCTAATTCTAAACTATGTCCTCTTGTTGTGGTAGTTTTTCTTCTTTTAAATATAGTCTCCTCCTTTACTGTGTTGATTCCCTTTATGTATTTAAATGTTTCTATCATATCACCCCTGTCTCGTCTTTCCTCCAAGCTATACATGTTAAATGACAGAGAATTAAGCAGTGAGACTTCAGAGGCATGATCTATACACCAAAACTGCTTTATTAAGGTCTGAAACTAGGGAACATATTGGGATTCTATGCTGTTTTCACTCAGGAAAACATAGCTTTATAACACATTATACAATGATTTACCAAATATTACAGTTTAGGCTTCCCAGTTAACACATTTAAAGTGGCGTAATTATAATTCAGCCAATATTTTATTTTTCCTATTCATCACATATCCTTTGAGAAAATAACTCCTTTTCTGAAAACATGGATTTTTGCTTTTGTTAAAACTCATAATATTCATAAGTTTTTTAGATATTGATTAGATATTGATGTTGATTAAATATATATTTTATTTCCAAAATCTCTAACAATTTTTATTTGGCTTCCAAATCTTATAAAATGTGATTGACCTATAGGGTAATGTTATTTGGCCAGGTCATATTGTTTGTTGCCACATTAGTTTTTTATCTTGGGATCAAATGACTAGGGGGAAAACAGAGCATTTAAAAATGAGATTATTCTTTGGAAGATTGTCATTCAGTTTAAGATATTTACACATGACAACTGTTGGTCATTTTAGTTTTATGAGTTTATTCACAACATAAAAAATAGTGGTAAATTGACAAGGGAATTGCAAATAATAAAAAAAAATCTGTTTATTTTTTATTTTATTGTTTTTTTACAACTCATTTTCTCATAATTAATTTATGAAATAAACATATTTATTATGTCTTTTTTTTGTACAGTTCAATACGATTTTTGAGATTTACCGTTTTGTTTTATTTTTGTTCCTATCAGGCTTTTCTAAACACTTTTATGTAAAACCACCTTAAAGGAACACTATAGGGTCAGGAACACAAACATGTATTCGTCATCCTATAGTGTTAAAACCACCATCTAGCTTCCCTTGCCTCCCTAAATATAGTAAAATTTTACTTGTATTCAAGTCTGCAGCTGCTGCCTCTGCCCCTAATCTGCCTGCTTGGCTGACATTCTCAGAAGGGATTCTTTGAGCCAATCACAATGCTTTCCCATAGGATTTCCTGAGATTGTCAAGGAGGAAGATCAGGGGCAGAGCCAGCCAAACGCAGCCCTGGCCAATCAGCATCTCCTCATAGAGGTGCATTGAATCAATGCATCTCTATGAGGAAAGTTCAGTGTCTCCATGTAGAGGGTGGGGACACTGAATGGCAGTGCTGCACAGTGTGTTGATTCCCTTTATGTATTTAAATGTTTCATATCACCCCTGTCTCGTCTTTCCTCCAAGCTATACATGTTAAATGACAGAGAATTAAGCAGTGAGACTTCAGAGGCATGATCTATACACCAAAGGCATGATCTATCCACACAGTGTGCAGCACCGCCCTAAGAAGCACCTCTAGCAACCATCTGAGGAGTGGCCATTGGAATTATCACAAAGCTCTAATGTAAACACTGTGTTTTCTCTGAAAACACAGTGTTTACTGCAAAAAGCATGAAGAGAATAATTCTACTGACCAGAACAAATGCAATAGGCTGTAGTTATTTTGGTGACCCTAGTGTCCCTTTAATATAGCTTCCTCCTTCTGAGCTACCACTGTCACAAATACAGTTACCCCAGGCTTGCACATGACTTGTTGCAGTGGGTAAAAGGGTTAAAAATCCCTTTCTTTTGCACTATAAAAATAAATAAAATATACAAAACCCCTGTAAATGTGTCCCACAATGATTATGATATAAATGCTGATTTAATGTATCAGGTATAGTATGTCTGTCATATCTAATGGCCTGGATCAGGGATAAGCAATCTCCAGCACTCCAAATGTTGTGCACTATATCTCCCATAATGCTCTTGCAGTCATAATGCTGATAAAACATCAAGGGAGACATAGTCAACAATATCTGGAGTGCTGAAGGCTGCCTATCCCTGACCTAGATATAAGTTCTTTCAAAATATTTCCTAAAAAAATTTATTTAATTCAAACTATACCTTCCAAGGATTGTCCTGGGATATCTCACAACAACCCTTGGTCATAGTGGATATTGTCCCATTAATAACAGGTAGTCAGACTTAGGACCAGATCCCCGGTTGAACAATTTCAATGTGTTTACAACACCTTCAGACACGCACACACACATACACAGCAAAATGTTAAAATGTTTAACTTCTGTCTGTCACAGCTACATGTTCAGTTACACTTCATACTTCTGTATGCTCAAAATGAACTTAATGTTTTATTGTATGTAGTGATGTCGCAAACCGTTCGCGAACATCCCGGGAATGGCTCGCCGCGGGTTCGTAGCGAGCTCCGGTCAGCTGACACATCCCGGCCAATCTCCAGCAGACCTCGCGACATCACTAATTGTATTTATGTCGTGACTTACCGAAAGTGCTTGCTGTATAAAAAAACAGGTGCAGGAGTACATGGAAGCAAATTAATAAATATACGTACATTTTCTAGATGGTTCAAAGTAAATGTTTCGTACTAATTAAAATAGCCACATAATGAATCCATTCAAAATACATGGGGCGGCAAACTATATCACTGTTAACCATTTCTGTGCTAGGTGATAGCACAAAAACAAATTCAAAGGATGAAATGGTTGTGTCAAAAAGTGCACCTGCAGATTCTAACTTCCTTTTCGTGTAATTGCATTGGTTTTTACCTTGTAAAATGTTAGAGGTTTTGCTTTTTTTTTTTTGCTTTTTTTTACCTACTTCCTTCCTCCTGCTAAATGATGGCATATACAAGCACATGGTTTCATTGGTTGAGTTTTCTTTCATCTCTTAAGGAACTAAAATAAACCGTGTTCAATGTGGTTAACCTAATAAATCAGACCTTTAAGGTAAATGTAGGATAGCAACAAAAAAGGTAGAGATTAGACCACTGGTATGGTGACTCGGTTAACCTTTTTGCTTAGAAATATGGCAGACCCACGTTCCAAGCTCCTTGCATAGCTTATGATATGACATGATCCTTGCCTACTTGTACGCAGTTTCTGTTAAATATAGTGATTTCCTATATAAGTGCTGTGTAGTGTGGGCATAGACCATAGAAGTCCCCACCACCTCTGAAAATGTTCTTCATATTGTTCTTTGAAGAAACTTATACTGTACTACACTGAAGCTGCTGTCATCTTATACAGGGACTTCATTTATATATTTCATCAATGTAACTGCTCCCATTATTGATCTACATACTTCATAAACTTCTGCTTGGCAGAGATTTATGCAATATGCTGAGCTCGCCATTTGAAGATAATGGCAATAACAAGATTGGCTGATCAGCTATTTTCAAGCTCATTGCAGTAGTTTATAGCAGGCACGTAACTTCTCAATGCGCCAGATAACAATAAAAGTATTAATTAAATTAGATTCTCAGCATAGCCTTAAAGCATAGTTTTAATAAACTGGACATTATCTTTTTTTATTTTTTTTTATTGTGCACAATGGTCCACTATAACTAAAAGGGACACTATAGTCACCTGAACAACATTAGCTTAATGAAGCAGTTTTGGTGTATAGAACATGCCCCTGCAGCCTCACTGCTCAATCCTCTACCATTTAGGAGTTAAATCCCTTTGTTTATGAACCCTAGTCACACCTCCCTGCATGTGACTTGCACAGCCTTCCATAAACACTTCCTGTAATGAGAGCCCTATTTAGGCTTTCTTTATTGCAAGTTCTGTTTAATTAAGATTTTCTTATCCCCTGCTATGTTAAAAGCTTGCTAGACTCTGCATGAGCCTCCTGTATGTGATTAAAGTTCAATTTAGAGATTGAGATACAATTATTTAAGGTAAATTACATCTGTTTTGAAAGTGAAACCAGTTTTTATTTTTTTTCATGCAGGCTCTGTCAATCATAGCCAGGGGAGGTGTGGCTAGGGCTGCATAAACAGAAACAAAGTGATTTAACTCCTAAATGACAGTGAATTGAGCAGTGAAATTGCAGGGGAATGATCTATACACTAAAACTAATTCATTTAGCTAAAGTAATTTAGGTGACTATAGTGTTCCTTTAAAAGAACACTCCAAGCAACATAACCACTACAACGAGCTGAAGTAGTTATGGTGCTAGGAGTGCCCTGTTGCCCCTCTATTGTAACTAGCCAAACTTGCAAACAGTTTGATTTTTGCCAGTCATTTATGCCAGTAAATGCCAGATGCTCCTCCTGGGAATTTCTGTAAGTTCTTCTGAGCTAAGTCCTACTGCTAGCTGGTTGCTCTGAGCCAATGAACTAAGCCCTGCACTGCCACACTTAAATCAGAGCCGAGAGCTTCCTGCTTTCATATAGGCATGGCCGGGACTAGTGCTTAGCTGGTAAGAAGTCAAACAATTAGTACAGTGTTTGACTATTTACATTGGGGGTGAGAGTGAGGCCACTCCTGCCACCATAATCACTACAATGTGCTGTAGTAGTTATGGTGCTTAAAGTGTTCCTTTAAACTATTTTGAACATAGCAATTGTTTTACAACTTGAATCACTGTTTAATTTTTTTTTTTTATGTTCTGACTTGCCAATGTTTCGACCTGGACTTTCGAAACATTTTGAACAGAAAAATATATGTTCCCAAAGTATCCATACACGGAAAGTGCAAAATTATAATTTTATGAAATGCAAGGAGACAGATGTTTGGCTAAAGTGCAAAATAATTTAATCGTGTCCCTTATATGAACGTATTCATGCCAAAATCTGTTTTATTTATGTCTTTGGGAAAATAAATCTGCTGGAGATCTGCAATATTTGTTTTCAAGATACATTTTCCCTTTTTTTTTTTTTTCAATATTGATTGAACATTAGTGCCTGCGTGTGTGTTGTGTGTATTTTTTTCATGGGCATCCGAGATGTTACATGCTTATGGTTTGAAATTAGTCCACAATGTCTATGTAAATAAAGTCTGGAGCCACAGAAAAGTGCTTGCACTAAGCTAACTCTTTCAAAAGGGTACCTCAACCAGTTTATGTAAACAGGACTGTGAACTTAAAATTGTTGGGATTCAGTAAGTACACTAAAGTACTGTTTTAAATGTCTCCAAAAACTGAGATACTTCATGTCTGTGAGAATTTAATCATGCATTTCCAAGCTTTCAATCGTCCTAATTATTTGTGAAAATGTCCTCTGTACATGCTTAACAAACTTGAAGTAGAATCACAGTAATAATCATAGTAACAGTATTTCTGTGGCAGCGTAACACTTCTATGGATGTTGTGATTAATTGAACCAGTCGTCTTTAATTTAAGCGTCCCTCACAGAGCTTACAGAAATGATGGCCTAGTTTAAAAACCACAGTTATTAGATAGCACAGGACATGTGTGGTCTTGTGTGCAAAACTATCATACAGCCGCATTGTACAATGTGGTTGCTTGTTCAATTGTCTTGATTGATGTTAATTGGAGTAAAAAAGGTTTTGTGCCTCATTAACTGAGAGAACATGACAAAGAGCGTGTCAAAGTTAATGATATAATCAGCAGAGGCCATTTTTGTTTTTTAACCATTGCTTACATACAAATTTTTCATTGTTTGCACTTGATGTTAAATTTTATGACCACTCCGTAACGCAACTTAAAATTCCATTGGAGCTTTGTATGTTTTGTTTTTATCGCACTATGTAATGCCCCCTAACCTTACTCTCCTTGCCACCCCTTCACTACTGTGTTCTTAAATGCACTAAACGTCATGCTCCAATTGCAGTGGAAGTTCATTTAGTCACATGTGGTTTCAATGTTTGCATAAAATGATTTACAATAGAATTACAATACATTTTATAGGAAAGAACCAATAAACACATATTGCCAAAGTAGGACACCGTAGTTTAAAAGTAGTGATATAAGGATAATGGAACACTCCAAGCTCTATAACTACTACAGAGTGCCCTGGCATGGGCCCACCCCCCGGAATGAGAACAGTCAAACCAGAATGCTGCTCCCCACTCCACTATATCCAACTGAGATGAAAAAAGGGGGGTTAGGCGCTCACTATGGCAATAGGCAAAAAGGTGGTGTTGGACAGCAGTAACCAATACAAGGATTCCCAACCTTGTGATGTATAGTAAAGAAAGAAAGGAGGAAACCGCGCCCTAGATTTTATAATACAAAAAAACATATACATACACAAGTCTTTGTTGATATATACAGTTGACCTAAAAAAATAAAAGGACATAAAGGAACAATAGTGCAATATATTATGGGCAGTGAGTATATGTACGAGTGCTTCTATATGGTAACACTCACACTTACCAGAGCTAACTCAGAGCTCAGCTGTTATTGCGTGTGGACGGAACAATCCCTGTCTAAGGATATATGCAGTGATTGGCTTCTTGGTAGTCTCAGGCAAAATGCAGTATGTAGGTCATATGTAAAGAGACATAAAGATGATCCAATAGTGCAGTAAGTACTTATAGATGTATAAGAAAAAAATAAAGAGATGTACTCACATATCAACTGTACTATATATATATATATATATATATATATGTATATATATATATATATCTCAACAAAGACTTGTGTACGTATATGGTTTTTTGTACTATACAATCTAGGGCGCGGTTTCCTCCTTCCTTTCTTTCTATGTGAGCCTAGCCAGGAGGAGCAGGGCTTATCTCTTGGCTGAGCGCAATCTGGTGACACTCTCAGGCAATGACCTGGAGTGCTTAGTTTGGGAGTTAACTGAAGTTCCTAAGAAGGATCTTCAGGCTGTCTGGTGGATGTAGTAGAGGTGGAGCATAGATCCCCAGGTAAGAAGTCAAATGAAAAATGATTTGACTACTTACAATAGGAGGGATTTCAGGGCACTCCTGGCATCATAAGCACTACAGCGGGTAGGTTTCTTTAACCCCTTAAGGACCAAACTTCTGGAATAAAAGGGAATAATGACATGTCACACATGTCATGTGTCCTTAAGGGGTTAAAGCGGCACTGTCATGCCGAAATTACCTTTCCCTAATCACTTCTGCTTCTCTTCCTCTGTCAGGATCTGTTCTTCATTTCTTCCTGTCTGCTCTAGTTTTCTTTAAAACATAAGACAAAGTAGAAACTATTTGTCTTATGGAGGTTTCCTACACCTGACCATCTATGACCAGCAGAGGAGCAAAGTGTGCTCTGTTTCCTGTGGTCAGAGAAATCTTCCCACAGTTCTCACATTTCCTTCATGTTCTCGCAATGCCTCCTTTCCGTATTCCCGAACGCCAGCTAAACTACCGAATTCGTGTTATGACGAATTTCAGTACTTTTAGGTCGGTTCGAAATTTAATTTGAATGAATGAAATTCCAATCCGATTCGTGCCACGGCTGCATCTTGCAGCCGCTTAGTAGATAGCTCCCTAATTCCCGAAGTAAATTAAGTACATTTTACTTAGTATTAGTAAAGTTGGCTGATAGACCAATCTTGGTCTTTCAGCCTTTTGGTAGATAGCTCCCTAATACCGTGGTAATTAGGGAGCTATCTACTAAGCAGCCGTGGCACGAATCGGATTGGAATTTTATTCATTCAAATGAAACCAACCTAAAAGCACTGAAATTCATCCTAACACAAATGGACGAACTGTTTTTTTTTCTGATAGGGTGAAATTCGGCAGTTTAGTCAGCGTTCGTGAATACGTAAAGGAGGCATCGCAAGAACATGGAGTAAAGGTGAGAATTGTGGGGAAATTTCTCTGACCACAGGAAACAGAGAAGCGGAAGTGATTAGGGAAAGGTAAGTTCGGCATGACAGTGCCGCTTTAATGTCGTTGCACACTACAGTATCTACAGTATGTGTCTATACAATCTATATATTATTATGAATTTATGCATACCTTCTAGTTGTCACTGTTAAGGAGGGACATACAGTCCCTATTATAGGCCCAAATTCATCTGTCTTTCTTTTCTATAAACTCCATGTTATTGGTGTGCCTGATTGTGTAACAGAGTTCCACAGCAATAATATGTACAGCCATGTCTCTTTAAACTGCAATAAATGTGGTTAGAAACCATTTTGTGTACATAAGATACACTGTTCTCGTTCTAAGTTACATTTTAGTTCCATAAACAGTTATTAGTAAGTCACCTAAAATTTCTCAGAACAGCCCCGCTCTTGACCACATCCCCACTTAAACCCCTAAAATGAAAGAGTCCCTCTTTGTCTATTTGAAATGTTAGGAGATATAATTATGGCACACTGTGTGCATTGGTTCCTCTGGTGTCAGGAACAGTCTACTGTCTCTATGGTCTCTCGATTTTCATCAAGCATAAGGATAGTTTCACTTACTTTTAAAGATGAAAACAAGATTCTTACCGTTTATTTTTCTTGTTTATTTTGATATACTTTTAAAGCATAATCTATGTACTACATTACAAAGTGGTGTCACACCCAGTCTGCTGTTCCTTTAAGAAACACAGATATTATTATATATTATTATATTTTAAAATCTTTAAATGAAGCAATTAAACCCATTTTGTATTAAGTAAAACAAATCTGGATTTGTTTCACCGCTCCCTACCTGAGTGTTCTTGTTAAATTCTTTTCAAGTGCTTCATGCTGTCTCATACAGAGTGATCCATTCTACAGTGCTCTCTGTACATACATGTTCATCAATGTATGTAAGTGCACATGCTTTAAAATGTGCATGGGTATGCTCCTGAGAATGTACTAGAACTTACTGTGCGATCAAGCAAAAAAAAAAAATCAAGGGTCTGGTGTCAATCAAAATGTAAAGCAATCTGTGACTGTAAAGAAATAAACAGTATTTTCCTTTTATACATAAAAAAAAAAAAAAATTGAAACCATTTGGAATTGCAAATGGCCAGAGGCTGTGCTGCTATTTACATTCACTGGGTGGCGCTGTAAGGGTGAAGCAACATGCAGAAGTTTGTGTAGCTGTAGGTCTGGAAATTAGAATCACAACATTAAAAATTAACAACAGCAACAGCTAGTTATTAGTCTGTAGGAAACCGACCTACACTGCATTAAACTTATATAACATACAGTTACTAAGTAACCGTTTTACCTTGGTATAGGTGCATTACATTTCAGTGAACAAATGCTCTCTTTGTCATATAAGGCAGATCTCACATGTATTTAATATAGACCTTCCCATTAACCATGCCAGGAGTTTTAAGTCATTTTATGAAGTGGTACTGCATTTGGACTTGAGTTATGGAACGAGCTTGTGAATGTTCTGCTGACAGAATGGAAACTTTTAAGAAAAGGCAGCTCAGAGTCATTCATTTTGAAAGGTTTTGTATAATACAGAAAAACATACCTTACGGACCATAAAACGTGTCTATACTTATTAGGTTTTTTGCGGTTGACGTTATGTTGTAGATGCTTTATATCCTTTTCTTCCCTGACTGGAATTTATTAGCCTATGCACTTTAGAAGTGACGGTCAGTGACTTGGTAGAATGTTCAGATTTTATCACCAGTTCCATTGAGATGGCTTTGTTGATACGATTTTGACTTAAAGGATCTTGCTAAGCATTTTGTGTACTTCACTATGGTAACATTATTTACTGTAGCAATGCCGAAAGCTAAAAATAAAATGTACATGGGGATGTGGGTTTATATGTAGTTGAAGCTTTTGCCAAGCAAAGCTCAATATATATCACAGATCGGCTCTGCGTGGCAGGACAACTCTCCTGGCCTACAAATCCTGATTGTGACGAAAGTAACCTTGTCACTGGATCTTGGAGGGGCCTGCTGGCCAGCCTCTTGCCTCAGGACTATGGGCACTGCAATATACCTTGCCCAATGCACTTTAAAAGGCTCTGTTCATGTAAAGTATGTACTTTTGGACAGAGAGACCGACCATTAGTCCTACTTTTTTGGAACTGTTTGTGGCATGAGACCATGTGCACGGTGGGTCAAAAATAAGACTTCCAGGAAATTCCTGAACCCCTGAACTGATCTGGGTGATTTTTTATATGTTGGTCACCCAGATCAGGGCTATCAGGGGGCATGGGGTTTTATGTGTTTTAGGGTAATTTTGGGGTGTTTTAAAAAAGTATCTCTTTTCTGTGTTTGGAGATAATTGGATTAGATTATTACAATTCCTGATTCAATTATCTCTGAGACAGAGGGGAGGGATTGTGTGTTTGTATATGGGAGTATCATGCATTTAACCATTGTTGTTATTGGTCTGTGACTTGGTGCTGCAGTTCCCCACAAGGTCCAGATGGGAGTGCCCCTTGCATGGGAACTTGCATACAAGGCTAGTGGTGGCTGCCATTAAATAGAATGTTTTACCCCTTCATGACGTCTTGGCTAATGTTTGGGGGATTGGAGAACTACATACACTCTGGGGATTTCTATATCACAATACTCCCCTGAGTATAATCACTAGCTCTTCTAAGAGCTGTTCCTGCTACGCTATCTGGACTAGGAGATGTCTACCTACTGGAAGCTGGATCCTGGTCTTGGGTCCAAGGTGGGTGGAGGACAGCGAGACCCCAACCAAGCTGCGGCGGTTCGTGGGGTTTATAATGGTTATGGTGTTCCAGTGCAGTGCTTATGGTACTTGCAACTACTAGGAAGCAGCGATTGACGGAGGTACCCGGTTGGGGTGCCAGGCAGTCCGTCAAACTGATCAATACACACCACCAACCAAATGAACTTGTGAGGTGACTGATATCCTTAATACTGCCTGCTTTTAATTGATATAACTACTTGACTCAATAAAATAAAATTTTGCATCATTTTAGCTGATTTAAATGTTTAATTTTACACCATGATTTGGTTCTGTCTATTTAGGGGGCTGGAGTGTTGTCCTTCGGATGACTTTCCCGAGGTTCTGGGGAATAGAAGTTCTCTGCACACCCCTCTATTAGTAATGTATTGTGTTGGCATTGCATTGAATATCTGTCTTTGCAGCATGCTCTTGATCTCAGAGCCCATCAGCAGCATGCTGTTCAGGGTAGATAGGAGGGGACATACCGTAACATAGAAAGTTGGGAGTATGTCAACTCCCAACTCTTTGTTAGTGTTTGAGTCATCATTTCTTTTTCTCTTTGGACTCAAGCCCCAGGTGTTTCTGGAAACTAGCAATGACCCTAGGTATTAGGTTAAGGGGAGAGGGCTCTGCTATCTGTTAGTAAGATTTCATACTTTCCTTCACCCTCACCAGAGGCCAATTCCATTTCTATCCCCTATCAATGACAATTGAAGCATTTCTCTTTCTAGTCCTCTTTGATTTCACTGTTTCCCTGACCTCTATGGCTCCCCACCAGCATGACTGCAGTGCCAAAATCCATTTGACAGTTATATGTTTCTTCAGAACTGCTGTCTATGGTGCAAACCCTTTCTAATGCAAGCATGACATGTTTATGACTACATATTCCTTATAGTTAGCAAATATGTCTTTGTGAGGTCTGAAAAATAAAATTATATGTAGCAATTATATGCAATCTACACTTCTAACATGGAAATGGGTGCCTCCATCTTGGCTCCATATTGAGCATTATAATAAATGTTGCCCTTATCTACATTGAACATAGGTAGTGAAAGAGTAGATGAAAAAAGGTTTCTGTCCATTTCTTCTTTTATTTTGTGCGTCAAGGCTGTTCCTGGAGTTAACCGGTTTGTGATTGTCACTTTTGAAATCTTTAACATACCTTTTAAAATAAAATAGAGGATCACATTAAAAATAAGCAACATAAGCGATGGTTGTTTTCAGTATTTATTTCCAGAGAGAGGTGCAATTTCCAGAGAAACAGTTCCTTGTTAAGTCACCCACCATAACACATATTCCCCTCTGCACACACCTCTGCTGACTTGGAATGTGCCTGTCATCATTCTGCATGTGCGAGCATTATGGTTGGTATGTTCAGAAGATGTGCACTAGTGAAATGTACACAATGCTGACTGCAGCCACCAAAACAACAGGAAAGCGATGCGAAACCTCATGTTATCATGGCTGCTTTAATGCTGCTCACAATAAATACATATCCCCTAAATGGTGTATTCTTGTTTTGTTCTGCCTTAGGCATGACAAAACTCGGGTATCCCCCCCCCTCCTCCTTCCAAATTTCTCTCCCAGACAGACACGCGCCCTCACTGATGCATGCACTGATATACACTCACAGATACACAGTCATTGTCACACACACTGTTTAACCAACACACTTTCAGTGAAACGTACACATTCACAGACATACACACACAAATACACTAACTGACAGACACGTGTTCACCGACACACATACACACTCATTGAAAAGACACACATGCAAACTCACTGATAGACGCACACTCACTCAATGTCAGACACACACACACACTGGGACACACAAATACTCACTGACAGATACACACTGGCAAACCCACATACACAACACTCACTGACAGACATATATACACTCAGTGTCAGACACACACATAGACTAGCTGACAGACACACATTCACTGACAAACACACACTCTCACTGACAGACACGCATACACACACTGACAAACATGTATACACTTTCACTGACAAACACACATACTCACTGACAAACACATACTCTCAGTGACACACTAACACACTCACTAATAGACACACACACTAACACTCACTAACAGACACACATACTAACACACTCACCATTTAAAAAAAAAAAAAAATCCCTATATTTGGGGGTGCTGAAGTGGATTTTTCCCTGGGGTCCAGTGGGGCTACTGCTGGCCTCCCTATCTTTGGGGGTGCTGAAGTGGATTCTTCCCTGGGGTCCAGTGGGGCTGCTGCTGGCAGGGCTGGTAGGCGCGAGCTGTCGGAAATTCAGGCTCTTATTGGAGGCGGCGAGGGAGCTCTGATCCTCCTGCTCAGCTCCCTCGCACACCTCTCAATGATGCCGGGGCCAGAGTGACGTCATATTCCGGCTCCCCAGCATCACTGCGGGGCGCGCGATGGAGCTGAGCATGACGAACTCAGGGGAGAGTGCTCCCTCGCCACCCACCTCCTACATCTGGAGATTCCAGCTTCAGGGGGGCCCTAAGGTGGCTAGCCGGCCAGCTCTTAGGCCCCCCAGGACAAGAGACTGGCAAGGTGTCTCCCAGAGCGATTGGGGTGAAAGTGCCGCCCAAGGCAAATGCCTTGTCAGCCTCGCGCTAGATACAGCGCTGCATTCATTGATAGAAAAATATATCCTATGTAAATATAATGTATACACATATGAACAGCAGCAGCACTCAATGCATGGTCTGCCCTGAGTATGGCAGGCCAGGGAGGCTCTCATATAGAAAGTGGTATGTCAGTCTGACATGTCTGCATGCCATGCTGACTGTTACATGTGACCCTGCCCACTTTCCAGGTAGTGTTACCCATTTATGGCACTGGCATTGAGACAAGCAAGCACACCTATCCTCTGTCCTAATTGCACCCCTCCCAATGGGAGGCATGCAGATATATAATTTTTTAAAAAGGCAGAATTCCATGAACTTGGCCTGTGCCACAGATACGCACACAAGTACCCATTTCCTCTTGCATGCTTCTTTACAACTTGCTATGATGGTGCCAGAGTTGTGGACACGGCCTTGCTTTCTGTAAACTGATATGGTCTGTGTCACTGCTGCCATCAGTATATGCAGCAGTTTAATTCATTCCATCTGATAAATGAAACTACTGCTAAAAACGCTGAAATAAATATTCTGTACTTGTCAGTGGTTTATATGAGAAGCTGCAATCTAATTGCAATCCTATTGTAAATTGTTGAATGAGCAACTGTCAAACTCTGTAATCTCAAAGCTGCATTTATGTAAAGCATGCAATAAAATAGTCATCTCCACTCTGAAGTGTCCCTTTATAATTAACAACATAAATTTGATGCATATATTTTTATAATGTATTATGCACATCATTCATTAACTATCCTGGAATCTCCCTTTACAGTGTGAACAGTGAGTGATGATTTCCAGTACTTCTTCTGTCTGCTTTCATGTTGATGTAGACAAGTTCCAAAAAGGGGAAATTCTGCAATTAATAAGTAGGTGTTTCTCAAGTAGGTAAATAAGTAGGTTCTTTAAGAACTATCAGATGGATGTTTTAGTAATATTGGTCATTGGTCATAAAGCTGATGGGAAATGCATTGTCTCTTAGAAATGCATTTGACATACTTCCTTTATTTTATTTTTTTAAAGGATGTTTGAAAAAAATAAAAAAAGCTAGGCAGATATTGATTTATGTTAGAACAGTGTTAAAACAGTGATTTTACTTGTATTTTTCTTTTTATATGCATATGTCAGTTTAGTGGAAAATCTTCAATAAAAGAAAATATTAGACCTGTGTTCTTTATGTATGTTACATACATATTTGTACTAGATAGGAGTGGTTTCTCAAGTGACTACCAAAATAGGCTGATACCATTATAGGACACCATTAGCTGACACCAGCTAATTAAAACTAATTAAATAAACACTTTGACTGCTTGTGTTTAAGGAACACTTCAAATATTAAAATTGTTTCTAGGCAGGAGCCTCATATGCGGTTGGTACAAATGGGACTTCCATTAAATTCGAAAACCCCTGAACTGATCTGGGTGATTTTGGGATATGTTGGTCACCCAGATCAGGGCTATCAGGGGATATGACATTTATGGGGATGTTATGTGTTTAGGGTACTTTCTAAGTTTTGGGGAAAATATGTGAGTTATTAATCTAGCTGACTCAATTGTCTCACAGGCAGAGTGTAGGGAATTATCTGTTTGTATTGGGAGTGTCCTTCTCTGTCACTGTATTGTCATTGGTTGTAAACTTTGTGTCCCTGTTCCCCACAAGGTCCATGTGGGAGTGCCTCTTGCATGGGGACTTGCATAAAAGCCAGTGTGGCACCATTAAACTTGATTCCTGTTGTACCCTTTATGAAGTCTAGGCTCATGTTTTGGTAACTGTCTACTTGCTGGGGAGAAAATACTTGGATTCGTCTGGAACCGTTCAAATCTACACCCGAACTGCAGCTATAATCACCCAGGCTCAGTAGTTCGGGAGGAATAGTCAAATAGGGTATCTACTATACCAGCGTTCATAACAGTCAGATTCCCCTGTTCGATACAGTTCCTCGCTCTCTTTCAAGCTGATGCTTTGGAATTCTTTAGGTGGGTTGGAATACAGCTCTCAATACATTTCCCTATTCAATTCAATTGTTTTTCCTCTTCTGGCCCTTAAAATAGGTAGACTATGTAAAGATGCCTCTAAGACAGTCCAGCACAGGTGCAAGATTTTAGCAGGAACAGCATACAATTACACATATCGTGCTGCTTGCATTGTGTACTGAAACATTCGTGCAGAATATAGGCTTGTTCAGCCTAAGTCCAAGTGGAAGGTACCATAAAGGGTAGTATGAGATTGACAGAGCTAAGATCCTGTGGGACTTCCAGATTCAAACAGTCATGCAGGTACAGACAACTGCCACGGTGCCCACCAACTGCGCTCTTGTGCGGTGAGGCCCTAAACGGCTGGCTTGCCTGCCGCCTGTGCCGCCCTTCCCACCCTCCCCGTCTCATGTGTTTGCGGTCTTCACAAAGATGTCATGCATGCACGTTCTGGCGTCACATGACAGCCACCAAGCAATTACTGCCCTCTTAAGGCTGTATAAGCTGCCTTTATTTCTCTCTGCCCTGTCTTGTTTTCCCTTGTGGAGCGCGTTTCTTGTTGCTAATTCTTGATATTTTTAACTCTGCTTGTTAAATAACTATTCTCCATTCTGTGTCCCTGAATATTGTCTTGTCTCATTGATGATCAGAATCTCTGTTTTCCTAAACTTGGTCTGCCTATCACTATTCTATTTACAGGCCTGGTAATACATTCTGTATTCAGATTTTTATATCATTGTATTTCTTCTCTGAAGTTAAATGTGTCAGGTACAGCCTTTCCTGATAACAAACCTGACATTGTGGTGCAGAGAACAGAAGATTGCAGTGGTGGAGGATCTGGCAATACCCAGTGATCATACTATCGAAGAAGGAACATGAGAAGGTGGACAAATACCAAGGGCTGAAAGAGGAGCTAGAAAGGATTTGGAAAGCGAAGATAGTCCCAGTTGTGATAGGAGCACTCAGGGCTGTAGCTCACAAGTTGGGAGAACGGGTTTAGTAGATTTCAGATCTGAGATCTGAGATCTGTTTCCTGAATAGTGCTGTTCTAGAGGACTGGAAAATAGGGAATACACTAAATACCACCTGGAGAGAAAAAAACAAAAACACAGAAACACACACTGTGAAGTTGGTACTGTCTTCTTCAATCCTTGGCACTGCGGTTTCCTTTAGTGCTCTATTTCCACTATCATACTCGCAACTTTGGTTAACCCTTGGATTTTCACATTAGGTTTTACAACCTTTCAAGTTAGGTTTACAAGACATTTAACGGACTGCCAATAGTTAAACACATATTTCAGTAATGTGTACTTTATTGAAAGTTATTTTTTTCGCTCTGTGTTGGCTCAAGGAGACAGCTTTGAAACTGAACTCAATTTATCTTTAGTCATATCCAGTAAGGCTATGGTTATACCCAGCAATTCAGAAGGAATGAGAGTTATGCAAATGGAATGCATGATTCCCCAAGCTTGCCTCATGTACATGAGCAGCATCCTTAACATACTGCACTCACTCTGCTATCCACAGCTCTTTCTCTGTGTTCTACCAGAGTATTGTGTATCGTCTTTCTACAGTAACCTATCAGCCAAAAAGTGTATATTATTCTAAAATTCCAAGATGGTGTACAATACATCTAATATCTATTTAAGACCAACTGTTTCTGTCTTGATATATAGTTTGAAAATATATGACTCATTTTATATATTGTAAAAACCAAAGAAAATATTTTTTTTTTCTTTGTTTTTACTGTATATATTTGGGCTGATGTGTACTATGGTCGTTGCCGCTGCCCAGGAGTAATGGGAGTTTGAGCGCAGGACTTGTTTTTTTGTATTTGTATTCATTTTATATATTGAATCCAATATATTTACTTTAATTGTCAAAACCTACAGGGTTGCTGGTAAGAAGAAAATATTGTCCTATGGATGCCTCCAAATTCAAGAATTCAGTCCAGCAGATATATGGCAGTTTTTAATGTTATTTGTAGTTCCACATATTAGTCTAGGTTTTTATGAACTTAAATAATACAAAAAATATATATCTATGAATCTAAAAAACGCTAATTGTGAATAGGAAAAATACAAAATATGATAAAAAATGCTACCATTGGCTTCCCAAACCCCACACTTCAAATGTTGTTTACCAATGTGTTTTGATTTGGTTAATTTTTTTTTTCTTTTAGTCAAGTTTATGTGGTTTCCATCTTAATAAACTTATTCTGTTTACCAAGTACACTGGGTTCTGCGAATGTTTATGCCTACCTTAAAGCACAGAGGGGGGTATGTGCTATGCATAATCTGCACTGAGCACTAGAGATGCCTTGAGCTGGTCATATAGGAACTTTACAAGGTGAGCAGTGCTATTAAGTACCACACATTATATTTGTGTTTTGAGGTACTACACTGTATTGTTCTTTTATGCTTTTTTCCTATCCTTGATTTTCTGGGAGTATCCACTGTAGGAGCAGTGTGTTGCACTGCCAAAAAAACCCAGAAGTGTCTGTGCGTAGAACCAACCTTGTAGGTTCTGTCTATGTGTGTGTGAATTTGTATACCCTTATTCTCAGTATATGCATATATGCATATGTTTACATAGTCCTGTATTAATATTTTATTACAAGAGTAATTTAATAAAATAATAATAAACATGAAAAGTAAATTCCAGTGGTAGTTACAAATTAAACAAAGCAAACAGTGTTCAAAATTAAATAAAAAAAATAAATAAATAAAACACAGAGGCCAAACATGGACACTTTAACAAGTGAAATGGTTAGGAATTTACTATTAGGAGCCCTCAGATATGTACACCACGCTGAATAGGTGGTAGATGATACCAGAAGAGTTGAAGATCTGAAAGCAATATCCATTTGGGATAGAGAAAGACATACTCTGCGATGGTTCTACTGGTTGGATTTTTTTCCCTTAGCCAGCTTTATAAGATTCTTAACTGGTAAACACACGGGAGGATGGGCCAAACTGAAGAACCTGGTGCGATGGGTGGGGGGACTACTGGGGGCAGTGAACCAGATATTATCATTCATAGCTGAACCCTTCACCTATTTAACTATGATCTAAAACCAAACCCTAGGACCCAGCTGCTGTTCAATCTCCTACCACACCCTATCCCATGCACATTCCTTCCCTGCACCCCTTCATGCACCCTCTTCCTCCCCCAAATTATTATTTTTCTCTTGCTCTCCTCTTTTCTCTGCTCATACTTTATTCTTTATCTTAATGCTGTCCTTTTTGCTTTGGATGTTTAGCTATTGCTCCACATGCTACTCGAGCTTGATTCCCTTCCCGTCTGAGAGGTCCCTTGCATAGTGGGAGAAATTCCCACACATTACAAAATATGAATTGGTTACAATCACCTAGAGGCCTCATGCAAGGTTTAAGAGGCGCATTGCTTTAATGACTGGCGAAGTGGAGCTCATGAGGAGAAAAATTTATATTTTATAAGCGAGCACTAAATATGTATAATGCTGTATGTAAGACATTGGATACTCTTAATGTTGACAGTAACTTGCACAACAATGGTTTAGGATGACTGTATTTGTTAATCAAGCATATAAGAGTTTTGGTCAATTTCTTTATATTCCTTCATAGTCTATCTGCAAACATTATTTGCTTCCTCTGCAAGAAGGCTGTTGAATGTGATGTTACCAATAAAATCTATTTAACACAAATAATGACAATGACTGGCTAGAGTGCACCAAAGACTTGTCAGTAGGTAGTGGAGTGCCTTTCCCATCTTCATATCTATTACAAGTGCATGTTTTTTCTATTCTCTATTATCTTTTTGCTTTTGACAGGAGAATCACCTGGGAGGCTGATCAACTAATCATGTCGAGATATTTGAGTATTTCTGAGAAATTAACCCTATTCTCTAGGTATAGAACACTGAGATATGCTTACACTTCTCTAAACATATTTCTAATATCACCCATTAGCTTTGCATTGGGTGGTAAGGTCCTGAACATCCTAAAAGACAGGTATTTGTATTGACAATCATCTAGGATTGTTATTTGTTAAAATCAAACCTCCTTAAACCGGTTGTTGTTGTAGGTGTTGAACAGGACATGGCATTTCATTGGATCAGGGGTTGAGTACATGGTGGTAAATGGGCAAAGTCCAAGAGGGAAGTAACATTTTTGGCAGTAAAGTCTAGCGCCCCACTATCTTAAAACTTTGTTTCACTCCACTGCTAGAGTGGATTTGCCATATACAGCAGGAGCGAAGTATAGTGAGCTAATAATTGTTATTCATTAGGAGCTTTTCCCAAGGGAACCATGAAAAGTTGAATTTGAATGGGTTTTCCTCCAAGAAGTAGTCACTAAGCTATTCATCATCTTGATGTCCTCCGCTCTCATAATTGACTTCCTAATTTCCAGGGTGTGGCAGTAAAAAACAAACTAATCCACTTGAAAAATGTCATAGCTGTCAAAAAAAAAAGAAGAGATTTGGTATCTTTGAATACACAGCATTTTTATTGAAGATGATCTTTAGTCCATAGTAATTAGATGTTCAGATTCTCTGATACTATAGTTGGATAAAGTGAAAAACAGAAAGAAATCTTGACACACAATACATTTTATTTTACTATTTAAATGTGCTGCATGTATTATTTTCGAGTGGAGAGTGATACAAGTTAATTTGTCAGTCCTGTAAAATAACGATTTCATTAAAAAAAAACTACCTGTTCTGTTTAATTTATTATTTTAAATGTGAGTTATTTTATAATGCAGACCACTTGTGTGAAAGCCTATAAATGTTCTATAATTAATAGCGTGTTTAAGACTAAAAGTGTCTGTTGCCAATTGTTCGGTTGATTCTTCCAAGGAAATTGATGGTTGTGAAATTTAGAACACCCTTAAACTACTATTTCATGCACACAAAATTGGTGAAGATACAATTTGTTAAATTAGGTTATGGTGCCAGTAGGCAGCAAGTGTCATCCTTTGGTTCTTGGTAAAGCCATGTTCAAACCGTGAACAACATCCGAGGCACCCACAACCCAGCCCCTCTGTTTATAGTAACTATATAACTATATCAGTGTTGTGCATATTCTTAAGCCATTCATTGGCCGAGTGCATCAGCTGACCTGTTCGGTCAATGAATGCCTTTAAAATATGGATAGAATTGGTATTGCCAATGTTCCACTTTTGCATTAGGAATTTAAGCCAGTCAGTGCCAGGCTGCTGCCGCCTCAGGGTTCCCAAGTTTTGATCAAGCTGCTAAAATAGTTTGAACACAAATGGAGGATGGTATCTGCAGCCTAATGGCGCCAAAACCACTACATCATCATGTAGTGGTTTTGGTTCATAGACTGACCCTTTAATGACTTTTCTGTTCAAATATATTCAAATATAATAGCAAATTCAGTCTGCAGCGATGCATTCAAATATATAATCATCATACTTCATTACACAGCGTGGACATTATTGCCTCCATTGGCTAACTCAGTCTTAATAAATGCACCTCATGACTCTTCCATTCCAGACGGTAGCCTTTATCAAAATGAACTATCTTACTGACAGTCTAGACTATCAAGGTCATTCACTAGAGGGAATTCAAATAAATCCCACATTTATAGACAGAGCAGCCAAACTGAAAGCATAGCGGAATTAGGGGATTTACCAGTTTGGCTATTTTGACCTTTAATTTGAAATTCACTTTGAATTCTCACTTTAGTGAATACGCCTGGGTGTGATTATTGCACTACAGACTGAACTATAAAGTCAATTTTAAAGATTATAACACCACCCAACCAGAAGTGAGCTGAATCCCAAGATTCCAGCTTGCATTGTTGCTGGGTCTGCTTTCTTCTAGATAGAGGAAGAAAAACCTGATGCTACTACTTCCTTATTCATTCATTTTCTTTAAGATGAAGTGGCCTGGGTGACTATAGTATTCTTTTAATATTTCTATATACTTCCTACATTACATTGGAACTATCTCTTTACAACTATGCATTTACCTTCTGTTCTTTATGGCATACTTTCCTCTTATTCTCCATAACTTCTACCTTGCAGGACCAGAATGTCCTTTCCCTCTAGAGTTGTGTACCCCTGTTCCAGATGGCCTAATTAAGAACAGTCATTTCGAGTGGGTCACTGGATCCCTTCCTTGATTAATCTGGACTGCCTGATTTCTGTCCTCATTCAGGAATAACTGTGCAAAAGAATCGGAAAAGTTCCTAGCTATGCTAATTTCATTAGTGTTATCATAGTCCTCCACACCCACTGAACTGATTCATTGATCTTGAGATGTGAGGAGGTATTCTTGAGAAAGCACTCCACATTTTTCTGCATGAAAAGTTGATTAAAACTTTTCAAAGGCTAAACAGATTTAAAGTAGAATTTGTATCACTTAATCCAGTTCTATACAATGCATTTTTTTTTTCTTCTCTCTTACTTTATAATTGTTAATTCTCAAGTAAATCGTTTGTGGTCAAGATGAGGCTTGTGTATCCTATGAGTTAATCCTTCTGGTATTTAGCCATTTAACCTTGGTTTGCACGTGCTGATAGGAAGTACTTGAAGGTTTGTGACACTTCACTGCAGTAATTACAATCCCTAATGAAGCTTACAGATAATTTGAAGAGACATCGCTTTACAGCAAGCTTTTATTTAGAGAAAAAAAATACGTGCCAGCAATTCAAGAGGACAAAACATGCAATTAACCAACAAAAGGGATGCCTATTAACCTCATTGTTTCTATAATTGTTGTTGCAGAACCTGAAAAATTGTGAGATTATTGTATTCAAATGTGAAATAGTATTGTTTTGATAAAGGAAAACATTACAACATAAACCAATGCTTCAAGCATTTTGCGTCAAATTTAGAGTACTGAATTAGTGTGCCACTTTATGGTATTTAATGTCAGAGTAGTAGTTTAATGTGAAAGAGTTGTAAGTGTGTTTTGCAGATATATTTCTTACTTTAAAGTTGGCGACCTATACAGGGCCAGTGCAAGGATTTTTCGGTTACCTACTTTTTACATTCTTCACAATAGTGCGACACTCACACCGGTATCAAAAAACGCACTGCCCAGTGCCCAAAATGTCTTTATGAGAGCCACACACTGGTAGGACCCAGAAACAGGGTTGGGTTTAGTTTAAATGTGCTGCAGTGAAGAGTTTGTGAAGTGCCCTGTACTGGCTTTAAAAAATTGTGTGTATATATATATATAAATATATATATATACACAAAAAAGGAATATATATATATATATATATATATATATATATATATATATAGAATGGAGAGTACAAGCGCTTATGTATAATAATTTAAATCTAGATTATACCAAAAGATTTGTGTGAGCTGCTATATCACCGTGCTTATCTTTCTATCAGAAGTAGTGAAAAAGGGAAGGAGTATCCGGTGTAGCACTCTAATGATAGTGGATATAAAGGGATAATATATGTAATTTATTATATATAAAAAGTATAATTTAACATGAAGTATAAAAATAGTATATATATAAAATAACACTTGTGGCTATAGTCCAAAAGCAATTCTTTCTGCTCACTGTTCATCCAGGACGCGTTTCACCAAATTGGCTTCCTCAGCTGGAAAAATGTTCATGAGTCTTTAAGTGCTCCTTCCTGCTTATATACCCTGTTGATTGTAGCTTTAGGCTTGTATTTTTCGCGGGCAATCTCCATGGTAACGGAGATGCCCTGTGTTTCAAGCCTCCTCTTCATCCGGTTACTTCCGGGTATGATCACTTCCGCTTTCGGCTCATTATGCGTTATGCGTTCCACGGTGCGTTTCACCGTGCGTTCCACCTTATGGCCGTGTTTTAAATGTCCTGTACCAAATTTGAGGAGATATTCCTCGAAAAATTTAAAATAACATATCAAAAGTATGGTTATTCTTCTAATTCTAATACAATAACTTAAAAAACATGTACATTTCACAACTTAAGCTGCATAAGGAAAACGAACAAAAAAAAGGGAAAAAACTTCAAATATGATAAATAGACCCTAAGGGTAAAAACAGATAAAATCAGGAAAAGAAGGGTAATAGTATAAGAATGTATATATATATAATAGGATATAAAATAAAGAGGCTTAAAAAATCTAATATCATATATAAGTAAATATATGTTAAAAGGTACAAAAAGAAGAGTAAAAGTAATGCAAACACTAGTCAGTTAAAAAGTGGCACATTTCAAAATCTGAATTTAGACCATTGGGGATAATGGTTTTTTTTTGTGTTTTTTGTTTTTTTTACATCATTGATTTGTATCTACCATGGTTGGATAAACCTGAGGTAGAGACATAGATGCAGGGTAAGTAGATCATTTATTGCCCCGTTTACACTGAGCGGTACGGGTTGATACGGTCTTGTACGCTATTTTGACAGTTTCCATAATGGAAGTGGCCAAACCGCACCATTCCTGGGCCCCCTTCAAATGTAGGTCCATAGAAAATGGTAAGGTACGGTTAGGGTGGATCTACTGGCGTCACACTATACAATCCATTGATTGGTGGACAGGAAAACGTCAATGCTCAAGATAAATGACACTCTAGGCATTTGGTCTAAACCCCGCATGCTCCCTGGTGGTCTGACTTGCAGTGGAAACGCTCACCTGAATAGGCTGGACCATTCTAACCCTTTTGAACTGTACTGACCCGAACCATACCGCTCAGTGGAAACGAGGCATAACGTTTCTAGTTATTTAAAACTACTATATACAGTTTCAAAAAGATTATTCATACAACATCATCTCTGAACAAAATAAGTGATGTTCTATATATTTTGCTAGTGAGTTTAGTGATAAAGCAATATTTATAAAACAGAACTATTGTGAATGTGCACAACGGTGCAAAATGTTGCTATAACAACAGTGTCAGAAACACTACAGAACTGACACAAACCTGGAAAGATAATAAAAAAGGGGATGTGCAAAGAAAAGTATATTATTTACTTAACTCCAATATGTAGATAAAAAACAATTATAGAGAAGAATGTACAAAGAATGTAAACATGGAAAGTTCCTATTAGTAAAACACAATATAAACACTTGGCGTTTTTTGGAAGCGTACTGGGGCCAATAAAGGTTGTCTCCATACTTCTTTGTGCTGGATGTCAATGGTTTTTAGCAAAGGATATATACAAAGGTATATCATGCAATTCACAACATTACAATACTAATAAATTATATTAAAGGCTAATTCCAAGCACCATAACCATGTTACTACTTTGAAGTAGTCATGTTGTTTGTGGTCTGCATGTGCAATGTTTCGGTAATAAACAAACATTCCAGGATGCTGTCAATTATATGTATAAATGCATCTGTCATCTGCATGCATAGCATGCTGGTGATGGAGGACCATTGGCAGCAATCCCCTGCCTTCCATTGCACCCTAAGTCCTTCACTCCTGTCTCCAGGATATCCTTCAACCCACAGCAAGAGGGAGAAAAGACATGGAAGCTAATTTAGGCTGCAGCGAGAACTTGGTCTAGATAAGTTTTGCGATAAAAGGTAAAATACATTTAAGTGGCTCCTCTTTGCTCAAATATGTGAGTTTACAATTTAGCATTTCTATATCTACTTTAAATAATTGATATTCTTTAAGATCTTGCCTTTCTATGTCTTCTCTACTGACAACCATTGGATTCTGGCATAAAGAAGGAGGGAGACCTCCAAGCGAAGAAGGATGATCCCATAGGATCCTAAGCAGGTGACCAGTTTGGGCTCGTCCCTTCATTTTTCCCATAGGGATGGTTCCGGTGGCCTATGTCTAACCCCTTGGTATAAGGATTCCTATAGTCAACTTACGGCTCTTAGACCACCTGTTTAAGTCCTACCACACTTCCCTCCAGAGCCAAGAGTTCTACAACTTGGAACATAATGTATTTACTTTGTTTGCACATTCTCCAACATTTGTTTTTAAATAATTTAAATTTAGAATTTACATTCATATTGTGGTTAAATAAGTAGTATACATTTCCTTGCAATCAACCTTTATATATTTTTTAAAGCAATGTTTTAGCTTGTTTTCTGCTCACATCAATATACCACAAGCCTTAGGTTGTTGTGCTGTGGACACAGCCCGTCCAATGTCAAAGTAATTAAGTTTATATGAAAAAAATATATTTGTGTCTGGATAGTTGCTAGGTATGTGGCATTTCACCTAAACCAGATCAACCACCAGCTAATAAACCGGTTACAGGTTTACCTTAAATTACTGTATTGTTTTTAAAAGGTATACTCACTTTAGATTTGGCAAACGATGTTTTAAAATAGTGTACAGTGTGGCAGTAATTCAATTGGTGGTCTTCTTGTGAATGCCTTAATTAGTACAAAATGCAGACTTCTGTTCTTCTGCCAGTACAAATGAAAATTATTTTGGAAGACAGCCCAGACATTAGAATTTGTCATAGGTTGCAAGACTTCCAACTCTAAAATCCCAACATGCAGTTTAGACAAATCATTTTGCTTGACATGGGTATGTTTTATGAAATAATTTCTGTTTGAAGTAACAGGCAAAGTATATAAGTAAATGATAAAGATGACTATATTATTATAACATCATCCTCTGTCTCCTCTGAGCCAATACACCATTGAAAATCATGGATCCCACATTTTATGTGTTCCTATAATTTATACATCAAAGCATTCCCTACAGTATCTGTGTTAGGCACCAAAGTCCTCGTGTTTCCCAACATCTGAAACTAAGGTGCCCCTCAAAGTGAAAACCCTATGTACATGTTTATATGTGTATGAGATACTGTCACATACCTTCCAACATTTTAAATGAACAAACACTTTCATTTTAGCGTTGCGGTGGTGGTGAGGCCAGGGGTGGGGCTGTTCTGAGAAATTTTAGATGACTTGCTAATAATTTATACAAGTAAAATGTAATTTAGAAAAAGAACAGTGTATCTTATGAACACAGATTCATTTCTAAACACAGTTATTGTCGCTTAAAGACAGTAATACTGCTGTGAAGCTCTGCTAGACACTCAGACACCAACAATATGGAGCTCCTAGAAACGGGGGACAATAGAAAAATAGGACACAGGATTTAGGTCTAAAATAGGGACTGCTATCACACCACACTGCTTTACTATATCCCACTAGAAGCATTACAAGAAAGTGTGTGTGCTTAAAACAGCTCTCTCATCCCCTCACAAAAAAAGAGCATTGCATAAAAATAAAATCCTTATGAAATGCTAATAAAGAATGTGTTGGAGTTTCACTAAAATCCCAACACAGTCAAAAATATTATAAGACAAATGTCCTGCACTTGACAAAACGTGACAAAAAGGCAGAGCTACCACTGTCAAGAACTCAGGAAGGTGACCAATACGCTTTAAGGAGTTCTGGATGTTTTGTGTACATGTACTTTATTCTAAAAGAACAGCTGAGATTCACACTTTTTCAATGTTTTTTTTCTTTATTTTATTTCCTCGTTTTCAATTTTACTCTTCTTGCACAGTTCATTAGACTACTATTCTGATATGACACATATGTTATGATATTCTTAAATGCACACACAATGAGCTCTCTGCAAGCGGAAGCTTTCAAATTACGCGACCAATGCTAAGCGCCTCTCCATACAGACTAGCCACACTCAAGCATATTTCTCTACCTTCCCCCACCCCCCATGCTGGCTAATGGTTGGCCTCGTTAAAATACTCACATAGCGTAAAGGCAAGGGGTAAACCCCTTTTTGGTCATCACCTATATTGGAGATTAACACTCTCACCACATCCACACAGGGCACACTTGCTGCCTCTTACCTATGTCTCTCCTAGTGTAAATTAATAATATAAAATATGCAATGTTAATAGACGCCCACAATTATTCTGAATGTTGATATTTATACTGGCAACTGCTGTTGTGGCATTGCTTGCTATTATGTTTTCTACATGCACGACAAAATAAATAATTAAAATAAATAAATAAATAAATAAATAAAACAAAACAAAAACAAACCATGCTGAAATGAGCACTATAGGGTCAGAAACACAAACTGTGTTTCCTCAGAAAAACAAGCTGTCTGCTGACATCATCAGAAATGGTAGCCTGATCTAATCACAATGCTTCCCCATAGGATTGGCTGAGATTGACAAAGAGGCAGATCAGGGGCAGAGCCAGCATGATTCAAACACAGCCCTGGCCAATCACCATCTCCTCATAGAGATGAATTGAATCAATGAACCTCTATGAGGAAAGTTCAGTGTCTGCATGAATAGGGAGGAGACACTGAATGTTTGGATGCATTTTAGGCAGCCATGACCCAGGAAGGATCTCTAATAGCTATCTAAGGAGTGGCCAGTGAAGTAATCACTAGGCTGTAATGTAAACACTACATTTTCTCTGGAAAAAAAAAACATGTTTACAGCAAAAAACCTGAAGGTAATGATTCTACTCGGCAGAACAAATTCAATAAGCTGTAGTTGTTCTGGTGACTATAGTGTCCCTTTAACCCCTTAAGGACACATGACATGTGTGACATGTCATGATTCCCTTTTATTCCTGAAGTTTGGTCCTTAACGGGTTAAACTAATACAGTCTGCACCTATAACCAGACAGTTATCATTGTCCACTCCCAAAGTTGGAGACAAACTTACCTCTTGACTTAAAGCCTACGACAAATCATTGAGAGGGTGGGATGCTTTTCCTGGTAAGCTGAGGGAGGATGCCAAAAAGGATGTCCTATATACACTGAACAAAATTATAAATGCAACACTTTTGTTTTTGCCCCCATTTTTCATGAGCTGAACGAAGATCTAAGCCTTTTTCTATGTACACAAAAGGCCTATTTCTCTCAAATATTGTTCACAAGTCTATCTAAATCTGTGTTAGTGAGCATTTCTCCTTTGCTGACATAATCCATCTACCTCACATGTGTGGCATATCAAGATGCTGATTAGACAGCATGATGTTTGCACAGGTGTGCCTTAGACTGGCCACAATAAAAGGACACTCTAAAATTTGCATTTTTACTGTATTGGGGGTTGGGAGGTTCCGAGAACCAGTCAGTATCTGGTGTGACCATCATTTGCCTCACGCAGTGCAACACATTTCCTTGTATAGAGTTGATCAGGTTGTTGATTGTGGCCTGTGGAATGTTGGTCCACTCCTCTTTAATGGCTGTGGGCAAAAACAAAAGTGTTGCATTTATAATGTTGTTCAGTGTATTACACTCCTATTTGCTGAGCCTATTCAGAGACTATTAAAGGTGCCTGTTACAATTTCTAAAAGGCTTTATCCATAAAAACACCCTATAAAGTCACACATAAATGAATCAAAGTGAATTATGAAAAAGAAAAAAAAAAAGAATGTCCTCAAAGGGATTGGAGATGTGTAGACTAAAGTTGGTTGCTTTACAAATGTCTCCAGAAATGTGAGATGGCATTATTTCCTCTTAATACATGTTTCACTGTTATGAATACTATATTACATAATTTTACATTTCTGGTTACTGCTAGAGATTAAAGCGGCACTGTCATGCCGAACTTACCTTTCCCCAATCACTTCTTCTTCTCTTCCTCTCTCAGGATTTGTTCTTCTTTTCTTTGTATCTGATATAGTTTTCTTTAAAACATAAGACATAAGTAGGGATTACTTTGTTTTGTGTATTTTTTCTATGCTTGACCAGCTTTGACCCATTTCCTGTGGTCAAAGAAATTTTCCCACAATACTCACCCTTCCCTCCGTGATCTTGCGATGCCTCCTTTCAGTATTCCCAAAAGTCCTGTCATATAGACAGGACGCTGGAGAAACTACAGAATTTCGTCCTAACAGAATGAGTACAGCTTGTTCATTCATGTTAGGACATCATTCAGTACTTTATGTTCGGATCGGAATTTCATTCAAATGAATCAAATGCCAATCTGATTCGTGCCGTGGCTGCATCGTTCAGCCGCTTAGTAGATAGCTTCCTAATTCCCACGGTATTAGGGAGCTATCTACCAAAAGACTGAAAGACCAAAAGAGTATATTTTGTTACTTAGGGCCCCTACCTGACGCTCTTGTGAGGGGGGGGGAGCAGACAAAGGGTTCCCCCTCCCCTTTTTGTTACTTTTGGCCCCCACCAGCCGCTCATGGTCCCCTAGTCAGTTGAATAGCCCCCACTTGCGTGGCACGGGTGGGGGCTGAGAGAGGACACTATGTCCTCCTCTGTAATTTATTTTAATAGATGCCCCACCACCTGTGCTAGGTCCACCCTTATTGGATTCAGGGGGTGGGAGCTTCTTTTTAGAACAGTGAGCAGCCATTGGCTGCTCACTGTTTAGTACACATGCCCCTACTCACCCACACAAAGATGGCGGCGCCCAGGACCTAGGTAAAAATAACATTTTAAAAAAGGAAAAATGGGAGGGCTAGGGGCATTTGGGGGGGATAAAAAAAACAGAAAACAGATGCCGCTATGACAGTACCGCTTTAAGGTTAGGATTCCTTTAATTTTATGGCAGCACAAGTACATGTATGTCACAGTTTGCCTGGTGTTAGTGGGAGTTACACTCCCGAGCAGTAACTGATTTAGCCATTGTAACATGATATGCTGCACGGGGAAGATGAAGAGGCAAATTAGCTCTACTTCTGTTTTCTCACCTTGTCAGCTACAATATCAATATCATTAATGGAAGAGGACTACAATAAAATTTCAGCAGCTGGAAATAGCAAATTATGATGACAATTGGAACTCAACACTGTATGTTTCTGGTCAAACTGTGGATTACAGAAAATAATGCACAAATTACATCATCCACTGTGCAAACCTGATCTAGCCGTTAAAACATGAAATCATGAAATATATATTATACGTTTTCATTGTAAATGCTATTCTTCAGGGCTATGCAGTACCTGTGTGTCCAGTCTTCATATTCACATCTAGGGAAAAAATACAAAGTGGTATGCAGGGCAGCCAAATATTTAGAGAGTGTGTCTGCACCTACTGTATAAAACTGTTAGAAAAAAAAAGGTATTAAAAAAATATAAAAACAGGTATGCAACCATAAATCGTCAAGCAGACTTAATTTAGAGTAAGAGGACACGTTCAAAATAAATTCTGTTCCCACTGTTTTCAAAGTTTACATGTGGAAAATGAAATGTGTTTGGAAAGTGAAAGTCGAGACAAGGCCTTTGGAATATTTAATGTGTTTGTGTGTTCCATTCTGGGAAATTCCTAGACAAACTTAATTTACATAATGTAAATAATTAGCATGGTAGCTGAAATAAATTGTAAGCATTCATTGTGTGTTTTAGATACATGATATCCCCAAAATAATTCATCATACTGAACCAAAAAAATTTTTTTTTTCTATTAATATCACATGATATACATTTTATTTATTTTAATATTATTTCATTACTTTTATTCTAAAAGAAATTACATGTAATAATTTTACTAAAACAGTTGTTTTTAGTCTTTCAGTGGTTCCGATAATGCTGTTAGATGCAAGTTGTTAACCAACCACCTCTTTTCAATATTGGTCTAAATTAAAGTCTAGCCATCCTACTGCCAAAAAGTAGCTGTAGGCAACACTTGGAGTGCATCTGGAATATAGCAATAATTGTTTCAATTCTTTTACAGCTGACAACTTTAGTTACTAGTTGAAATGTTTGAGGGTATATAAACAATTGGATCATAAGAGTTTTATTTTAAGGTTCTATAAAGTTGCTGGCATTTCTTCTAAAGTGCTACAGGGTGTTAACTGCTCTAAAATAGCAAGGACAAGGCTATTGTCTTCTAAAACATTAGACATGATTTTGTTACAATGCCATTGTCATGAGTATAGATATACAATAGAATTTATAGATGTCTGTGAATAGTTTTGCAATGTTTAATATACATTTTTAACTGATGTCATATTAAGAAAAGTGGTTAATATAAAGTTTTAACTTGTCTTTTATAGCATAACCAAATCAAATAATTCAGTTTTTTGTTTTTTTTACCCCCTTAAGGACCAAACTTCTGGAATAAAAGGGAATTATGACATGTCACACATGTCATGTGTCCTTAAGGGGTTAAAGGGGCTCAGTCTAGTATTGCTGATAATTTTACCTGTACAAGGTTCTAACGGTACTGCTGGTAAATTAACAGCAGTTAACTTAGAGGAGGCTTTCATGATCTTCATGTAAATATATTTTAAATTATATATTAACTACTTATATTTTTAGCATAGTGTATAGATTATATTTATCTGAAGCTGATTGCAATCCACAAAATGTGTGTATGACATAGTTACTTTAAATTCCACATAAAACACATATTGGATTACCCAATCGCTCGGTTTCCTGGGTAGAGATATAATTTATATAAAAAAATAAATTACATTTCAAAATATAAACTTTCTTAAATGTAAAATAGCAGCATACAGGTGTTAACATTCAAAAATAATTGCAGGAACATTGCACAAATTTTTTTTAACTCAACTTTTCACTATCCCCCCTGCACTTAATATTTTACTATAAAAAATTTTATAAAATATGATGGAAGTTTTTAAAAAAAATAATTTTTTTTTCTAACTTTGACCCCCAAAATCTGTTACGCATCTACAACCGGCAAAAAACACCCATGCTAAATAGTTTCTAAATTTTGTCCTGAGTTTAAACATACCCAAATGTTAACATGTTCTTAGCTGTTTTCTGAAAGTTATAGGGCTATAAGTACAAGGAGGACATTGCTGTTTCAAAATATATATATTTAAAATGTATCAATAGTGACATTGTAACACTGTTATCTGTCATAAGTCTCTGAATCACACCTCAAATGTACATATTTGTACAACCCAAGGTATTCAATATGGGGTATGTCCAGTCTTTTTTAGTAGCCACTTAGTCACAAACACTGGCCAATGTTAGCATTTGTTTGTGTGTTAAAAATGCAAAAAACAATTATGAACGCTAACTTTGGCAAGTGTTTGTGACTAAGTGGCTACTACAAACCACTGAACATACCCTATTTGCAATACCTTGGGTTGTCTTCTTTTGCAAATGGTATGCCATCATGGGGCTACTTCTCATTCATGGACTACCATACACTCTCAAAGACAACATAACCAATCTGGCAAATTTCAATGTGAAAATCAAGCCTTATATTTGACCCTGTAACTTTCAAAAACACAATAAAGCCTGTACAAGGGGGTTCTGTTATACTCGGGAGACTTCGCTGAACACAAATATTAGTGTTTCAAAACAGTAAAATGTATCACAACAATGATATCATCAGGGAAAGTGCTGTTTGTGTGTGAAAAATGCTAAAAATGTCACTTTCACTGACTATCATCGCTGTGATGTTTTACTTTTTTTTTGTTTTCTTTTTTAAAGCTTTATTAAAGTATATTGATGCAGGTACATGAGAAAAATATGTCTTCTCGAATACATCATGGATCGAAACAAGGTTAGATTAACAGATTATGAATAAATACATAGAAATAGTGTTCAGCGTGGAAAGAAACACAATAATACAAATAAGGTTCTAGTTAACATTAAGAGGTACACTATGCTCGTGTATGTGTTTTCTGTCTTGGTACGATCAAAATGAAGGTAGCCGTATGTCAGACCCAGAGGCAACTACGTGTCTAGTGGGCGTATTATCTGTGTAACACGTGATAACAGAGTGAGACAGCTTAATCATATTCGAGTTAGCGCTCTCGCTTGTCTCAAATGAGGGTGTAATGAAATGGAAAAGTAATATATACTAAAACCTCTAGGGCAGGCATATCAAACTCAAAGGCTAGCACGGGCCACATAAATAAGGTTTAAGTTTATGTGGTCTGCAAAAAACAAACAAACCTTAAGTTTTCATAGAAACGTAGGTTTGTTTTAAAAAGTACATTATATATATATTAAAAAAGCATCCCCCTCTACTAAACCACAGTCCCCCTCTGTACTAAATACCAAACCCCCCTGTACTAATTCACAGCCCTCCCTCTGTACTAATTCAAAGTCCCCCCCCTGTACTAAATCCCAGCACCCCCCTATAGTAAACACCAGTCCTTGTTTAAAAAAAAACAATATTAGCCAACAAGCAGACTCCACTCACATTGCCGCTGCCAGTATGAGATTCCAGAGTCAAGCCTCTGGTATACACCAATGGCGCTATCCGCATCCTATGCGAAATGGATCCTCCTGCTACTCCTTGAAAACCTGTGAAGGTGGAGCACGTTAACGTCACGTCAGAATGTGGCATTCCGTGCCCAGCCAGGTTCTCCACTGTCCAGCCACGGCCATTGCAACACTGACAGACACAAACACACTGACAGACAGACACACACTGACAGACAGACACACACACAGTGACAGTCACACACACACAGTGACAGACACACACAGTGACAGTCACACACACACAGACCCACAGTGACAGATACGCACACTGACAGTCACACACACACAGTGACAGACACACACACACTGACACACACACACAGTGACAGTCACACACACACACACTGATAGTCACACACACACATACTGACAGTCATACACACACACACACAGTGACAGTCACACACAGTCACACACACTGACAGTCACACACACACACACCGTGACAGCCACACAGTGACAGTTACACACAGTGACAGACACACACACTGACAGTCACACACACAGTGACAGACAGACACACACACAGTGAGAGACACACACAGTGACAGTCACACACAGGCGCACACCCTGACAGTCACACACACACAGGGACAGTCACACACACACACTGACAGTCATACACACAGTGGCAGTCGCACAAACACACACACAGTCACACCCACTAACAGTCACACACACACACAGACTCAGTGACAGTCACACACACTGACATTCACACACACAGTGGCAGACACACACACTGACAGTCACACACACTGTGACAAACAAACACACACACTGACAGTCACACACACTTCAACATTCTTGCATACACTCACATCATTGAATTCATTGCTCCATACCTTTGGGAGCTGATGAGGGACCTCTCCCGATCTTCTCTTGGGAGCTCAGTCTTCTTGCTCCTCACTGCTCCCGCGCGCACAGTTTGGTGATGCCGGGTGCCGGAATATGGCGTCCTATTCTGGCGCCCTGCTTCACTTCAGACGGCGTGCACGGGAGCAGTGAGGAGCAAGAAGACTGAGCTCCCTCGCTGCCGCCAGAAACCTCTCCCCCGGCCATGTAAATAAGCAGAGTAGGCACCTGCAATGTGGGGAGAGCAGGTCCCTACTCTGCTTTAGTAAGCGTCTCAAGCTCACAGGCCACAAAAATACTCATTGTGGGCTGCGAGTTTGACATGCTTGCTCTAGGGAATATAACCGTATACGAATCTTAATAACAAGACTCTGCACATGCCCCTCCGTCAAGTCTTTAAAAGGAAGTCGATACTCCCTACCACTCCTATTTCTCCCCAGCCCATCTCCCATGGGACATGACATTTCTCTGGCCCTCTAATATCCCCCAAGGTTATGGGGGATCAGGATATGTGGCTTATCAGGATATGTGGCTTAAAGGACCACTATAGTGCCAGGAAAACATACTCGTTTTCCTGGCACTATAGTGCCCTGAGGGTGCCCCCACCGTCAGGGACCACCTCCCGCCCGGCTCTGGAAAGGGGAAAGGGGTTTAAACTTACCTTTTGCCAGCGCTGGGCGAAGAGCTCTCCTCCTTCTCTCCTCCTCCATTCCGCCCCGTCAGCTGAATGCGCACGCGCTGCAAGAGCTGCGCGCGCATTCAGCCGGTCGCATAGGAAAACATTTACAATGCTTTCCTATGGACGCTGGCGTGCTCTCACTGTGAAAATCAAAGTGAGAAACACGCAAGCGCCTCTAGTGGCTGTCAATGAGACAGCCACTAGAGGATTAGGGGGAAGGCTTAACCCATTAATAAACATAGCAGTTTCTTTGAAACTACTATGTTTATTAAAAAATGGGTTAACCCTAGCTGGACCTGGCACCCAGACCACTTCATTAAGCTGAAGTGGTCCTTTAAGGGTGGAGTACGAGTGAGAGTTACTTAAGTGTGGAGCAAGGTGAGAAGAAAAAAAGGGGTGGGTGGGTATATATTTATTAATATCAAAATACAGTTAGAATAAAATGACACACATATATATACATTTTTTAATGTATTTTTATTTACTTATTTATATTTTATAATATATATATATATATATACAATATATATAGTTATTATATATATATACATATATATATATGTGTGTGTGTGTCATTTAATTATAAGTGTATTTTTATATTAATATATGTATCTATTAATATAAAAATACACTTAGTATGACATTATATAAGGGATCGACCAATTTTCGGTCTGTCTGATATTGTCGGCCGATATTCTGAATTTTCAGCAATATAGATATTGGCCTATAAAGATACCGATATTGTCCATAATGCAGACAGTGGGGACGAGGGGAGATCAGGCACTCTCCTGGCAGGGGAGGGAGAGAGGACCCGGGGAAGCTCTTACCTGCAGCTCCGTCGGGTTCTTCTCTCGCGAGGATGGAGCGTAGCCACGGTTACCACGGCAACACTCCGCTCTTGCGAGTGTGAACTCTAGCCTGAGCTGCACCACTGGGACCACCAGGGCTTCCACACCAGACCACCAATAAAAAAAAAGATTTGCAAAAAAATTAAATAAAATAATAAACATGTTCAGTTAACAGATTTGTGTAGAAATAGTTTCTTTTTTCAAAACAGGAAATGTACAGAATATCGGTAAGTTATTGGCTATCGGCCTGAAAGGTCACAGATTATTGGTATAGGTATCTGCTCTAAAAAAAATCTATATCGGTCGATCCCTACATTATATATATATAAGATATATGTATACCTACTATATATAGATATAATATTTGCGTATATATATATATATATATATATCATTTTATTTTATTTATTAACATATATATTTTTTTATTTTTCAGAAGCATGGAGACTGCCTGTCAGTTCAGGCAGTCCCCTGCCTGAAATAAGCACCATTATCACCAATATAATGCAAAACCCTTATGTATACTTTCAGATTCAGTAGGATATGAGAACTTAATCAAGAGTTCCCAGTTGAGCACAATGTCCCTTATATGTATAGTTTATATAAGACTCCGGGTTGCTGGAAACCTGCCTGTAACGTCACATAAAAATTGAAGTAGCTGATGTGTAATATATGATCAATTATCTTGCTAAAGGGCTTTGTGTCGGAAACTACATTTTTTTTTCCGTTCGTTTGAAATGCCTTTTAATTATCAACATAACTCCTTTTCATATCACATCTGTTATTTTGTCAGACCAGAAGGAGGTGCTTTTGTAACATGCAAAGTGGTTATTTCAACACATACACAATTTGCAAGACTGCTGCGTTCACCATAAAATATGTATGTATCTATTTTAAGTTTTGCCTGTAAAAAGTTACATTAGAAACTAACCAAAATGTAATGTTAACATCAATATGTCTGGGAGAGATTTCTTCTAAAGAGGCCTCTCAATAAGTAGCATTCAAATCTTTTTTTTTTTCATACATTATAAATTATTATATTTTAAATATACATAATTATTTATTGCTACACAGCAGTTGCATTACAATTCTTCTCCATTTAGCTTTATGTGCATAAAGAGCACTTAATGTGCTTGATGTCAAAATATGACATACGAGTGGGGGCACATCAGGATACACGTATTATTACACTGACAAATAATGGACTTTTGCCCTGTGTGCTGAATAATATCCTGTAGGGAAACCATTATAATAAATATGAAAATCCTTATATAGAGAAGTAGTAAAAAGCACACCTTATTAAAAAGAAAAAGAGGCAGTGAATGTAGAAAGAGGGAGGCTATTCACATAGAAACAGATTATGTGGGGCATGGACGCGGAGCCCAGCCCAGAAAAACACTACTTGGGCTCTTTTAATGATGAGGTGCAAGACCAAAAAGCCTCGGCCCAGATCGGCCCAGATATTGTGCAGATATTGAAGATCTGCTGCGGAGAGCGCATGGAGAGGGGATGCCTGAAATGGCGGCGGACCTCAGAGATTTCTCTGATGCATCTGAGGATTAGACCTGGGCTCTAAAGGGCCACTCAAGCCCACTCAGTCCATTGTGGGAATATCACTCCCTGTCACCACAGCCATACTCACCAGCCTATTAGTGGACCTCTGTCAAAGTCTTTCATCTGAAATCACACAGGTCAGGGAGGACGTCAAGGGGTCCACTGCACGCCTGGACACAGTTGAGCAAACTACAACAGCTTACACATCAGAGGTCCTGGAGCTACAAAAGAAGGTCAGTGATCTCACCTCAGCCCATGCAACCCTCATCCACCAAATAGCTGCCATGGAAGACTAATGAAGGTGGAAACACCTGAAGATTAGAGGCCTAGCTGACAGCGTCACCACTGCAGAAATGACTCATTTTCTGCGCAGACTTTTTGCGGCCCTCCTGCCACCTAAACAGGCAAATGGCATATTTTTAGATGGGATGTTCCGCCTCCCTAAGATTCCATCAGCCACTAGCAACCTACTAATAAAATTTCAAAATGGTCATGACAAGGCCGCCATCTTAAATGCAACCAGAGGGAAAACCCCATATCGGTTTTTAGACTTGGACCTTGCATTTTTCTCCGACCTTTCCCGTGTGACGCTGCAATGGAGAAAATCACTATCTCACAACACTTCTGTTGACTGAAAGCATTAAATAACGCTTGGATTCCCCTCACATCCTTATCAGACAGCACCAGGACGAGGATCAGAAAGTGTCCGAGGTCTCCGAGATGGATGCTATCCTTGGACTGCATCGCACTCCCATATCTACAACTCCAGCATGGGACCCGACCAACAAAATCCCATTCGTTCCAGCCTCCAAGAGCAAGACAGCTGTTGCAGTTCCCTGATTTCAGCACCCTCTTTTTGTTTTGTTTTTATTGCTTTAACTCCAATTTTTCTACCTATACAAAGAGTGACTTACGCGTTTTTAAGTTTATCAGTTCTTACAAGTTATATATTTATTTGTGGGGTTTTTTTAGGTTTACCCCACCAAGTCATTAGGAAACCCCTCTGTCCTTCCTGGGTCATGACCAGAAATAACCTGGTTACGCTAGCTCCCCTATTACCACCAACCCGCCCAGCTCCGCACTAATAATTTCTCACTTTACTTCAACATGTGGAACTGCCACCCTATAGTGCACTGCTTCCTCTATTTTTAAGATCGTATTAACTAAAAAAAAATATTTTCCATGTTGTAATTCCATTTTGAATATTGCCATGCCCTTATGTTGAACTACTTCTAACACCTACAGTAACTGCCTAGGCACGGCAGTTTACTCAGTTTACTTAGTTTACTCTAACTTACTCTAATTTAAAAAAAAAAACACACATTCAGCACAGTCAACCTTAAGATTGAATGTATGTCACTAACCATTTTGTCATATCTCGACTATTGTATCACATGTTATGTCTCTTTTGTACCTGACTGCTGCAAAAATAAAGAAGAAAAAAGAAACAGAGTATGTGGGACAAGTGATGTAGAGAGGGAGGGTGTATTTGTCATGTGATATATACAGGGAATGAGTAAGTGGGGCAAGTTACATGGGGGGTAGGACAAGTGATATATGGAAAACATTGGTGTGGTGTTGATTACAGTTTGAAAGTGCATACCACCCAACATTCCATATGAACAAAGAGGGACACTTGAATTTTAAGAGTGTAAGTGGTTTTATAGCTATGGTCAGGTTTACACAATTACACATTATTCAAAGTAATATAGGTTAAAAAAGATTTAAGTCCAACCAGTTCAACCATAGTGTGCAAGTGTGTTTGTTTGTGTACCTGTGTGATTTTTTTTTTTGTGTGTGTAGTACGCGACGAGAGGAAATCCACGTCTCGGAGTCCCTTTTGCACATCACTGATGAGGTCTTTCTTTTCCATCCCACATAGTGAACCTACATAGTGAAAAAGGCATCTCCTTTGGCTTTCTCTTTTTCTATATTATTTTACAGTTCTCCAAGAACACATTATGAAATGGATGCAGAAAGTATAGCACACCCAATCTCAATATAAGAATGAAGAAATGGTGCATATGCTAACATATCTATAGCTATCATAACATTATGCAACACTTGCCTCTTCAGTGTTAAACTTTCTCACTGACTTCATTTGCCACCTCTTTCTCTGTGTGAATTGTAGTGACCCTGAGAATCTAGTAAACAGCTGTTGTTAAGAGAATGTTGATAATTATAGGGTTTTGGAAATGGAGGACAGTAAAGGTCAAGTTTCTGATTGATTTAAAGACAAGGGTATCCATCAGTTTTGAAGCATAATTTAATTTTCAAAAGTGTCTTTTTTCCCCCCAGTGGAAATAGAAAAAAAAAAAAAAAAGGATAGTACCGTCTTTTGCAATTATTTGAACTAAAATGTCGAGATAACTCAACTATTTTCCTGATATTTGGCCTAAATATAAAATCACCTTGCCTATTCCATACAATTCCCAGTTAGTGAAAAGATCCTTGATTTGTTTCTTACATTATTAATACATGGGGCCTTTTGTAGAAGGTTGTCATGTCTAATGTTGACTGGCTATGTCACGGTTTTTTGAAACAGAAGTCCTACTATTATTCTCACATACTTGTCTTGTTACCTGTGTGAAGATATAGAAGTCATGGCCCTCCCACTGTTCTGTCTAAATAAAATAGTAATCGTCACAGTACTCTCCATGCAGAAGCATTGTGGAACATCTTAATCCTTAATATAACAAAGTATTTAACCAGGAAAGGTAAATTCAGATTACTCTGGTTTTTCAAGTACGTACTGGGGATGTTACCTTAGCCCAAAATCCAGGGGTTGTTATTATAGGGTAACGTTATTGTCTCAATATTATTAATTTGCTGTTACAGAACCTGCCATAACCCTCTTCCCCCTAGACCTCCCTTCTGCAAATCTTTAATCTTGAATAACTGCTGGACTAATTTATGGTTAGTACAAAGAAAATTACAATCTTAAAAATACAAAGTCATATCAATAATGGAAATCTGTGTATGTACGTCTTTTTATGTCTAACCTCCCAAACCATGGGATATATATAGGACCATTTTTAAGTGGGCATTGTCACAAGCCAAATGAATAAAACAATGAAAATAACATATGGTATAAGACTTGTGTTGATCTTTTCCATGTGATGCCCCAGATTCTTTTAAATTTCCATTAAGGCAAGGCAAAACAAGGAAAATATGAAGAGGAGACATAGAAACATTGTTACATTTTCTGTTTCTCTATATGCTTTCTCTATGCTGACCGCCTGGTACTAAGGACAGAGCTTATAACAATGACTGACAGGGAGATAAGATGGAGGCACACATTTCAGGATAAAGAGGTGTGGATTTCTACATTTAATTTAATTTTTATTTATTACATTTAGAGCTTAGTAAATATAATATAAAAAATCCCGAGAAGTGACAACTTCCCTTTAACAGTAACTAGAAATATATATGAAGAATATATCACTTTTCCTTAAAGGAGTCATTAGAGATTGAATTCATTATGTTATCTGTTAGTAATTTTAATGTAATGATTTATAGGTGTTGAGAGTTGTGGGGTCAGACATTAAGTCTTTGAGTGTTGTAATCCTGCCAGTGTTTTAGGATTTATCTAATTTGCCTAATTATCTAGTAATTGCATTGTTAACATGCATGCTTTAAAATATAATTCTGATGTCTTGGTTCATGAAACTTTCTATAACTAGATTGCAGCATCCATGTTTGGAGACCTATAATGTAAAATTGAAAAATCTGATGTCTTGTTTCTTATTGCAGGAAACTTCAAACAACCGGCAACTTATGGTACAAACATGTCTGACCAGAGATCTTTCTAAATTTGTCGAAGCTGACTTTCTTTAAAACGCAGTGGTACATTACCGACATTCTGTGTGACAAATCATAAGATGCATTAATTCACTGGTTTCCAAAGCATTTCATGTGAAATGGTTACATTTATCTTTGGCTTCTGATTGAGTGAGAGCTGTATGTCCATTGAGGAACTTTAGCTATAACACAAATGTTAGCGAACCCACTATTACGAAGTATCTATCAACGCAGAGCTTGAGGAAAAAGTTCCAGGTTATGTCGTGCTGACATTGTGAAACATATCCATAAACCTCCACAACTATGTCAAATAAATTAAGTCATCCTGGATTATCTAGGCTTTTCTATCTCACTGGAGAAGAATTGAATATCTGTGGATTGTTTGCTGACCAATTGTAGGACATAAAGTTTTCTGGCTTGTGTTTTTTTGCTTTTTTTTAAACTTTGAGGACCAATGTTCTGTTCTCACATATGATTTGGCTCATGCTAAGATTTAATATTAACTGGATTGTGGTACTTTGGGAAAAGGAGCATGAAGATGATGAATGGAAGGATGTGAAACAACAGGAAACAAGTGAAACAATGCCAACTCGGGAAAAGTAAGTAGCCTCATCATTTGATGTTACTGTAGTATTAAAACATGTCTGGTGTTTTGTTGTGTAAAGGAATATTAGGTGCTTCTAGGTGATTAAAATGAGCTGATGCAGGGACAAACTATAAGTAGAATCACCTGTTTCAAACCTTCTGGCTCCAGTGAGCTTTCTTTCAAGATTGGACTAGACCTCATTGAACAGTCATGTTTTCAGTTAGGCCATGTCTACAAAAAATATTTTCTCTGTATGGGGGCCTTAAATACATGTTTGTATGTTTGAATGTGTTTCAGACAATATTGTTTTATTGATAAGTGTGTTCAGGCAGCAACACACCAAATTGTGAGTGGTTAAATAAGGTAAAAAATTCAAGACCATGGCAGAGTCTGCTTTGTTGATTATGTTTACAGTGTTAAAGTACGGTTTGTTATCCACATCAGCATAATGAATCCCAATTGATTTGCTTTATTTGTGAAGAATGGCTGTAGGTGATAGAAATCCTCTCTTTACTAATAAAAGTAGAATAAAAACTGCCTCTGCGGCACAGCCACAATATAAAATTGAAAGTAATATACACAAGAAAGAAATGCCAAACTATTTTCACCTTTTATGAGATGCTTTCTTTTTATATATTTGGCTTTGTGATGGAGAGATATGTAATTTTATTTTATTTTTAGATGTCTGGAACTTTTATGAAAACTTTATTCAAGACAACATTTTCTACCAGAAGGACTATATACACACAATCCTCAATTTACCTTTAATTTATTACTGAATGTATCAATTCACAATTCCTATGCTACATTTTGTATGCGTGTGTGGTTTATATGTTGCCACTAATGCCATACACTACAAACAATGAACACTTTTCTTGTCCCCAATTCATTATTTCACCTAGGTTTTTTTTCTATTTAATTGCAGTTTGTGAATGAAATGCTGTGTTGAGTTTTCTAGTTACCTCACTTGACATAAAGCAAGGTTACTGAGGTGAGAGAAATCGTGTAGGGAATCTCAGGATATCTAATATCTCCAGTTACAAGAGGAAGATTTTGCAGATACATAGACTTCCTGAATATACCTGCACACACACTCGACACACACACACACACACAGTTTATATTTTAGATTTTTTTTTAAAATAGGAATATTCTACTGTTAATGTAAAAATAAGAAATTCATGAATGAATCTGAATGCATTCTGTAGCTCCCAAAAACTTGCTTTATTCACCTTGTTGTCATATGTCATGCAGTGGTTAATGGTGCAGAAATTAAATGTTCTTAAACATCTTGGTGTAATCAGCATCCTTGGAAAGATCAGGTTACCTTAAAGGTGCGTTCCCACGAAGTCTGCCAGGAAAGACAACATTTATTACACACTCAAGTAATTCTAGTTTCTGGAACTGGTTCACAGAGCTGGGTGGCTGGATTGATCTCTAGTTACAGGGCTGTGGTCACAAAACAGGGCAGCTCCTGGTCTTTCAAGGGACAGTAAGAAAAAAAATAGGTTTTAAAAAAAATGTGTGTGTGTGTGTGTGCGCACACATAACATGACGAAATACCATTTAATAATATGCTAATTATTTCATCTATATATTATTGCTTTCATGACCTGGAATAAGGCAAATGTAATTGTATAATGGCATACAAAACATTTTTTTATTACTATTTATTACGATTAATTACTAACTAATCATTTTTGGTACTAAACTAAAACCATGCAGCTTCTTGGAAGACTGTCTGCTGAGTCTCAGGCTTTCTTACTACAGTGAATATTGTAGGGAATTCAATGTGCATTCAATGTAAATTTAAAAATTTAGGCCAAAATATTGCCAAATTAAAAAGAATACCCAATCAGTCATGGTTTCAGTTAGGCTATTTTGAAAATAATTTTGAATTCCCAGCAATTCTCACTTTAGTGGATACATGCCTCTGAACAGTCCTGATTTTGGTGGGACACTCACAATTTCAGGATCCTGTCCACACTCCCAATTTTCTTCCTTGTTTGGTTGGTTATCCATTATATTTTAAGACTCAGAGTCTGGGAAAAAAGACTAGATAGAGATCAACTAGGGTGTGGGCTCTTATAGAGACACTATAGCCACCAAAACTTTAGCTTAATTAAGCACTTTTGGTGTATAGATTATTCCTCTGAAGTCTCACTGCTAAAGTCTCTGCCATTTAGGAGTTAAATCATTTTAATTTCTGTCCATGCACCCCTAGCTACATATCCCCTGGCTATGACTCACACAGCCGGCATGGAAAGAAAATTATGTAATTTTTAATTAGATGTTAACTTACTTTATATGTTTTTAATCTCCTGCTATGTAAATTGACCTTTAATCACACACAGGTGGCTCCTGCAAGATTCAGGAAGCTATTAACAATGCAGGGGATAATACATTCTAAAATAAACATAATTTGCATTAAAGGAAGTGAAAACATTAGATCTCACTTTATAGGAAGTCGTTTGGAAGGCTGTGCAAGTCACATGTAGGGAGGTGTGACTAGAGCTGCATAAACAAAGGCATTTAACTCCTAAATGCAGAGAATTAAGCAGTGAGGCTGCAGGGGGCTGTACACCAAAACTGCTTTGTTAAGTTAAAGTGGTTCTCGTGACCCATCAACGGGTTTACATGCTTGAATAGGGTATAGGGGTGGGTGAAGGGATCATCAATCTTAGTTTGGTCTAAAGCCCCAGGTATTTTATGAACCTAGCAATTACTCTGATCACCTAATCACTTTTACCTACATAACTTCTAATCTGCCCTTTTGCACCTCTTTTTCTCCTTTCTTCCTGTATATCATCTGATGTTTTTTATTTTTTTATGAATGTTCTTCAGTCTCTATTTTCTATGTGTTTTAGCATGTGTCTCCATTCTCTCCTTTTCTTCTTAACCTTCACTTATTCTCTGTTTTCCAAGTGCCTTAATATTCTGTCTTTATATTGCCAAAATGTCTACCCAGTTATTTTTCCCTCACATTTTCAACACACTATGTACATAATGTATTAAAATAGAAGTGTAAACATTCAGAGTTTGATGTCCCTGTAGTTTGTACAAATCTCTGTTTAGGAAACCACTGAAAATGTCCAGTCAGTACTGGCCGTTATTTTCAATGGAAGAGTGAGCATATCTCATAAACCTCTATTAGGCAGGTGTTTAGAGACAGTTCAGCTCTAGCAGCAGTGTATTCATGCAAATATATACTGGTTTCTTTGAGCGTATTAATGGCTCCATTCATGCTTTTAAATGTTTCTACTAAGACAACATTTTATTGAGGTGAAGACTTGTATTCCTTCAGTTTAAAGGATTATTGTGTTGTATTGGCAGATTGTTGTGCTGATTGTCTTTATTAAAACAAGATTGCATTTATAGATTGCCAATGTCCTGCAGTGCTGATAACTGATAATCCTATCAAAAAAATCATGATAAATACATACAGTCATACAGAAACAAAAAGTGAGCTACGTCCCATCTTACAGTCTAAAATGAATGTGATGTGATCATTCAAGTAATGTATACAGGCATGAATATAATACAATATTTTTATTAAAGTATAATATGTATAAGATAATTGTAGAAACAAATTGTGAAAGTTGTGTAACTTGAGAAAGTGATCGCCATAGGAAGAAGAATTATATTTAAAAGCTTGTCTAAAGAATTTTTTGAAGTGATCCATATATGTAATTTATGTAATACGAGGTGAAATACATACTTTTTCCCATTCTACACTTAATTTTGCTATCGCCCTGACTATATATTTTTCCGTACTGTCTATACAAAGTAGAATGAGAATCTTAAGTATCTATGGGGAAAAAGTAGTGGTCGTGCTTTCAAACTTCTCAGTATTTGTGATATGTAATGACAAAAATTGTAACACAGGAGGGAAGATAGAAGTGTCCCATGTCTTATAAATGTGGGTTGAAGAATGAAGAAAGTCACTTATACTATTCAGAGCTATAATTCTGCTCAAACTTGTTCACTTGATACCAGTATATAATCATCCATCGTAGAGATGCTCCATATGACATACACTGATCAGTCACAACATTAAAACCAAGTGCCTAATATCGTATAGGTTCCCCCTGTGTTGTCAAAATAGCCCTGATGCTTCAAGACATGGACTCAACAAGACCTCTGAACAAGTCCTGTGGTATCTGGCATCAAGACATTAGCAGCAGATCATTTAAGTACTGCAAGCTGTGAGCCAGGGCCTCCATGCATCGTATTTGATGTTCCAGAACATCCCACATTTGAAATACCAAAAACCAAGTGAAGAAAGGCGCTAAAACAATACTTGGTTATCTGTTTGCAGTTCAGCTATTTTGGCCTAATCTCCTGTTGAGTTCCAAACAATTTAGAAAATAACTTTTCTTTTTATATTACTCTATTCGTGCACCCAATTAATTTATGACAAATTCCTTTGTGTGCTTTTCCCTCCATAAAACATCACAGGAAATATTCATTGCAGTTTATAGATGAAAGATAAATGTTGTTGAATGTTGCCATTTTAGTTAATTAATTGGGAGGTGTTATCATTATTACTCGAAACGCTAGATAGTTTGCTAGAAACAAAACTAGAAAAAGTAAAAAAAAAAAAAATACCCCCAAAAAATAAATAACTGTGATCTTCAGCGGAAACCAGCTCTGAAAATAATCAGAATCTTTAACAGGAAGTTTAACACTGATCTAACATTTTTCCAGGAATTAAAAGCTTGTTGATGAGAAATTACACTTTATATTTATTTATATACCTATTTCTAGTTACTGAGCAGCATATGAATGTATATGTTTTATTTGTATTCAGGGGAATTGATAGGGGGGTTTGAGGGGCTAAAGCCCCACATGTGAGAATCTCTATAGGCAGCAGCATAATAGATTTTTTTTTTCTATTTAAGTCAGGCAACTGTTTCTCAACACAGCTGCCTGACATGAAAAAAAAACAAAAAAAAACACTAGTATAGTGCTTCTCCAGTCTACTAAAGAGAAAGACATCATTTCCCCATCTAAAAGTCAGGAGGGGAGCGGAGTGCAGCACTGAGGGGAAACTAGGGGATCTGGGGGAGCATTTTGCCCTGGGTGCCGGATCGAAAAGGGCATCATCAGCCACACTGAAGCAGCAGCCGTGGAAATTTACTCCGCTGGCCAAGGCTCAGCCATGCTTTCCTGCAAATGGCCGCTTGCTGAGATGTGAAGCTGGAAGCTTTCCCAACCACTAGACATCAGGAAATGCTATGGCTTCCACTCCAACTATGCCAGCAGTGCCCATAAAGGTAGGATAGATAGGTAGATATACAGGTAGGCATATTTGTTGACTGTGTGTGTACCTGTAATTGTGTATGTGTGTGAGACTGTGTATGTGCCTGTGAAAGTATGTACCTGTGACTTTAACTGTGTCAGTGTGTGTGTGGTTCAATATCTGTGATTGTGTATTGATAAATGTGAGTCTGTATTGGTTAGTGTCAGTCCGTGTGTCAGCTTGTGTGTGTATGGGTCAGTGTGTGTATGGTTTATTCATGGTCTGTGTGTCAGTGTATGTGTGTTAGTCACAGTGTCAGTGAATGTGTGATTAGGTCAGTGTATGTGTGTATGGGTCAGAGTGTGTGTTTGTATGGAACAGTGTCATGGAGTGTGTGTACGGGTCAGTGTCTGTTTGTATGTGTCCATTGGTCAGTCTCTCAGTCTCTACGTGGCAATCTGTGTGTATTGAGCAGTGTGTCAGTGAGTGTAGGTGTATAGGTCAGTGTGTGCCAGTGAGTGTGTGTGTACGGGTCAGTATTTGTCAGTGTGTATCCCCTATCCAGATCTAGACTGTTACTGAGTGTATGTGGAGATGGAATTGGGGGCTCATTTGAAGCAGGAGAGGAGAAGCCTCCATTAGAGACACATAGAAGCACATCTTCAGAATAAAGTAACAGAACAATTTTTCATATGCCTGAGACAGACATCAAATGCTTGTTGATGTTTAAAGAGCACACCTATTCTAATAATTTTGCAATAGCTCTTACAAAATGATGCTTTTCAAGGTTGCCCCCACCTTCTCTCCCCGTAACTGGGCATTTTAAAGGTCACTTTTAGTTTACAACTTAAATTCTTATATATTATACTTACTACTCAGTTGTCATAGTTGTTTACTTTTGATGGTGGATGTTAGAGAAACTGCTGTTGAAAGAGACAATATTGTTTTAATTTTCTTCTTTTATGTTCATTTGGACTATATGTGTACCATCTTTTTGTAATTTTTACTATTAAAATATTGCCTTTCGTCCTTCCGAATCTAGTTGAATGCTGAGAGCTAATTTGTTAAACTATTGCAATCCGAGGTTCTGATTGGCTCCTAACACCCCATGCTGAATAGCTTTTTTTTTTTTTTTTTTTATCCGTAACACTCTCTAAAAGTTTAAAATGTATAATCAAATTTAAGATGTCCTTCACCAATCTGAAAAACAGACTATCAAAGTGGTTATAACATTTACATTTATTGTACATATTTAGTTAGCAATAAGGTTACCCTATTGAGAGAATAATTTAAACTAATTTACATTCACACAACACACTCTGTTTTGGTGGCAGGGTCTCTCTAACACAATATATATACATGCAGAAGGGAAGGTCACATTAATGGCTTATGCTTCTGAATGAATACTTACTCAAACTGTGCATGTCATTCTGTGACAGTAGCTCTGTTTGCTAACCTAACAATACATCCTGCACAGCTTCATTTGGTATGTGTCTGCAGATGGACATAAACCTTTTAGAGTGTCTGCTAACTGAATAAAAAGCACATTCTTCACGTGAGTTTTCATAAATTCTAAAATGTATTTGAAACAGAAAAGCAGAAAATCATATATATTTTGAAACGCTATAGTCGAGATATACAGCGTTGCATTGTGTAAATTGGTTTCCATCCCAAACTGTTTCTTTTCTGTCTGTTTCCCAGGACATACCTGCCAAACATTTTCGACTCCCTGCTAAGCTTTGCATTGCCTGTACCGTGAAATGTATATAATGAACAGGGCCCATGGCTGTACACTCTCATAATCTACACAATAGTCGTAACTAGTATGATCTGTCATCGTGCACTGTGGTAAGAGCTCTAAGGAATTTATTACATTTCCATGTCTTCACTAGTTTAACAGCGGAGATATACTTACATTGGAAAACCAACAAATTCTTCTGAAATGCGCATATTTAAGTCTGATAGTAGATTTATTAAGCAATAGTTGGCTAACAGGAGGATTCTTACAAATCAGCTGCAGGGCTTGTTCTTATTTTATTCTTCTACTTTTTATTGTAATATTAATGATAAATACAGTGTATGACTTGTCAGTTAGTGGTTTGCGAGTGTAGTTTTGCCAGAAATTGTCGACATTATGAGTTCTTAAAAGCCTGTTTTGAAGAACAAGGTACAAGCGTGTTCGTTTTTCTCCCAAAAAAATAAAATATATAAATAAAAATTGAACCTCATGCATACATTCTCTATATTGCTCTCATCAATGACCAAATACCTGTCAACCCTTCACAACACTAACAATTAAAGGTGTTATGAAAGTTCATGTCCTCAGAATCTTGGATAGTCTAACTAAATCTTATAGCAGCAACTCTGCCTGATAAGAAATACTAAATACATTAATGTAGAAATAGACGTATTAAGCCAATATCTCATAGTAGACCATTTTGGGCCCTCTGCTACCACAAATTCAATATTTATAATCCCACTAAATGCCATTATTTGACTGGTGTAAGAAAATTCCAATCTTTCTTTTTCTGATTATGAGCAAAAACATCTATGCTTATGGTGGAAATGACCCCACATATGTAATTCCACAGTTTATTCAATCATTTATCATGCACAGGGCCAGTGCAAGGATTTCTGCCTACTCAGGTGAAGATGCACTTGCCAACCTCTCTCCCTCCCAAAAAAGTGTGTTTTGTAACCCCTTTTGCATCTTTTCTCCTTTTACCCCCATTTTGTAGTCTTAACCCCTTTAGTGTTTCTTATACCCCCTTTGCCACCTTGTGTGTCTTTTACTCCACCCCCTTGTGTGTCTCATATAACATTCCCAGCTGTGTATGTCTCTTACATGTCCACAGCACTTTTGAGTACTTACTTTCTTACTTTCCTACAGCCATTTTGTGGGTCTCCCCCCTCCAGCTCCTTTGTGTGTCTTTTTCTCCCCACTCCAGTCACTTTGTGTGTCTCTTCTCCCCCAACCACTTTGTGTCACTTTCTCCTCTCCAGTTCCTTTGAGTGTCACTTTCTCCCACAAGTCCCTTCGTGTGTCTCTTCTCTCCTCCCAGTCCCTTTGTTTGTCACCTGCCTCCAAGATTTAGCATAGATGCGTGGACTGCAATATAGAATCCTCAACCTGGTCTGACAGGAAGCTGCTTGCTGCAGACCGGGTATAGGATAACTACTGTCCACATGGCCATGCTACATGGTGTGACTTACAGTAGGGGGAGTGCAGTGCATTTCTCCTGCCAGTCATCTGGACATTGCACCGTTAGCCAGAGTATACAGCATGATAGCAAAGTATAGAACAAGCTATTTTTTTTTTCCTGTAGGAACAAAATCCACAGTGCTTTCCATAGGTGTTGCTACAGGTAAAGAAGGGGGCAGGAGGATATTAGTGTTTTTGTTTTCTTTTTAATTTAATTCAAAGCAGCCATCTGATGTAAAAAAAAATAAAAAAAAATACTAGTATAGAATGCCTCCTAACAGCTCCTGTGGCAAAACTCTGACACAGCGCAGTGTCTGCAGCTGGAGGAGTTACTCATCATGACAGCACCACCATGGATTTCAATGTCCTCCCTCTCTGGACTAAGGTCAGAAGAAGTGAGGGGGTTATGGTTTGTTTGTTTTTCTTAAAAAAATACATTTGCTACCAGTCATCCCTGCCTTATACCACCCTAAACATTCACACACAGAACTATTCAAACACACACACTGCTACCCCCCCCCCCACAAACACTGAACCCCTCAAACAAACTTTTCATACTACACACTGCACCCCTACACATACTAGCTCTCCTACAGATACATCCCTTATACACACTGCACCACCTACGTACACACACTTGATCCCCTATGCACACTCTGAATCACCTACACACACTACATTCCTGACATACACTCTGCACACAATAAATCCCCTGTAAGAAAACACACTACATTCCCTAAACACACTGTCTATACACACTACACTATAGCCCAAAGTCACACATATTACAGCAAAAACACAACACAACTGAAACCTACATATTTACACAAAACAACACCCCAAACATCTCACTCTCTACACACATTACAACAAGCAGCCGCCAAACACATGCACAAAACACTTTCCTGGTCCTTTTGTCATCTGGTATCCCACTTATGGAGTCACCAGAGACCAGTCACAAGCAAATGTAGTGCAAGACTGCCATTAAATTTGTGCTGTGCAGAACAGATACATGGCCATTTTTCAGCAGGGCTGTTCATGGGCTGCCCTGGAAGAGCATTAAACCAACATACTCACTCCCCTACCCACTGGGCCACTGTGATTAAAAAATAATCAGGCCAAGTTTTTCCTAGTCTGGCATTCAACAAATTTAAGAAAGGTGACAATATGTCATGACATATCCTCAACTCTATATTACTGTAGGGGTTATTGGGCTTTCTTTTGTACTCACTAGGAGAGCAAGGGAAAAGGATGTCATTAACCCCTTAAGGACCAAACTTCTGGAATAAAAGGGAATCATGACATGTCACACATGTCATGTGTCCTTAAGGGGTTAAAGGTTCATGGCCATGTCACAGTTTCTAACTCTGCAGAAACTCTGTCAAAAATCAAGGAACCTAAAATGTTCTCTATCTAATTTTTTATTTTTTATTAAAAGAATCCCCCACCCCTTGCACTCCCACAAACTTTTAAGTATGCCTTAAAGAGATAAATTACATCTAGTTTGAGGCAATTCTGTGTTTCACCCATAGATGTTGCACACCACTTTGACTTAATGTTTATGAAAGTCATCTCTTGTTTTGGCTGGCCCCAGTACCCACAGATTGTGTGGCAGGTTTTAGATGACTTCCAGGTTGTATCGAAAAATTAAATAAATGCATGGCCAAATGTTTTCCATTTGCAAACTTCCTGACTCTCTAATTGATGGATGAGTCATGTTTAGTTTGTTCTAGAAAACAAAGATCACCCACAAGCATATCAGCTAATTCTATGATGTCTCCTTATTTGAAAGACTCTAACTGTTCAGTCATATTTTTTACATTAAACTAAGTTAGTGATGCATTCAGCCCTTTGAAGTGTTTGTGTTCAGTGTTAAATCAAGCATAAAAAACAAATACTCTCTTTGCTTTACAAGCAATAACAAAACATTGTATAGACCCAACTTTATATATATATATATATATATATATTTATATATATTTATATATTGTGATGAAATGCATCCACAATTGCTCACTTGGGAATAAAGGTTAATGGGACAATCAATGATATTGTGATGGAATTTCGGTGAAATGTAAATTTAGTAGGACGAGATTTCCATGTGGCATATGTGTATGTTGTATCAGTTAGTTAGTTACACGTAGCTAAGATACGGTCATCAATATACTGAGCATGTGCAGGAACTGAAATTCCTTTCTCCTTTGTTTCGGATGAGCCATGTGGTCTGCCCATATAAGGAAATCCAGATCCTGTCCACCGATTGGTTAAGGGTATGTGCGGGTGGAGCTATTAATGGGAGGAGTTATAGTTCTATAAAAAGCATGTACTCCATGTGTTCGGCCCTCAGACCTGTTTTAGAACGTTAGTTCATCTGAGACCCGATCGGTATGTTAATAAAGACCTTTTACTTCCTGAAAACCTGCATCCATCTCTCTGTGTCTGGCTTCTGCAAGTTTCCTCGGTTACAATGTGTACAATATAAAACATTTTTTAAAAGAAAAATAAAATATATATATATATATTATTATTTTTTTGAGTAAAACAATGTTTCTTCCATATATGGAATAAAAAGTATCATAACGATACAGAACTATCTATCTATCTATCATTGTTATTGTTTATGTGGAACCAACATACTCTGCAGTGCTTTACAGTTATAAAATTGGGATCAATGGTATTGACAACAAGTAACTGACATACAAACTATGACATACAAACCTGTATTCGTAACTCTATAGTGTCCTTTTCTATAGCTTTTAGCTCCACTTTCCAATGTGTAGAGAGTTAAAAAAAAATACTTTTTTACTTACCTTAATTTCATGACCAAGGATCCCTCTGCGCTGGTTAAGTATCCTGCGATGTCACAGCAATTGTGGGATCTAATGCGCATGTGCGACATTTGCCCTGTGTGCATTAAAGTTTCCCAATAGGAAAGTATAAAATCAATACTTTCCCATAGGGAGTTTGAAGATGCTAGGTACCCTGCAAAGTGTAACGACGTTCAAAGTTCTTTCGTGGTGTAAAAGAAACAGTGGCCAAAACAAAGTCATTTTCCTGGCACTATAGGGTTAATAGGTGTGTTTCCTCCCCCCCCCCCTCTCCCTCCTGCGGGGCTGGAGGGGCAAAAACCCCTTCAGCCACTTACCTGAATCCAGCGCCGATGTCCCTCGGAGCTGGGGCAGGCTCCTCCCATGCTCCTCCACGGCGACATCAACTGGCGGGGGAGGCCTAATACGCATGCGTGGCTATGGCCGCGCACGCATTAGACCTCCTCATAGGAAAGCATTATTCAATGTTTTCCTATGGGGAAAATCAGACACTGGAGGTCCATGAGGATGTCCAGCGTCAGATAACTGACCAAAAGTCCGTTTGGATTCCGGATGCCCTCTAGTGGCTGTCTGTTAGACAGCCACAGAGAGCGCAGACTTAGAGCTGCAATGTAAATGTTTAACATTGCAGTACTAAGTGCAAAATGGTCACAGCACCCAAACTACTTCAATTAGCTGAAGAGGTCTGGGTGCCTACAGTGTCCCTTTAATGTAAATATTGTAGTTTCTTTGAAACCGTAATGTTTTACATTGCACAGTTAAAAAGACAGAGGCACTAAACTCACTTCAATGAAATGTCAGAGGGGAAACAAGGGAAAACAGCATGTCAGAGAGGAGGAGGGATTGGTTGGTGGATAAGATGCCTGTGTCAGTATAAGCTATTAAAAGTGATGTGTGAAGGAACTGGACTATGGAGGTAAGGGAACGTAGGGTGGCAAAATCCTGAAAATGATAGTTTGCAGTACAGGAAACGTCAGGAAAATTTGCTTGCAGAAGGGAAAGAGAGGGGTGTATTTGTTGACTAAACAGGAAATGTAGTGATGGGTGGAGTTATTGAGTTTTTTGAAGGTTAATATTAGAAGTCTGAATTAGATCCTGGGGAGTAGAGGAAGCCAATGTAATAATGAACGAGGTGAGATATGGGAGTAGCGGTCAGTCAAGAAGATATCTGGTGACAACATTCATTACAGGTTTTAGAAAGGCAGTGCAGGTATTTGGAAGGCTGCGTAGTGAGTTGCAATAGTCAAGACTGGAGATAATGAGTTAGTGAACAAGTACTCTAGCTGTATCTAGAAAAGGGCAAATACGAGCAATATTTTTAAGGTTAAGTTACAGGATTTAGAGACAGACTGAATGTGAGGAAAAAAAGACCTGACTTAAAAGTAACATCAAGGCAGCGAGCTTGATCAATTGAGATTTCATTGATGTGCACGAAGCTTGATGGAGGAGAACTATTTGATGAATGGAGGAGGACATTTGATGAGGAAAGATGAGGAGTTCAGTTTTAGAAAGATTATGTTTTAAACAATGGGAAGTCATCCAGTTAGAGATAGAAGAGCGTCAGTTTGTGACTTGTTCCAAAAGGTCAGGAGAAAAGTCAGGCGAGGAAAGGTAAACCTGATTATCATCTGCATTTACATGTTTAATAAGTTAATAAGGTTACAGAGAGAGGCAGTGTAAATTGAGAAAAAAAGAGGACCAAGAAACATGAACTTCATGAGTTCAGTGGAGGTGGCAATAAAGAGAGGGACACTAAATGAACATTCAAAAAGATCTGTGAAAACCACCAAAGTACAGTGTCATGGAATCCAAGATTTTTCAAGAAGAGTGGTCAACAGTATTAAAGGCAGCAGAGAGGCCAAGTAGAATTACAAGAGAGTAATGACCTTTTAATTTAGCAGGATTTAAGTTGTTAGTCACTTTGGTAAGGATGGTTTGAGTACAATGGAGGGAGTGGAAACCAGATTGAAGAAGGTATAGGAGGCAGTAAGTATTGAGAAAGTGAGTAAGACTGGTAATCACAAGCCGCTCAAGAAACTTAGAAGTTTGTGTCACCATCAAGTATGCAGTGACTGGACCATGGGCACTTGGGGGTTTTCCTCTTGGGGCCCCTATGGTGGTAGATTAATATTGACCCTGCACACTTACATATGCTTATGCATTGCTTCAATTAAAATGGCTTTTAGAATCACTTCATTAAATTTTAATGGCTTACCCTCCCAATGAGCGTAGGAGTAGCTGTACTGTAGGAAGCTTTTCCTTCTAACAGAGAGAATGACCCCACTAGTATGGAAGGGGTTGAGAATGTAAGAAAGGCTAGATAGGTTGTGGTGGTAGGAGCCTCTATTATTAAGAGAGTAGATAGGATAATCTGCCACGCTGATCATCTTATCTAGACAGTTCGCTGTCTTTTGAGTGCTCGGGTCTGGCATGTTGCTGAAAAAGTAGATGGATTACTTAGAGTGGCTGGGGATGACCCAGCTGTCATGGTCCATATTGGTACTAATGAAAAAGTCAAGAGGAAAATGGAAGGTCCTAAAGAATGAGTTCAGGGGATCAGGAAGTAAACTGAAGAAAAGGACCTCCAAGGTAGTATTTTCGAAAATATTACCTGTGCCGTGCTTTACAGTAGATAGGCAGCAGGATATAAGTGAGGTTAATATGTGGCTAAAGTCATGGTGTATAAAAGATGGTTTGGGACTTTTTAGACCACTGGGCCGATTTGGGTACGATATTTATACCCATTAAACATAAACAGAAGAGGGTCTGCTGTGCTAGGGGGCAGAATGGCTAGAAGGTTGGAGAAAATTTTAAACTAGTGGTGGGGGGAAAGGACACAGAAATCTATAAAATGGAGATAAGACAGAAAGGAGATTGGCATTTGCTCAGCACAAGATTATGGATATAGGAGGATTGCAAGATCAGAACAGAGGATGTATATAATAGTAATACAAATTCACATCAAGTACAAGTGACTTATAATATTAAATATGTGCAAGTAACCTAAATAACAAAACAGAACTAGAGGCAATAGTATATACTAAGCAATATGACATAATAGGCAAAACAGAAACATGGTTGGATGAGACACTTGACTGTGCAGTTATTTTAAATAGTTACGCATTATTTAGGAAGGATAAAAAAAGGTGGTGGGATATGTTTGTATGTCAACCATGAGTTAAAGCCAAATCTTAAGCAAGTGGAATGTGACAAGGACAATGTGGAAGTGTTATGGGTAGATCTGCTTGTGGCAAAAGAAAGGAAATTAATTATTGGTTGAGATATGTTATAAACCACATAATGCTAATATTGATGAGGAAGAACATCTGTTAGAGCAAATTGGGAAAGCTGCACATCTGGGTAACATGTTGATTATTGGACATATAAAACAAAATTGTGAGAGAGGACTAGTAGTTATAACATGCAAACATAGCTGTTGTGTTGCATATTTCTAGCCAAAATCCCCCTGAGACCTGCAGATTTGATAACTGCCTAGGTTAAGACCAGCAGATAGTGGAACATGTTTAGAGTGATATAACAAACTATTTTACAGAAAACACCTCACAGGAGCTATCACCACAGATACTTTAGGCTTACTATAAGACAGTCCTTAGAGGACACCTAATAAATACTGATTTTCATTGAAAGAAAAATAAGGATAGGAAGCTCTCTGTAAGATTGAAATGCAGCCCAAAGGCAATCCTACGGTGGCTAAATTTGAGGAATTCAGGTTCTTGAGACACCTGATTTAAGAAGAGTGTCTAGGTGAGGTGACTTGTGACATCCTACAAACAAAATACTTTTTTATGAAAGTCCAGTAAGATGGATGTGCCCCCGGCTAGGGCAGGAAGATCCAGACGACCCAGTTTAAGTTAATAATGGCCCTAAAGATGGCCAATGGTGGACTTGTTACCTTAATGCAAGATATTAATAGGGTGTTCACCTAATATTATTTTGCTTTGTACAATTCCTCAGCTGGACACTTCTACCAAGACTCATATGGAGGCTGTTTGCTGCTTTTTGGATAAGGTGCCCATGGTGGATGTAGGTAAGCACATACTAGCAATGTTGGGATCCCCAATAACTAGGGAGGAAATAAACATAGCGATCTCAGAGTTAAAATGAAGCCCCTGGACTGTATGATTTTGTTGAGAGCTATTCCAAGCTGTTTTGAGAAGTTATATATATATGACTTATGGGGCTGGCAGAGATTTTTTTCCAGGGCTGCTTTGTATCCCCAGTCTGGCCCTGGTGGGTGATCCTTCCTTCATATGGTCATTAAATAAAACTTCCAGCTACAGTATTAGAACTCAACAAAATCATATATATATTATTGGTATATTTATTTTTCTAATTCAAAATATTAGTCCTTTCAGGGCAATTAAATTATACAGTAAAGCATACTCACTTGAAGACACAGACAATCTTACTGACACAAGCTCATAGATACACAGGCTCACAGAAAATCTCATTGATATAAACAAGCTCATTGACAAAAACACAAGTTCACTGATGCACACAAATAGGCTCACTGACAAACAATCTCAATGACACACACAGACAAGCTTACTGGTACACACACACAAATTTAATATAGACAAACTCACACTGATACACACAAAGGCTTACTACAGACAAGCTCACTGTCACACACACACGCTCACTACAGAAAAGCTCACTGATACGCACACACTATCCCTACAGACAAGTCCATTGACACACACATGCTCCCTAGAGAAGAGCTCACTAACACACAGATTAACTACAGACAAGCTCACTGACACACACATGCTCACTGACACACTTATGGTCACTACAGACAAGCTCAGGGTCACACACATGCTTACTACAGACAAGCTCACCAACACACACATGATACCTACAGACAAACTCACTGACACACATACAAGCTCACTCACTAGCAGACAAAAAAAGTTCACTCACTCACAGACACACACACAAGCTCACTCACTAGCAGGCACACACACACACACACACAGACACACACAAACCCACTCACTAGCAGGCACACACTCACAGAAGCTCCCTGTCTAGCACGCACAAACACACACACAGAAGCTCACTCACTAGCAGATGCACACATACGCAGAAGCTCACACACACACAAACTCACTCACTAGCATGCACATACACACAGAAGCTTCCTCACTAGTAGACGCACACACACAGAAGCTCCCTCGCTAGCACACACACACACACACAGACCCTCACTCACTAGCAGACGCTCACACACAGAAGCTCACTCACTAGCAGGCACATGCATATACACAAACTCACTCATTAGCAGGCGCGCACACACACGCAGAAGCTCCCTCACTAGCACACACACACACACAGAAGTTCACACACTAGCATACACACACAGAAGCTCCCTCACTAGCAGGCACACACACTCACTAGCAGGCACATACACACACATGCTCACTCACTAGCAGGCCCACACACAAGCTCACTCACTAGCAGGCACACACACACACACCAAAGACACACACAGAAGCTCACTCACTAGCAGGTACACACACATAAACTCCCTCACTAGCAGATGTGCACACACACAGAAGCTCACTCACTAGCAGATGCACACACACACAGAAGCTCACTCATGCACTAGCAGATGCATACACACATGCACAAACTCACTCACTAGCAGATGCACACACACGCACACAGACACACAGAAGCTCACTCACTAGCAGATGCACACACACAAGCTCACTCACTAGCAGGCACACACACACACACACACACACACACACCAAAGAGACACACAGAAGCTCACTCACTAGCAGGTACACACACATAAACTCCCTCACTAGCAGATGTGCACACACACAGAAGCTCACTCACTAGCAGATGCACACACACACAGAAGCTCACTTATGCACTAGCAGATGCATACACACACGCACAAACTCACTCACTAGTAGATGCAAACACACACACACACACACACACAGAAGCTCACTCACTAGAACACACAGAAAGCTTACCTGGCACTGTAGGTGAAGGTGTCAATGTCTGGCCTCTTCATTCCAGTAAGGTCAGCAGCTTTCGTCTGGGGGAGGGGCATGTATTCTGGAGGTGGGGCTTAAGTGTGGGAGCGGCGCATGCAACTTTAATTGCTGTACACTGTGCTGGCAGACTGACAGGTCTCCATCCAGCCACTGACAGAGTAATTGCGGCCGCACCAGCCCCCAGCTCCCCTCGGACTGACACAGACTGGCACTGTCCGAGGGGAGAATCATTTAAATGACATGTGATGTGCCTGATAATTAAGGCTGTCAGCCCAGCCCCAGGTGCCGCGGCCCACCGGGAAATTTCCCGGTATCCCAGTGGGCCAGTCCGGCTCTGTCACCCACCCCTGATGATAGGACATGTGGTGCTCATCCCAAAACTGTTCATTATAGGCCTATCTCACTGATAAACTGCGATGTGAAATTATTTGCTAAGATTTTAGTAATCCCATTATTTACTTGTTTATTTGCTTTTTTCATTCAGACCAGGTCAGTTTTGTCCCAGAGAGACCGTTATATGAGAATACTAGAAGGGTAATTGACCTGGTTTGGTGGGAAGTAACAAAAGACTTCTCTGAGTCCTCTTGTTGGACTCAGAGAAGGTATTTGACAGAGTCCAACGGCCTTTTCTGTTTGAATTGCTGAAGCATATGCACTTTCCCACAGATTTTATTACAGTGGTTAAAGCATTATATTCGGAGCCAAGGACCCAGAGCATATTATCTAGGGCAAGGCTAGAGCCCTTTAAGTTGGACAACAGAACAAGGTAGGGGTGCCCTCTCTTTTATAGTACTAGAACCTTTACTGCAAAGCATTAGATCTCACCCACCTAAGCTGTTTTAAAGTCATGAGTGAGGAGTTTATTGTCCCTGCATATGCTGATGATGTATTGCTCACCCTTACCAAACTTGATTAACACCCAGCACTCACAAGCAACCAAGCCCCGCAGAATCTTCTAAGCAGTGGTATCATCTCTGGAAGATCTATTCAAGAATTCCTGTACTACTTATTGTTTCCTTTTAATTCTTAATTTAAAATTGTGTTCTATTCCACCTCCCTTTCCTACACTCTTATTACTTAATTGATAACTATTATATCTCCCATCCTGATCATCTTTTTTTTTAAAGTTGATATGGTCATGTCATTTTATGTTCATTCTGTATTACTTTTTTGTTTGTTTAGCTAGTGTTACTTCTTTCACTGGTAATCTTGTAAATTTATGTTCACGGTTTATGACTTTCACCTATCTGATCCATCAAATCTTTTTATCCCAAATGTTCTCTCTATTACCTCAATATCCCCATAACAAACTGCATCCTTAAAGGACCACTAAAGGCACCCAGGCCACTTCAGCTCAATGAAGTGGTCTGGGTGCCATGTTTTAACCCTGCAGCTGAAAACATAGCAGTTTCAGAGAAACTGCTATGTTTCACTGAAGGTTAATCCAGCCTCTAATTGCTGTCTCACTTGAACGCTAAATCCAAAGGCCACTACTCCATACTAATTCATCTTGACCTCTCTGCTGCCTTTGACACCGTTGATCATGCTCTCCTTCTTCAAATTTTTCAATCAGTTTGTCTCTGTGACTCTGTCCTTTCGCAGTTTTTCTCTTATCTCTCCCAATGCTCATTCAGTGTCTCCTTTTCTAATGATACTTCTTTACCTCGTCCTGACACGGTTGGAGTCCCCCAAGGCTCAGTCCTTGATCCCCCTCTATTTTCTCTTTATACTGCCTCTCTTGGCAAACTTATTACCTCATTTGAATTCCACTACTACACTGATGACAACCAGATATATCTCTCCTCCACGGACCTCTCTCCTGTCGTCCTGCAACGTGTCACTGGTTGCCTTTCTTCCATCTCTGGCTGGATGTCCTCCTGCTTTCTGAAACTCAATTTCTCTAAAAATGAGCTCCTTGTCTTTCCTCCTCCTAATACTGATCTTCCTCTTTCGCTCTCCGTTCAAGTTAATGGTATCCACATAAGTCCATCCTTGCAAGCGCACTGTCTTGGCATCATACTTGGTTCTGGCCTCACCTTTGAGTCTCACATCCAGTATGTTGCCAAATCCTGTAGATTCTATCTTAAAAACATAGCCCACATCCGCCCCTTTCTTACGCAAGATGCTACCAAGGAGCTTGTCCATGCTCTAGTAATTTCCCGCATGGATTATTGTAACCTTCTCCTGATTGGTCTTCCCAAAAGCCATATTGCACTGCTACAGTCTGTAATGAATGCTGCCGCAAGACTGATTTTCCTCTCTAGTCAGTTCTCTTACACCTCACCCCTCTGTCAGTCCTTACATTGGCTTCTTGTATCCTATTGGAGTCAATTCAAGGTACTAATTCACACCCATAAAGCACTGAACAATTCTAGCCCCTCTTACATCTCCTCACAGATCCATAGGTATGTCCCTTCTCGGTCTCTCTGCTCTGCCCGTGACCTTCTCCTGTCCGTTGTTCGCACCCATACGGCCAACTCACGCTTGCAGGACCTCTCGCGGGCGGCTTCCTTCCTATGGAATAGCCTGCCTACCGCCATCAGACTCTCTCCTAGTATTCAATCGTTTAAGAGGTACCTTAAAACCCATCTCATTAGGAAAACTTATGGCCTCCCAGAGTAACCTCTACCTTACTTACCTGTCTCTTGCTCTCTCCTAACGGGCAGTACTCTTCTCTCTCCTCCAGCTTTGCTTCACTCCCACCTTATTTGATTGCTATTTCCTGTCCTATTGTGTTTTACACTCCACCTCCTATAGAATGTAAGCTCATTTGAGCAGGGTCCTCTTCAACATATCGGTCCTGTAAGTTTTCTTGTATTGTCCTATTTATAGTTAAGTCCCCCCTCTCATGATATTGTGAAGCGCTTCGGAATCTGTTGGGGCAATATAAATGGCAATAATAATAATTAAAAAAATAATAATTCTATGGTCCACATGCAAGACCTACTAAAAAAATTCAGTAATGTTTATGGGTATAAAATAAATTTGGAGAAGATAATGCCATTCCATATGTTGTTTGTGGACACAGCACACATTGGGTTCACATATGAAATGAAGGTGTGATGAGAAGTATCCTGTGCTAGAAACACGGGGTTCCATATTTACTTTTGGTATGTGTGGGTTTCACAATGACCCTCTGAGACTGAGGTCATATGGGGGTAGGTTTGAGTTTAGGAGGTAGGTCATGGCAGATTCCTGGAGAACTCTGTGGCAAACTCCCCTTTTTACCCGGGTTTGCCACGAACTCCTGGAGAAGCCTGCATGCCAGCCTCCTGCCCACAGACTATGGGCCTTGCAGGGAAACCTGTAAACTACTACCAAACTTGACCGACTGTTACCACTGATTTCCCTGGAACTGTTTTGGTCATAGGACCATGTGCACGGTCGGTCAAAACTATGACTTCCAGGAAATTCCTGAACCCCTGTACCGATCTGGGTGATTTTTGGATATGTTGCTCACCCAGATCAGGGCTATCAGGGGATGTAACTTATGTGTTTTTAAGGTACTTTTTGGGGTTTTATAAAATTGTATGTTTTTCTGTACTTGGAGATAATTGGGTTAGATTAGTACAGTTCCTGATTCAATTATCTCCCAAGCACAGAGGAGGGATTCTATTGTTTGTGTATGGGAGTGTCTCACTTCATGACTCTGTTTTTATTTGTTTATTCACTTTGTGTCCCTGTACCCAACAAGGTCTACCTGGGTGTCACCCTTGTTGGGAAACTTGCATAAAAGGCCAGTGTGTCTCCATTAAAATCCTATTCCAGCTTACACTCCAAAACTGTGTGTTGTCCTGTTATTGGAGGGAAAGAAGATTTACTCTTGTATCTGCTTTTCCAGCTTGCAGGGGATTCAACGGGGAAAGTCCTTGTAGAGCTAATTCCCCATCAGGCTCCAGGAAGGAGCGGTTTCAGGGCCCAGTCAAGCCATGGTGACTGTGGGGAAAGGTGCTGCAGTTTGTCCCCTGTTCCAGCTAGGAATCAGTCCTTGGTGGACGTATCCAGCCGGGGTACAGGGAGCTCCGTTTACAAACTCCCTTTCTAACCTTCCCAGTCCTCTCTTATTATGTCTCACTCTGTCCTTATTAGGGGCACAGGGTAACTGGGAAACCAAGTCTGGCTTGCCCAAACCAGACTTACAAAAACTAACCAACTATGAGGGCTCCATGCGCCCTAACGGGTAACCCTAGAAACTGTGTGGAACTGACAAGTGGATCGGAACATTAGCACAACCGCAGAAACGTTAATCAGATGTAGCGCGGACCCTCAGTGACAGAGCACATTGCTATTTTGCCAGTTAGGTTGCTTGGGGACAAGCTTTGCACTGATACCATATGTGTGGGGTTTACTAATGTATAAATGTATGTTTGAGGAATATTCAGTTAAGGCACCCTGTTGCCTGGAAGCACAGTGGTGCCACAGGGTAAACCTATTGTCGCTGTTGATGACTCACTGTTGTGATTGCCCCTGAAAATATTTGTACTTTGTGTCAATAAGTATGTGTGTTTTACTCTTTTCCAACTGTCGTCTGGTGTCTTTAAGTGAAAGGCTATATCACTTCACCACTTCGATGTTTTCTCCAGTTAGAAGTAACTTTTAATGGCGGTACTCAGCCAGAGTACTGGAGCTCCAGTACTCCAGTGGGAATTACATTAACCGCTGACCCCACCAGATTATATCAAGAGAAAAACTTTAAATTGATTAGGGCACTAACTCTTACTAAATGGACAGGATCTTACTAAATGGACAGACAAACCAATATCCTGGTTTGGGAGGATCCATGTAATAATAATTGATGTATTACGGAGAATTTTTTTTCCCCCAGGCTCTCCCCATCATGGTTACTTGGAAGGATCTCCATAACCTACAATATTCAATTGATTATTTTTTATGTCAACAAAAATGGAATAGGATAGCCAGAAACATACTTTATCACCCTAAATTGAGGGGAGGCCTGGGCCTACTGCATTTATGTATTACTGATCAGCTAAAATGGCATCTGGAGTCTTTATTTAAGGGCCCAGATCTGCTACAGTTTTCGATATGAGCATGGCTACCCAGAGCAGACAGAACTTTTTGCGCTCCCAATGTCCTCACATTCTTAAATCTATTATTATCCACTAGCCCATCTCTTCTAACCCTGTATTTACAGAATAGAGCTTTATTTCCAGCTTTGACTGCTAGGGACTTTAAGGGTTCATGACTTCAAAGATATATGGGCTTATTTAAAACACTACAGTCAGATCATGTGATGAACTAAAAGCAACAACATCACTATATTCCAGGGAATATTTCTGATACTTACAATTACAAGGAGATATGATTAGGCAGGCAGCAAAGAATCCCCTCAACTTTTTGAATAATTAATAATTCTTTGAATAACAAATGCATCACAAAATGGTTTGATAACAATTTGCACTCACATTAGTGACACAACAGGAAAATGGGGCAATCTAAAATAAATTGGTCAATGGGAATATGATTTAAACCACAGATTGGAAGGAGGTGATTGGAAAGACATATGGCCAGAGGCTTCTAGGTCCTCTCTAAGTGTAGTCTCACAGGAATAATCCTACAAAAAATTGCTCGTCTGATATATCATGCCTTTTATGCTGCATAGAATGTACAAAACTACTTCTTATTTATGCAGAAGGGTTTGTGGGATGCAGTGCTCCTATGTCCATATGTGGTGGCTGTGTCCTAGAGTGGTTGTTTTCTGGGAAGGGATTAAGGATGTATTGACTACGGTGTTGCAAAGGCCAGTGGAATGGACCCGTGGTCTTTTCTACTTGCTAATCTTGTAGAAGACCTTCCTTCACATTTACAAAAGTTATATAACATCATCACCTTGGCAACAAGGAGAGCATTGGCTCAGATGTGGATGGCTCAGATGTGGATAGGGTTGTGAGTAAAATAAAGGATACCTATCTTATGGATAAGCTCACTGCACAATTAGGAAACACATTAACAAAGTTTCATAAGGCATGGGATCCATGGGAAGAATATTGTGGAGTGTCACCTGACAGTACCATATAATGGATACAATATTTACTGGCTTAAATTCCTACATCTCATGGACGTAATCCTCTGTGTGAAACATTTAATGTTTTTCTTTCTGAGTTAATATTTTCACACTGTTTATTTCGGCACTGGTAAGAGGCACACAGAATGTATCTCCATATGCCACTTCTAATTATTTCACGGGAAATCATTAAAAAGGTTTTTCATGTTAATTTGTTTACATTTTTCACTTTTTACTGGCAATCAGTAACAGTATTGCAGCAATAAATGTATTTTATTGTGTAAGACTAGATGAAGGTCTTGCTAATTGCTTGCAATATTATGCCTATTGTATTTCATATATATTGAATTTCAATTGTTCATTTGCTGTTTACCTTCTTGCATGCAGCCATTCGTTAAACTGATTTTTGCCCTACTGATTGTCACCTTAAATAATTAAAAACAAACAAAAGAAAATTAGAAGTGAAGGGGAGTAGTATTATAGGACAATAATTAGAAATAGGGTCAAAAGGTGGCTTTTTTTAGGATGGGATTGGCGCTTGCATGTTTGTGGGAAGAGGGGAAGATACCAGTAGACAGACTGAGGTTGAATATATGCTTTACGGATGAGACTAGACTAGGGCAAAATGATAGGATAAGGTGAGACGGGAAGGGATCAAGAGGAGAGGTGGTTGGAAGAGAGGATATAAAACGATTATACTGGGGGAAAGGAGTTTAAAGTGAAAGAGTGAACAAAATGGTAGAGGAAAGAGTGGTGATTGTATTTCTGATTTGCTTAATATTTTCAGTAAATTTAACATGCAAAATCACCAGCTGTTAGACCATTCCATTCCATTAATTGACCTATCTATCTTTAAAATTGTTTCATTTATATTGACATAATCAAATGTTTTCCTGCTTTTCTTATCTTCTTATTGGCTTAAATTTACTAGTAATCCATGTGCTTATATTCAAAATCTATCTGTATTCAACGCTTAGTAATATGCAGATTAGTATTATGCAGATTAATATTTTTAAAGGAACACTCCAAACCCTCACCTGATGCTCTCAGCTAATGAGCCGGCCTTGCAGTGCAAGGTCAAACCCTTTGCAAAAAGTTTGTGACTAACTTACCCTGTGTCAGGAATATATGGGGATCCAACATGCAGAGTTTAATAGAATAGTAACTTATACAGGACCTTAGAATGGCTGGGCTAACATCACAAGGACAGAGAGTAATCAGGAACAAGCCGAGGTCTGGGAAGCCAGAAATCAGGAACAGCGAGTGTACAAGAGCCGAGTCAAAGGAATACAGAAGGTAGAATAGTCAAACGTTGCCAAAGTCAGAACCAAGAGAAATACACAATAATAGCACGCTATTGGAACTATACAGAACCACAACAGGGTAATGAGACATGTCCTGAACTCCCCTTATATACAGAGTTCCATTACTTTGTAGCCACGCCCCCAAAACGACCGTTCTAGCGGCCGGCGCGAGAACCGCTAGAAACAAGAGAAAAACCACTGGAAAGGTCCCCAAGTTCATGCAGGAAGGCTTCAGCCTGTGGTATAGCCTGTACCAGCACACAAGGTACCCTTAAACCCTGGAAGGGAGCCAGGGCACTCGTGTCACCAGAACCACTACAGTACTCTGTAACGGTGGTGCTTGTAATGCTCCTTTGAACCACATGCAACAAAGTTTAACCCCTAAATTACTAAGTAAAATTAATTCATTTGTGTGTTGCACGCTTGTAGCTTAAATGCCAAGTAGCTATGTTTAATGTGCTTCTTTCATTTCCTTCCTGGCGACATGTAGAACATATTGTGTTGGCCTCAAGCCATAGTCTGCTTGAGAAGTCTTAAAAGATATAACTTGCATAGACCAGTAAGTTACATGTGTACCTACACACCCACATATATACCTCCCCAGGCAGCTTGCTCATATAGTGTTTTGGGTCATGCCTTATCATGTTCCTATTAGCAGATGGAAACCATATTTCATTCTTCAGCTATTTATATTAAATAAGAGTGTCATTGGGTTTGTGGATTTACTTTTGATTTTTCTCCTGAATAAACTTAAGGTGTATAAATAAAAATAATCTTGATCAAATGGGTAAGGGGAAGCACATTTTCAGAATGAGCAGCATTTAGAAATGCAGAGTGTAATAGATTACCAAGGTTGGGCAACTTCAAGACGTTTCCTGTTTTGTTTTCTTTTGTTACCGTTACCGTAGAGAAATTACACAGCTTTCACTTAAGGGACTGTAAATGCAATATAAAATTCCACTCCTCATTAATCCCTTACAAAGAAAAGTCCAATAACTGCATAATTTTAACCCGTACTCCAATAAAGGTCCCATCCTTTCAAATAATAGCCATTTTCATAGTTTACATTCCATTCTTACAAATTGGTGATGTTTCACTGCAAATGATAGTATGATTGGTATTTTTTAAAGGAACTGTGAACACCAGTGGTATTGCTAGGATTAGAATTTACCCAGGGCCTTTCCGCAAAGCTCCACCCCTGGCCCTACCATTAAGTATATATAATAACTCAACCACTTGCTGCTGATATTATTTAAATGTATACTTACGTGAAAGATACTTTATTATCCACATGTTTAACGGCTGATCACATTTAATAGCAGTGTCGGACAAGTGTATGTTCTACCATGTGTGCAAGTCAAAACACAAAAACTCAAAAAGTAAAGAAAGACAAACAAAAGCCTATCCACAGGTGTTAGGGTCTATCTGAGGACACTGTTAACAATTTTGTGACATTCTATAACATTACTGATGTGGTCGTCTTTGAAAATGGTGTGAAAATCTTTTTAACCCCTTCTATAAATAAAGATTGATCTTTTTTTGTTTTCCGATGACTGGAGGTGTGTCCACGGCAAAGAAGTGCACTGGGGACCTGCCTACACAACCAATTAAAGGAATAAAAATGCAAATTATCAATAAAATGAAACTTATGTTTATTGGTACCTCGAACAAAATAATGTGTTAAACATTAAAAAACATGCTACACAGCACAGAATAATCCACACAGAGATTTGGACAATATTACCTGAGCCTTGTTGAAAAACAAGAAATTCAACTTGGTACTCAGTTGGTAAATTATCCTGACGGAGATGACACAGTACGAAATTAATATTAATTATTAATTAAAAATCAAGTGTTCAGTACAAACATTTGTGAAATTTCTTTGCTTTGTAATTGGCTTGAAGTCAGTGGTCTTCAGGATGTAATTTTCCATACACATGTGTGAAAACCTATGGGCCCTCTACGCTCATGGGACCCTTGGGCAACTGCACAGCGTACCCATGCGTTAAGACGCCTCTGAGTGTGAGTTTGGTTCTTAAAGGAGCACTATAGGGCCAGGAACACAAACATATATTTCTGACCCTATAGTGTTAAAACCACCATCTAGTCCCCCTGGGCCCCTCATGCCTCCATAAATATAGTAAAATGTTACTTGTATTCAAGCCTGAAAATGCTGGTTTTGTCCTTGTTTGCCTCAGAACAGCAAGCTGCCTGCTGACATCATCATAAGTGTTGTTTTGAGCCAATCACAATGCTTCCCCATAGGATTGGCTGAGACTGTGAAGGAGGCAGATCAGGGGCAGACCCAGCACAGGTCAAACACAGCTGTGGCCAATCAGCATCTTCTCACAGAGATGAATTGAATCAATAAATCTATATGAGGAGAGTTCAGTGTCTGCATGCAGAGGGAGGAGATACTGATATGTTGTGATGCACACTATGCAAGACTGAGATAGGAAGCAGCTCTAGCAGCCATCTAAGGAGTGGGCAGTGAAGTTATCACTAGGCTGTAATGTAAACACTGCATTTTCACTGAAAAGACAGTATTTACAGCAAAAAGCCTGAAGTGAATGATTCTACTCACCAGAACAAATGCAATAAGCTGTAGTTGTTCTGGTGACTATAGTGTCCTTTTAAGTCACTTCATAGCAACCGATTGCTGCATGTTATATAAAAACTCATGTAGAACACATTTTCTTTCTTAACAAAATAATTTCTAGACACATATAATGTACTTCAAAATAATTTTACTATGAGTTTATTTTTTTTGGTTTGGAGCCCTGTGAAAAACTTTAAACATACAGAAAATTCTAATTTGCTAGAAAAGATCAGATGCATTTTAGTCCAGAACAAACATTTTCTGTGCTAAACAGACACACTTACAAAATCCTGCCGCTTCCATCTCAAAAACATCCGCCCCTATTTTAGCGCCAAATCCTGCCGCTTCCATCTCAAAAACATCCGCCCCTATTTAACACCATACTCAGCTAAGGTGCTGGTACATGCCGTTGTTCTTTCTCGACTTTACTACTGCAATCCCCTTCTCAGTGCTCTTACATGTTCCCAGATTGCACCTCTGCAATCTATAATGAATGCGGTGGCGAGACTCATTTCCGCCCGCACCATCTCTGTCAGTCCCTACATTGGCTTCCAGCTAGATATAGGGCTCATTTTAGGATTCTGGTGCTTGCTTACAAGTCCCTACATAATTCTGCTCCAACCTACCTATCCTCCCTAATGCACAAGTATGTCCCATCAAGGCCCGTGTGCTCTGCCGAAGACCTACATCTATCCTCTGTCCGTACTCCCACATCTGATGCTCACCTCCAAAACTTCTCCAGGGCTGCACCTTTTCTGTGGAACTACCTTCCCTTCTCTGTTAGACTTTCACCCAGTCTCCACTCCTTCAAATAAATCTTTGAAAACACACTTCTTCGGGAAAGCATAGAATTTAAACTGTTAGCAGGTTTTCTTCCTCCCCCCCATGACTCCTCTCCTGCAACTGTCAAAAATAAAAATAAAAATAAGTTCTCAGTGAATACTTTTCTAGCAACCTATCTCATTACCCCTGCTTATACCCTTTGTGTCACTATACCCCACTCCCTCTAGCATGTAAGCTCATTGAACAGGGCCCTCAAACCCTCTGTTCCTGTGTGTCCATTTGTCTGTTTACAATTATGTATCTGTTAGTCCACCCATTGTACAGTGCTATGGAATTTGCTGGTGCTATATAAATAATAAAATAATAATCGGTAACCATAGGTAAAACCGAAAGTGGGTAGACTCCATACTTACTTCAAGAAACATTTTTCACCTCAACACCTTTTTTAGGTGTAATAAAATAGCATAAGAAGAAACCTAGGGCATACAGTTTGTCATGTTTATAGCTGTACTGTTAAAATGATATATAGGGGGTAGGCAACATTCCTTTTAATTGTTCACCCATGGTATGTCCAGAATATTTGTTAAAGACATTTAATTGTGCTGAATACCTGAAGAAATATCGAGGCGCACTGCATAAAGTTTGTTAGTTGTTAGGGAGCTACACTGGGTGGTCTTGAAATAATAGTTCCCCTGATAATTTATATAATGGTACTAAGGCTCTTTTGAAATGTGAACTTGTATAAGACTAAGATTAAGTGCCATCTGGTATTTACTCTCAGAAGGGCTCTTGGCCATTGTCACTTTCTTTGACTAGTGAGCTGTAACATTTGACCCCAAGTTTCCAGGTCTTGCCCTTCACCTTTTTTCCTATTTAGTAGAAACATTGACAGCAGGATTAAGTTAATATGATACTTTCAATAAGTGCTACTTGTCATAGTAGAGTTCTGATTTTACTTTTCTTTGATGCTAAAATTACACACTGTATATTTACTGTACAAAAAAATTGCTAAATTGACCTCATTAGTAAATTATTAACTGTCCTTTATAATTTGTGTGATTTTAGCATTATACTCATAGTCAATTAAATAAGAAATAAGTGTGTATGTATGTATGAGTATATATATATATATATATGTAAATACATTGTTAAATACATCCTTTTTTGTGTATGTTAAAGCTGCTGTATACAGCAAACATAAACGCCAAGGAATCAATGTTTAAAATGAAATAATGAGGAAAAAGGCGATTCTTTGTTAAACTCATTTGCATATGCCCACCCAGAATCCCTTGCAGTAGTAACATTACTACAAATGTGAGATTTCTGTGGGAAAAACAAGGTTTGGCAGTGGGTTAGTAATGGTGTGAGGTGGCATTTATTTGGGGGGCCGCACAGCCCTCCATGTGCTCGCCAGAGGTAGCCTGACTGCCATTAGGTACCGAGATGAGGTCCTCAGACCCCTTGTGAGACCATATGCTTGTGCGGTTGGCCCTGGGTTCCTCCTAATGCAAGACAATGCTAGACCTCATGTGGCTGGAGTGTGTCTGCAGTTCCTGCAAGATGAAGGCATTGATGCTATGGACTGGCCCACCCGTTCCCCAGACCTGAATCCAATTGAGCACATCTGGGACATCATGTCTCGCTCCATTCACCAATGTCACGTTGCACCACAGACTGTCCAGGAGTTGGCAGATGCCTTAGTCCAGGTCTGGGAGGAGATCCCTCAGGAGACCATCCGACACCTCATCAGGAGCATGCACAGGCATTGTAGGGAGGTTATACAGGCACGTGGAGGCCCCACACAGTACTGAGCCTCATTTTGACTTGTTTTAAGGACATTACATTTGGATCAGCTTGTAGTGTGTTTTTCCACTTTAATTTTGAGTGTGACTCCAAATCCAGACCTCCATGGGTGAACATTTTGATTTCAATTTTTTTATTTTTGTGTGATTTTGTTGTCAGCACATTCAACTATGTAAAGAACAAAGTATTTCAGAAGAATATTTAATTCATTCAGATCTAGAATGTGTTATTTTAGTGTTCCCTTTATTTTTCGAGCAGTGTATATATTGAGTTTTCTGTGTTTCTGTGTTCTACCAGAAATCCACTAATATGTAAGTGGTTGACTAATATCCATATAGATTAGCGATAAGCTAAAAAAAATTGGCAACAGGGTTTAAAACCTGTTGGCAATATGTAGCCACTACAAGACTACAAGCTTTTGTTAACAATCGCTTATTGCAGCTATTTACCAACAAGGCTGTAAACAAGCCCATTTTTTAAGTGTCCAAATTAAAGGAAAAAGTACTTAAAAGTGCTTCAGCACAGGGGAACCACTCCTGCCCCAAGTGCCAAGAAATATAATTGCAGGCAGGAATTGTTCGGGGAGACTAAGCAAAACTACACATTTTATAGAGAGGGCATTGTATTGTGCAAGACTGGAGTATGAATTCTTAGGGCTAAGATAAAATCAGTGACATGAATAGAAATAGTATCCATGGTCTCACTTGCTTCACTCCCTGCACAGAAGCTGGGAAGACTATCAGTTTTCTGTCCGTTTTCAAATACTGTCTGACCCAAAGTGCATGCATGGCTGACGCATTTACTAAAGGTAGGGTTGAGGTTTTCTCATTGTTTTACATATATGTAAATATATTTATTTTTAAAGCTTGATGAAAGCATTATTATATAAAAAAAATGGTTTTGATTTGACCATTGATACCACAGACCCAAGATGCCGCATCAACAGTTGCTTAGTAGAGTTGAGCGAACCCGGACTGTTTGGACCCCGGACCCGAACACGGACATATCACTGTATGTTCGGGTTGGAGTTCGGTGAGTTAATGGCGCGTTTTCAAAGGCTGCATGGCAGCCCATCAACAAGCATTTGACTCGTGTGCCCTTAGAAGCCATCACAGCCATGCCTACTAATGGTATGGCTTTGATTGGCCAGTGCAGCATGTGACCCAGCCTCTATATATAAGCTGGAGTTGTGTAGCGCCGCACGCACATGAGTTCTTATTAGTGTAGGGAGAAGATGCTGCAGCTGTGAGGGACAGCTTAGGAAAGAATTCTGCAAACTAGTACATTAGTGGGGTGCACTTCATATCTGAGAGTCAAATAGAAGCTTCAAATACCGCGGTTACATCAGAGTTTTAAAAAGTCAATTTTTTTTTGGTGCTAAATAGTACATTAGTGGGATAGTACATTAGTGGGGTGCACTTCATATCTGAGAGTCAAATAGAATCGTCAAATACTGCTGTCACATTGCAGTTTTAAAACTTAAATTTTTTTGGGTGCTAAATAGTATTTTAGTGGGGTGCACTTCATATCTGAGAGTCCAATAGAAGCGTCAAATACTGCTGTCACATTGCAGTTTTAAAACGTAAAATTATTTGGGTGCTAAACTGCTAAATAGTATTTTAGTGGGGTGCATTTTATATCTGAGAGTCAAATAGAAGCGTCAAATAGTGCGCTTACAGCGAAGTGGTAAACATTCTAATTGTTTTGCTGCTAATCTGCTAAATAGTACATTTTGGGGGCCTGCTCTTCATATCTGAGAGTCAAATCGAAGCGTCTAATAGTGTGCTTACAGCGCAGTTGTAAAGATTCTAATTTTCTGGGTGCTAATCTGCTAAATAGTACATTTTGGGGCCTGCTCTTCATTTCTGAGAGTCAAATAGAAGCGTAACTTTGATTCGAGTTTAATACATCGGTCACTTGTAATATTGTTTCACACCTACGACACTTGTTACACAGATCTAAGTGATAGAAAACAGATTGATATTTTCTACACTAGAAACTACCAGATAACAAGCTGCTATATTTAAACCAGTTATCAATAGCTAAGAGGTACTTCAACAATATTGTAATTCTGGGGCAATATCCTCACAAGTCAAACTTAGAGGTCAGTTTATAGGGAAAACTGTTGCCTGGATACAATTCTAAAACAATTTCCATATGTCCTTTGCAGACTTTACATGTTGGAAAAACACAGGTGCCAACTGCTGTGGCTTTCTGCAGTGTGCATACCGGCAGGGAGGGTAGGGTTGAGGAGTGGTTGGAAGATGATGTTGAGGATGATGAGGTCCTAGACCCCACATGGAATCAAGGTCATGCGAGTGACTTGTGCAGTTTGGAGGAAGAGACACTGGTCGCACAGAGGCACCAGCACAGCATAAGCGGGAGCAGGATACAAAAGCAGAGCGACCGTCCCCTAGCGCTCGTCGGCATGTATTATCTTCAGAATTCCCACAGTTATCCAAGTAGCAGTTGAAGCGATAAAAAGAACCATAACAGATTTAATGAGCCATTCGCAGTTTTGCAGGCTGGTGACCGGGACCCAGACACTGTGGGTGGTGGTCGGACGACCGGGACCAATATGCCTGATGTAGAAGTAAGGAGTCACAGTGTGGAATGGATTATCAGGGTCTGGTGCAGGGTAACCACACACCCCCTGGTGTTGAGCACCAGCGTTTGTGCGGCCACATACCAGGACTCTGATGCAGCTTCAGTAAAAAGAGTACTGGATACCAGAAGCCATCACCAGACTGATCTGCAACTTGGAACAGGATGTGACATTCACTGTAGCGGCTGTGCGCGCTTTCGGCGTTCTCACCCTGCTGCTGCTTGCCTGTCTGCGCTGCAGCGTAACCTTGGCCTTCCCTCTCACTGCCTCATATGCGATGTGCCCACAAGGTGGAACTGTTTGAGAAGCAGCAGGCGATAGTGGAGTTTCAGCTGCAGTATACACGGGTCAGTGGCTCTGCACCAGACTTCCCTCCGATTGATCAGAGTTAAAGGATTTCAAGTGGATTCATTACAATTACAGGGCCTCCTTGCATGTGGTAGCTGTTTGTCAGGGTCCCTGTACGGAATCAAACCCTGATTCCACGTTACCCGTGGTAACCATGGTAGGTGCATACAATGGCATCGAAAGTTGATATGGATTGACATACAAATGTATCTTCACCTTCTAGTTGGGGAGCACATTGAAAAAGTGCTCTAGCATGACGAGCTGGGTGATCTCCTCCGGGAACTTGGCTTGATGGGAGCTGAGCCAGTTCTGGGTGGCCCTTGTGATGCCACGGTGTATACCCAGATATATCAGAGCTGCTGCAGAAAGTGCGGGCCGTCTGTGCGCACTTTTGGCGTTCTCATCCTGCTGCTGCTCGTCTGTCTGCGCTGCAGCGTAACTTCGGCCTTCCCGCTCACCGCCTCATGAGACTGTGCGAGCAGCAGCAGGCGATAGTGGAGTTTCAGATGCAGCACGCACAGTCGCTCTGCGGACAGTTTTCTTTTTTTATATGTTCCAATATTTTGAGGGCTACCCCAATTAAAATAATAATAATTAAAAATAAAATAAAAAAAATATATATATATATATAAAAAACAGTGTTGGCTACCTCCTCCTCCTCCTCCACTGTCGCTTCCACCTACACCGCCACGGTCACCGCCTCCTCAACTTATGGGTCACCTAGTATAAACTATGTACACAATAGCAGAGGCTTGTGAAGGCCTTTTCTCCATGCATCAGGAGTTGAGCTCAGTTTTAACAATGAAAGAGAGTCACTAGTCTAATACTATCCTTACCTTTTTGTGTAATTTTACCCCACTCCCTCTAGCATGTAAGCTCATTGAGCAGGGCCCTCAACCCCTCTGTTCCTGTGTGTCCAACTTGTCTGGTTACAATTACATGTCTGTTCGTCCACCCATTGTAAAGCGCTGCGGAATTTGATGGCGCTATATAAATAACATAATATTAATAATAATGTACACATTAGCAGAGGCTTGTGAAGGCCTTTTCTCCATGCATCAGGAGTTGAGCATTTATCCATGCATTGGGACTGCAAGAAATGCACCACTGGCCGCAAATGTTTCTTTTTTCATATGTCCCAATATTTTGGGGACTACCCTAATAAAAAAAAACAACAAACAAACAAATAAAAAACAGTGTTGGCTACCTCATCCTCCTCCTCCACCGCCGTTTCCACCTACACCGCCATGGTCACCGCCTCCTCAACTTATGGGTCACCTAGTATAAACTATGTACACAATAGCAGAGGCTTGTGAAGGCCTTTTCTCCATGCATCAGGAGTTGAGCTCAGTTTGAACAATGAAAGAGAATACCCTGCACTCCAACCCTCTCTCAAATGGATAATTCTGGTGATCCTCCTGACAGCCATGCTTTAGATTTTGATTTATGTTCCTCCAAAGCTAAAATCAAAGATTCCATCTAGTGCTATTTTATGGCTCAGCTGTATTTTAAATTTTTATGTTATTTTAAGTGATTTCCCTATCCACATTTGTTTGCAGGGCACTTGTCCTACTCTTACCCCAATTTTACTTACTTTTGCAGCTCTCTAGCCCTTGCCAGGAGTTTTTTAGAGACATTTTTGTGCCCAAAAGTTCCCCGACCCCGAACCTGGACTTTTTTTCAAAGTTCGGCCAAACCCGCCGTACTCGAACATCCAGGTGTCCGATCAACTCTATTGCTCAGCAGACCTCATAGAGGTTGGCTTAAAGTGAACCCAGACAAAACAGAGTTACTCTTGGTGAGGGGACTCGGGCAACAAAAATATCCCATGATTATCCAACTGGGTAACTCATCAGTTCATCAAAGGTACAGAACATCAGATGCTGATTGACTCTGGACTATCATTTAAACAGCAGATTTCCTCAGTAATAAAATCTGCCTACTTTCATCTTAAAAACATAGCCAGGTTATAACACTTAATTCCACCAGATGATATGCCAACATTAATCCATGCATTTGTATCCTCTCGGCTATATTACTGCAATGTACTTTACTTGGGCCTCCCAGAAAAAGAACTCCATTGCCTTCAGACTGTACAAAATGCAGCAGCCAGACTACTGACCTATCAAACTCGCTACTGCCACATTACACCTGTTCTCCACTCCCTGCATTGGCTTCCAATTAAATGGTGAACATATATGAGCGCTGCGGAATCTGTGTGCGCTTTATAAATTGCAATAATAATAATAATAATAACCAACCAAGGCCCACAGTACCTGAAAGAGCTCCTAACACCCTACATTCCATCCCGTTCACTTCGGTCAGCCAGCAAATCCCTCCTGTCAGTGCCAAGAATAAAGACCGACTCAGGTTCCAGGGCATTCAGCCACACTGAACCCACCTTCTGGAACTCTTTACCGTGCTTAATCAGAGAGGCACCATCTTTACAGACTTTAAAAAAAAAGCTAAAGACCCACCTCTTCCATCAGGCATTGTCCGATCAGCTGACCTTCAGAAACTCCTAAATTGTATGTCTTTATGTTTGTATACTTGTAAAGTGCTTTGAGTCTCAGAGACAGAAAAGCGCTATAAGAATCGCAAATTATTATTGTTTCTAAAGGCTTTGTAACCTAAGGAAAACAGTTTGAATTGTACCCAAGTTTTGTTATTGTAAGTGTCTGACATTTAAATCAATAATGTATGCTGTATTCCATACACATAATTATTTTGACTACTTGACATGTGCTTATTAGTAGTTAACATTTTGATGCGGTTACAACATGCCCGCTATCATGCCTGTTATCCATAAACCTGTAAATGCCAGTAAAATCATCCTTCTGTCATTTGACAGGTTAAGACTCTAATGAAAACATGACTTTAGTTTGTAAAGTCTTAACAATGTTCTAGACATATCATTTTAATGTTTCACTGTTTGAGGTTAAATTCTGCGATAATGCTAGTAGTGGTAGCTGTGAAATCTGTTTCTGAGATATTTTGTCACTTCTCTGGAAATTACACCATTAAAACATTAAAAATTGTGTTATGTTAGCCATTGTTTTATATAATGCTCCATTTTCTTTTAAAGTCCATATTAATTATTTAGCAACTAGCATCACAATCCAGCTCTGTCTAGGACAGCCAAGGCACACAATACAAATGAGGAGGAAAAAAAGAGAATTCTTCCACTGACTGTGTTAAATGGCAAGAAGGCAATATTTGTAATGATGTTTGACTGGCAACCAAGATGGAGGGGCCCAGTTCCAGAATAGATTTGTGAATTTCACCATTTCATTTTATTTTACAGCCCTCACAAAAACATGCTTGCTAATAATTTAGGATAAGTAAAGATAATTAATGTTATAAATCCTGTGACCGGTCTCCATTAAAGAGCCACTAAAATCACCCAGGCCCGTTCATCTCAGAGAAGAGGCCTGGGTGCAGTGGTTCTGTCATTTTATCCCTTCAAGTTAAAGTACTGCTGTTTTGCAGAAATAGCAATGCTTAACATTAAGGGTTAAACACGCATCTATTGGCAGTCAATACAGGCACTTCCACTGCAACGACGGAGTAAAACTCAGTCACGTGTTGTTCAATGTTAAACGTCAACAATTGCAGCTTATATGGAGGAGCAAATGCATCAGGTCACCAGTGCTCCTGTATGAGGAGCACTGAATTGGACTATTGCTGGGTGAAGACATGCCTCCCTGATGAAATCTCAGAATGAAGAAAGGTGAGCAGCACGAAAGGAGTATTGACGGTAAAAAAAGGTAAGTAGAAAAATGTATTTTATGGCAAAGGTTGATGGTGACCATAAACTAGATAGGGACACTATAGCTAGCGCTTTACTGTTCCTTTAACTAGTTAATCTTGTAACCCTAGAAGCAGTGTATCATATTGTTGTTTTTTATGTTGAATTTTATTCATTTTAAGCATAGAACATAAAATGACCCATAGGACAGTGAGGGTAATTTTTCCATCTTTATTTTGTGGAGTCTTACCGCCATCATTTGTGAAACATGTAGGGATAATGCACTGTGTAGGCCAGGGGTCTGAACACTGTGACCCCATAGATGTTTATAGCCTATGATTCCTAGAATTCTTTAAATGCAATAAATGGTGGGAATTGTAGTTCAGCAACACCCAAGGGGCAGAGTTTGAGATGCCAAGTGTAGGCACTTTTAAATATTATTCTTCCATTTTAGACATAATTTAACAACTAACTGTTAAAGGAACAAACATGTATTCCTGACCCTTATAGTGTTAAACCCACCATTTAGGTGGCTTGCCTCCCAGGCCCCTTAAACAGAACAAGATTAAAACTCCCCTTATTGCCCAGTCCCCGATTCGCCTCCTTGATGACAACAGAATTGCCAATTTTTAGCCAATCCAATGCTTTCCCATAGGGAAAAATCATCAAGGATGCAGGATGGGGGGCAAAACACTGTTTTGGCCAATCAGCACTTCTTCATAGAGAAAACTCAGCATCCTCATGCAGAGCGTGGTGATGCTGAACGGCATTGCTGCCTACTGTGCAGCACTGAACCATGAAGCACCTCCAGTGGCCATCTGAGGAGTGGCCACTTGGAGGTGTCCCTAGTGGCAATTCTCTGAAAAGGCAGTGTTTGCATGAAATTGCCTGAAGGGAGCTATTATACTCACCAGAACAACTACATTTAGCTGTTGTTGTTCTGGTGACTGTGTCCCTTTAAGCTTATGAAGCTAAAATATTATGTAGAGACTTTAGATTCTAATTATGGCATTAGTATTTAGTAGTACATCAATTTCATTCAAGCAGGCCTTAATGAGGCTAAAAATACAAAGTACCAGTAAGATGCAGCGCACTGATAAAAACAGAAATGTCTGTTTAGGATTTGCTGCGAAAAAAAAAAACCTTAAGAATTTTAGAAACAATATGAGGATACACCTGTAGCTCTCCCCTGGCCTGGAGACTGGTGTCAAATGATGCACTAACAGCACGAAACACGTAAGACAATGGTTCTGGTTTCCCAAGTCCCTCCCTGTGGTCTTGAGTATATGTATTTTGATATGACGAAATAAATGTTTTCATTAGTTTCTTTACTTCAGAGAGTGATTTTTGTCATTCCTTGTCTGGAGTCCAATCTAGAGGTGTATCCTAATATTGCTTGTAGGTGGAATCTCACATCAATAACTCCCCTCAGACCATGTAATCTTAATACATTTTGATCAAGCATGTCAAACTCAAAGGCTAGCACGGGCCAAATAAACAAGGTTTAAGTTTATGAAATCCACAAGAAAAAACAACCTAAAATTTTCATAGGTTTCAACCATAGGTTTGTTTTGAAAAGTACAGTATAAAAGAAAACAAAAAACAGCATCCACCTCTACTAAACTCCAGCCCCCCTCTACTAAACCCCAGTCCCCCCTCTATACTTATTCCCAGTCCCCCCTCTATTCTAATTCCCATACTAATCCCATCCCCCCACCCACCCTCTACTTAACCCCAGTCCCCCCTCTATACTTATTCCCAGTACCCCCCTCCTCTATTCTAATTCCCAGCCCCCCTCCCCATACTAAATCCCATCCCCCCCAAGCAGACTCCACTCACATTGCTGCTGCCAGTATGCGACTCTGGAGTCCAGCCTCTGGTATACTCCCAGAGGCGCCGTCCGCACCCTGTGCCAAAGCGGATCCTCCCGCTACTCCTTGAAAACCTGCGAAGGTGGAGCACGTTGACGTCACGTCGGAATGCTGGATACTGTCCAGCCGTGGCCATCGCAATACTGACCAACACACACTCACTGACCGACACACACACACACTCACTCTCTGACTGACAGACACACACTGACATCATTTTCTTTATTGCTCCCTACCTTTGGGAGCTGGTGTGGGGCCTCTCCATGGGGTCCAGTCGGGATTTCCTCTCGGGAGCTCAGTCTTCCTGCTTCTCACTGCTCCCTCGTGTGCAGTTTAGTGATGCCGGGTGCCGGAATGATGTCATATTCCGGTACCCGGCATCACTACAGAGGGCGCGCGCGAGGGAGCAGTAAGGAGCAGGAAGTCTAAGCTCCCTCGCTGCCATCTGGGAACTCTGCCCCGGCCGGGTAAATTTTAGCAGAGTAGGCATCTGCAATGTGGGGAGTACTTTTGTACTGAATTATCCAATTTCTCTTTTTTTAATTTTAGAACCAAGTCTTCCAAATAGATGAAATGAAGATTATCTACCATAGAAATATATATATTTTTAAATCTTTAGAAAGGAATGACATATGTTTGAAATCGTACCTTCTCATCTGTGAATCCTGGTGGACGACAAAAATGTTGATCACTTTTTTGTAAAATAAATTTAATTTACATTGTTGTTGTTTTGTGTGCGTTTTATATATACTTGACATATATGGATAATATAAATAATGCATGTGTCTATAAATGTATCTTTATATGTCTTTTGTTCAAATTATTACATCAATTGAGTAAAGTATTCCCTATTTATATGTCTAATCATATGTCTATTCATAGTCATAGAACTGTGAAATTAGAAACGTGATATCCTACTTTACATGTGGACAACTCCATGTTATCTGACTTTTCTCCTTGATGTTGCCGCTGAATGTCGACAGATCTAAATGGGAGTAAAAGTCAAACTCTCCATCTGTCAGTTAACATGTGGACAAGATCTCAAATAGCTGTTTTCAAAAGGATTGTAATGCAACAATAGCCATTAAATGTCACCTGCACTAATAGCCTCATCCTATAACTTAATATGAATGGTATTCATTTAAATATTAACCATTACAAAGAGGAAATTGCTCCCATATTTTTTGTTATTCTGTTTTGTAATTTTGCTAAGAAATATAAAAAGACTGGAATATTTCATCTATACTGCAGAAAGAAACACACACTTAAAGGACAAACATGTCCCTCAGAGTAGAGTTAAACGTTATTTAAACGTACCTTTTCTCCATTGCCGCGCCAATCTCGCTGCAGCTGGCGCTAGAGGTATTACGTGGCAGCAATGTAAACACAGTCTTTCTCTGAAAAGGCAGTGTTTACATTGAAAAACCTGCATGGACAGGCTGTAGATGCCAGAACCACTACTATTAAGCTTTAGTGGTTCTGGTGACTATAGTGTCCCTTTTTCACTAGAATCTCTAGAAGCTGTTAGTTTAAAACATCTGGCTTCTGACTTTTTTAGCTGACTCCTAGATTCAAAGCAAATTTGTGCATGCAGAGTGTGGACTCTTAGCGTAGGTACTGTACACAGTGCAGCACTGAAATAGGAAGCACCTCTAGTGGCAATCTGAGTGACTGCCACTAGAGGTGTTACTAGGCAGCCTTTTCTCTGAAAAGACATGTTTACATTAAAAAAAAAAAACTGCAGGGACATACTGTAGACACCAGAGCTTATATATTAATCTGTAGTGGTTCTGGTGACTATTTTGTCCCTTTAAGTTTAAGATATGTAAAATCCAATTATGTTTTCAGTATGATATCTTACAATATAACTTTGATTGCACAGTACTGTACAGTAACATGGAACAGTGGTGTGGAGTTTATCTTTGCAGTCTCCACACCTGAGGTTTGTTGGCCAAATGCTGGGATATTTTCCGATCCACTCACTTGATTATTTTACCCTTCCACCTCATTATTATTTTCCCCTGATGGTCTTCATAGCAATAAATGGAGACACCAGAGAAGGAATAAGATAAAGTTTTCCCAGTTCCTTGACAGCACATCACCAAAGAGGTCACAGGTAGATGGTGCAGATAGCTGTGCCCTTTGTAGTCCTTTCTCCAAATGCCACACCATTAAAGGACATAACCACTGCATCTTGCTAGAGTGTTTAAGGTGCCAGGAGTACCCCCTTAGGGTAAGTATTCAAATTGCAAAGGACAGGATGCAATCAGTCCCATAAAGTTAGATAAACAATTCTCTCTAATTTATTAATTATGCATTATTCATACATTTCTATAAGCCTTGAAAATATGTGTATTTTTGTGAGAATATTTATTACATGATAGTTCAGTACTAGAAAGAATATTGGAGATGTCCCTAGATTTTTCTGTTCCTTGAATTGGAACACAACTAGATAATACAATATGTTCTTCTTAAATCTGACACATATAAAATATTTAGTTTTTTTGTAAATCCTTGTCTATCTGTAAGCCAAACATATTTAGCTCTTTTAATGATTCTAAAAGGTCCAGAGGGAACTAGTTTTTTTGGAAAGACAATCGCATGAGAGTTCAAACTCACATAAGGAACAACATGAGGTATAATAGAATTACTGAAATGAGATTAATAAAGCAATAGCAATCTTCCAGAAATGGTGATATTGCCAGAAATAAAGTAAACTCCTTTCCAAAGTCACCTTTTCATTAATAATTTCCTTTATAGCACTTTAAATGCATGAATTATGTACTTGCTTTCCCATTCAATATATATATATATATATAGAGAGAGAGAGAGAGAGAGAGAGAGAGAGAGAGAGAGAGAGAGAGAGAGATCATGCATTCAAAAGTATTGCCAACAATTAAATAAAAAAAGTTGCCCAAGTTGGCACGGGTAGTAAGGTCTCTTACTTAGTAAGGTGTCCCGTGGTCACCGCTTAGTGTTCCCTGGTTGTCTGATCCTCCTCTAATCCTCCTCTGATCCTAAATTCAGTTACAGCATACAATGATTATAGCTCTCTGGAACCTTGTATAATTCCCTAATATAGAGAACGAGACAAATTGAATAAACAGTTTGTTGCAGGGAAAACACATGTATTTATACCCCTACACACAACCGTTTTTTTTTTGTTTTGTTTTTTTTAGCCAGAACAATGTAAACCACTCCCTGGTGTCTTGGTGTCTGGGACATAATTAGGCTAAGATGGGATCGTTTAACTGCCAGACACCAAGACGCATTGCACAATACAGGTTTACAACATAAACATATTTTCCACAATAACGTCATCATAACACAACATACCCTTACATCCTATACATCATTTTAAAGTTTATGACCGAGCGCCCATATTGTCTGAATAGGGCCATTATCAGAGAAACCTTGCTCGAGTTATGAGCTGGTAAAGTTTTACCAGGTCATAGCTATTCTCAGATCCGCCTCAAAGTTTCAGGCATTCGGCTGCTTTTCCCAGTCTTACAAAAGAGTGGTTCCTGGGGCTCCATGGCTCCAGGCCGTTACCTGCACATGCTATATGTCATTGGAAAGCTCTCCTCTGAGTGCCCAACCTGTCCAAAGAATGCCCTGATTGGAGAAATTATAGCATGTTAAAGTTTGATCCGGTTGCGGCTATTCTCTGATCTGCCTTAGAGTTCCACGCAATTCATGGGTAGCTCCAGTTCAGGCAATATTTGCAATACAGAGTCTCCTGGAAGTCCCTGGGCCAGTGCTTTGGGCTTCCCCTGTTCATGGTGGTAAGGGCACAGCATGGAAGGGGTATTTAGAGGGGATATAGTCTCTCAGGGTGAAGATGGGTGGTAGTCCTGCAGCTGTTGTTTGAATGGCAATATGGGGAGAATAACACAAATTAACAGGCAAAGGGGTTTCTGGAACCAGTCCCATAACCTCTTCAAGAGGCTGCGGCACAGAGGCTTCCATGACACTAGCATTCTACCAAAGACCTCTGAGCAAAGAGAAGCATCATCTGACATATATACAGAGAGGTCCACAGAAAAACAAAAGGTTGTAGCGACCCCTCGGCACTTGCAGATTGTGTTGTCACCTTTGTTTCATAACCCCCATTTTATACTTTACACATATTTTATTTATATATGTTTCAGTCTTCCAGTCTCTTCTCATGGACTTTACAATATTTGGGTTATTTTTGAGGTTGTGTACTGCCCTACTGGACTATCAGACTGGCAATCTCAAAGTAGGGGGTCCGAGAAAAAGGATTCCAGAATGTGATGCATATAGTTATTAAATGACTCTTCACAGGCTCTTGACACAATTCTAGGTCACTGAGGCCAAGACAGTTTGTTAAAAAGTCTTTTTTTTTTCTTGGAAACAGTTCATCATAAGTCGTAAGGGAAATAATTGGCATACAATCTTGACAAGTCTGGATTTAGATGTGAGGTAATAATACTGAAATAGCTTTGCCTGAAATGAGTGTGAAATTCTAAATTGCAGTTATTGTCTCAGTTAGAATAATTTTAGACTTTTTAGGAAATTTGCTGATACTGATCTTCACATATTTTCCTGCTATTTAGTAATCCAAAAGCAAGCATATTTTCTTGTTGCCAAGGCATCTTTGAATCCACCAACCACTGTATTGTTAGATTGGAAGAAGGCTAAAAAATATCATAAGGTTAATCCTACACTCACACCCCTAAAATTAAAATGTCCCTCCTTGACCTGTGGAAATGTTGGTAAGTATGCGTGATGAGACCTAGTAGGTGTTCATATAGACAAAATGATCCCCAGATTATGTGTTCATTTTTAGATAGTATTTTAGTGATCAAATATGATGACCTGTAGGTATATTTGACAACACAGATTCTTAGAAATATGAATAATAATTTTTATGGTACATGTTTTATATTAACCCCTTAAGGAACAAGCCTATTTTGTTTTTCACTTAAGGACCAAAACATGTTTTGCTTTGTGTGTGTTCAACGGAAATGTCCATTTTTCTCATTTAGTGCACCAACAAATATGTATAACCAGGGCCGGCCTTAGGCCTTTAGGCGCCCTGTGCGAAAAATATTCACAGCGCCCCTCCATGGTCACATGCCCTCATCCATCTTGTAAAAAGTCCATTACATAGTTGTTACGTATTAACGTGATTTCTGGACATATCATACATATACACGTATATTAATACATTTGTAAATATTATAGGTGTAATAAAACATATAATAATAATAATACACCCATATTAATATACATGTATATTTAAATATTACTCTCAGAAATCATGAGCAGAAAATTATATATATATGGGCTAGAAGAATTCCTCCCACGTGTATAGATTTGGGAAAAACAAACCTATGTGAAGGAACACTCAAGCATTAGGAGTAAAAACACATTTCTAACAAGAGTGTCCTGACTCCCTGAAATTGCCATGCCATTATGTTGTGTGTGGAATAGGGATGTAGCGTGTTTGTGTGTGTAGGTTAGGTAAAATGTGTGTGTGTAGGTTATGTAATGTGTGTGTGTGTAAAGGGGATGTAGTGTGTATGTGTGTAGGAAACAGTGTGTGCATAGGGTATATAGTGTGTATGTGTTTAGGGAACATAGTGTGTGTGTGTGTGTGTAGGAAACAGTGTGTGTATAGGGTATGTAGTGTGTATGTGTTTAGGGAACATAGTGTGTGTGTATAGGGAATGTAGTGTGTATGGGTGCAAGTTACGTAGTGTGTATATATAGGGAGCATAGTGTGTCTGTACATTTTGTAGTGTTTGTGAGATATCTAGTGTGTATGTGTGTAGAGAACAAAGTGTGTTTATAGGGAGCGTTGTGTGTGAGTAGATTATGTAATGTGTGAGTAGATTATGTGGTGTGCGTGTGAGGATTATATAGTGTTTATGTGAGTAGATTATGTAGTGTGCGTGTGTGTGTGTGAGTAGATTATGTAGTGTGTGTATAGGGGATGTTGTGTGTGAGTAGATTATGTAGTGTGCGTGCGTGAGTAGATTATGTAGTGTGTGTATGTGTGTGTGTGTGTTATGGAGTGTGTGTAGGTAACAAAGTAAGGGTGGGATAGTGATGATTTGTGGGTAGGAGGGGGTGACATAAGGCTTTAAATGAGGAGATGGGAGAGCAATTTCAGGTTTTGTTTTCTTAAAATTAATTAATGTTGATTCCCCCCTTCTGCCCCCCTCGTTCTTGCTACCTTTGGGCAGGGATGGGGGAATACTGATGACCTGGTGGTCCAGCGGTCTCTGCCAGTCCTTTCAGAACACGAGCCCTCCTCTAGCAAGCTCTGCGTTGATAGTATGAGAGCGTTGCCACGGCAACACTCTGAATGCCAAGCTCGCGAGTGGAGAGCAGATTTAAAGCGCTCAATGCTCGCTTCCATCATCCAAACAGCGGGCCAGTGAGGGAGGTCCTCAATCTACTCACCAGCCAATACCAAAGCAGAGCACACTCTGGGTCGGCCGGCTGGGGCGCAATCTTTCACCCACCAGGGCGCTCTGAGGTAGGGCAGGACCTGGTTGTGCGAGCTGTGTTGGTTGCCCGGCGCCCCTGTTGGCATGGCGCCCTGTGCGGCCGCACAGCTCGCACACCCCTAAGGCCGGCCCTGTGTATAACGTGTTTTTAAAGGTAAGAAGGCTTTAATTTCATGTGACATATACATATATAAATACTAATTTATTATAAAAATAGTCAATTTTTTTTTTTTACATAATAATGTGTGCATAATTAGTACAGCTTCAGAAATGTAAAATTTTAATTTTCCTGATTTACAGAGTACATAATATGTCTAGATTTTCTGTTTTTTTGGCAATTACAGGTCAGAAAATACAAGGAGTAAAATTACATTTTAATGTTAGAATTTACTATATTTGTCTTGTCCATTTAATAGCCACCACAGAGCACAAAATTGCCACAAAAAAGTATTGTGGAAAATGTATTCATACTTTATGTAATTTTCTTTTCCTGGCTATTATTCATGGCAGCATATTCATCATGGGTTAGCTCCGCCCCTTACAGCCGATAGGACACAAGAATCTTTAAAAGGTGCACTCAGTCCTAAGATCCCCAGTTAGTAACAAGCTCTACAGTAGATAGACAAAAAACTAAATTAATGGGTGGGTAGCATATGGTGCCATGAATAATAGCCAGGAGAAGAAAATTACAGTAAGTATGAATACATTATCCACTTTCCTAATTAATCATGGCAGCATGTACAGTCAAGGGAATAAGGAAGTACACCTTCTTTATTATACATATCAGGACATAACAATCATATGTTCCTTAGCAGGTCTTAAAATTAGGTAAATACAACAATACATTACATATTACACCATTTCATGATTTACAAAACTAAAGCCATTCGACCTTGTTCATGGTCACTCGGCTTAGGTAGTCCACAATGGTATGGATAGGAAAACCCTGGTTGTTTCTTTGTGCCCAGATTATTATGGGTCATAATTCCATCATCAATAATTGGATGTGAGTCCCACCTTGATGATTGATATAAGACACTGCCGCTCTGTTGTCTGAGCAAGTGCTCTTTTGGAAATGTATTAATCAGCCAAATTGTTGGAGCTCTATTAGTACTAGATCTCGTTATATTCTTGCCCTTTCGAAGGTCGGAAACTACCAGAAGTAGAGAATCCAGGTAGTAAAACAAGGTGATATTTCGAATCCTCAGCTTTTCTATGAGAGCAACCAGTACCCTTGAAAAGGTCCTGGGGCTGTACTGAGGCCACATAATAGGGCCTGGAATTGAAAATAATCCTCTACTATCACAAGGTTGATTAGACTGCACTACTGGGATGTGATAGTATGCATTCCTGAAATATATAGACACTAGGAAATCATTCTTCAGACTTGCTGGAGAGATGGATTTGATAGACTTCTTAAATTTTTAAATGTTTAAATTAATTAGTTGGGGGTATGGGGCTTTAAATCAATAGCTGAACTTGTCGCACCTTCTAGTAGTGACGTATACACAGATATAAACAGCAAAGCATTTTCTTGTATCAAAAGCTTAACTTGTCGCATCTTCCCATAGTGTAACAGACTCCATCCTGAAGGCACTGACATTAAGCCTTTTGTTGACTGCTCTTAAATCTAAGATTGACCTCCACTCTTTTTTACTAGAAAGAGGGGTGAGTACTGTACCTAAACACACTCTTTTTGAGGGACTGGAATGATGATCCTTTCATCTATCAGGTTCTTTACAATGTTCTTCTTTTGAGCTTGTTTGTAGGAATCCTTGTTGACAGAAAGAAGTGTCCTCTTGGGATTTTAAGAAATTCCAGTCTGTACCTCTTCTGCACTATGGATAGCACCCAAGTGTTCTGAATGTGACATGCCCAAGTCTTCTTGAAGGCAGAAAGTGTGGCTTCTACTTGTGTCAGATAGTCAGACGTTCTTTCCTGAATGATAATCTGACTGATTTTATGGACAGTTAGAACGTTGGAAGGATGGGTGACCATCTCACCAGAGGTAACCTCTACGGTATTCCCTAGCTTGTTGGTATCTCCATGTATCCCGGAAATATTGGTGTCTGGAAGGTCTTCTGTCTGACCATGAGTTACCAGGTATTTTGGATCTCATGTCTTGGGGTAAAAAGACCTTGTGGACCTCAGCTGCCTTTTTAGAGTTTTCTAGGGTCTTTCAAATCAGTAGTTCCCCCCTTTAAAGGGAATGGTGCATTATTTGGACATGGAGAAGTAGTCAGCACACCAGAAATGTAGCCATAAAGCTCCTAGCAGCAACTGACAAGGCCAAAGTACGTAAAGATATTCTTATAATGGCTTGGGATGCTTCTATGAAGCATTACATTGCCACATGCAGATCCCAAATCAAGTCACAGAGCTTTGCTTTTTTTACTCTTCTTTTCACATCTGCATCCAGCTTTCTTAATTAGCTCTTCATGGCTCTGGATACAGCCATGAGGGCTACTGGGTGGCAACCTACTCCAGCTGTTGTGTATATCTTGGACAGGTCTGCGTTAATCCTAATCCCAAAGGTTTCCAATTCGCTATTATCAGTACTGATATTAGCAAAGGGAATTTTAAGCTAAAACATGTGGTATGTTGCTGCCATCTACTGGCTATTTTCAGTAAGACAGCTTTATATCTTTTATATTGAATATAGCATGCCCAATGGACTGCAAAATGCCATTGGGATATGGAAGGAATCTATCCAGATCCAGTGAGAGAATATGGAGTGACCCAACACACAGAATATTAACCCTCCAATAGGTAAATTGACAATAACCTAAACCGGACCCTAGAATGGCCGGACTGAAGGTAAGAATAAAGAGAATAGTCAAAACAGGCCAAAGTCAAAGGGAACCAGAAAACAGCAAATACAAAATATCACAGCCAAGTCAAGGGAACCAGAAATCAGAATAGTCAGGGAAGAAGCCAAGTCAAAACCAGATAAACAATAAACCAAATACAAACGCACTCTTGGGAAACTAGTAAGCTAGGAACCACAACAGGGCACTGAAACATTGGTTAAGTGAGCTTTTATATGTTTGGAAATGTGATTAATGTAGTCATGCCCCCAAAACGTAAGAAGGAATTTGTAAATCCCGCCCATAGTACTGCCCTTATTCTGACGTCGGCATGCGTGCGCCGCGTCATAAAAAGGGGTGTGCGCACAGCGTCCAGCGTCCAGGACACTATCAAATCGAGTCGGGAGGCTGAAGGAGGCGGTCCGCTCAGTCGGAGGAACAGCCGATTGTCGGACCTCCAAGGTAAGTATAGTATTCCTTACAGTGGATGAGCTTGAACCCTCAGCTGCAGTGTTTTCTATGGATTTAAACGTCTAAATGCAGTGCTGACTTTCAGCACTGCATGCAGCTCATCAAAAAGTCTGGGGACACTAAAAATTGCCCCAGCTGACAGAGGGGGGCCCCAGGTATCTATTAATATCTGGGTATCCTTGTGTGAGCAGGGATTTAACCCTGCTCATACCGCATTGTAACAATAGGGTTTAGCAGCATTTACTTTGATTGCAGCATTTGTTTTGAGCTTTGTAAATAAAACATAGGTCAATATTGGGCCACTAATTCTGGCCTTAGCTGATAGAAGGGACACTTAGGTATGGTAAGATATCAGCAGGTACCTAGGTGTCCCTTCTATCAGCTAAGGCCAGAAATGGACTCTTCCTGCTGCATGTAGTTATAGTACTTTGCCAGCGTATTTCTCTTTCTACAACCACAATATGTATCTTCCAGCCTTGGACCCCTATATAGGCTCTGCTGGGAAGTGAATTCAAGGTATATTCAAGGTGAATTTCAAATTTGCCTTCCCAGAGAGCAAAAGAACATCAGAACTTTGTTATCTGTGTTTTCTGGAGGGTAGAGTGGTAGATTATATGTTTTTGATTCAATCATAATGGAGGAATGCCTTTAATTGTGGCTGCTTTATTATTAATTTTGCAAAGTAATTTAAAGAAACTAGCATGTAGACTGAAATATCTCACTTTGCAGATTTTCATCTTGCTTAAAATTAAGGCCCCCAAAGCAACAATGGGTGCCAACACTCCACTTTCCAATATGGCTCAAAGATCCATTAAATTAATCCTAAAAATTTGGGATTTTTAAATACTGCTCTAGAACTTCTTAAAATAGTCTCATTCTATTATATTTCTCGTTAATGATAGTTTATGTTCCAATATATAGGAAAAGAATACACTTTCTCAAACTTTTAAAGCCAGTGGCAAATTGTCTTGGAATGATTAAATAATCTACATTTTATTTCTTGTATATGCTTAGACGAATGGAAACATATTTATGACACTTTCTTTCCAAGAAGTAGCAGACATGAGGTAAGCTACCAGCAAGTAATTGGGTGAATAAGTGCTGGATGTCATGCAATACCAGACTTAGGTGAACTATACTGCCATATATTTAATTTACCATCTTGGTTATATTTTGTGAATTGTTCTATTATGCTGAAAGTAATCGTAATTTACAGTACTAGATCTACCATTCTGTAATATGAAGATAACCTGAAAAAATTAAATTTCATCTAACTAAAACGTGAAAACAATGAGTGTACAAAAAGGTCTCTTTGCTACATATGGGGCACTATATCACTCCAAAAAACAAAAACAACAAAGCGGGTTACTATTTCTAGTTTTATCTAAAACTATGCAGATGGGGATCAACCCTAAGTGCTCTATCTCCCAATGTAACACACTCCCTAATCCTAACTTTTCGTATCTTGTTTAATGTGCTAAACAGCTGTCTTTAGCCATTATCCATGTGAACCACCCAAGGATCAGGTAACTGATTTCTATAAATAACACACTTGAATGTAACACCAGCAATAAGGATTCACACATAGAACAAGCGTCCAACAATGGGATGAACAGACAAGGGTCGAACTGGTGGATGGGCCAGACAGGAGAAGTGACAGTGGGAGGGTTGTCTAGGAAAGGGTGTGAACTTGTAAAGTGTGGGGCCTGTACAAATAAAGGGGGGCATGTCAGCTTGAATGGCCCCACTCAGGGCAGAACATTGGATGCTTAGAGCACACATTAGCACACTGTAGAGAGTGATTGAAATGTCCTCATTCTGCACTCCAGGTGGAATACACTATGAAACATACAGGCTTTATATGTAATATAGTCTGTGTCGCAAGAAGTCAATTCAATTTGAGTGATTGATTGGATTTTATTGGATGTTTTATCACTCATAATAGAATATTGCCCTGTCACAGGGCCTTTACCCTAACTTGCAGGTAATGGTAAATCCCACAAATAAAGGTACTACATAGGCGTATTACTGGGCCTTACGGTAGCTGGACTTAACGTTAATAAAGATATAGACAAAGTAGGTAATAGCCAAGGCCAGGATAATAGAATTATATATACACAAAATAAACAAGCCAGTCAGGATTCTAGAAATACACAAAGTCAAATAAAAGCCAAGGTCAATATCAGAATATCACAAGAGACTTACTATAAGCACTAAACGTGTGTCAAGGCAGAAACCATGATGGGGCACTGAATAAGATTTTAAAGAAGCATGATATAGGCCTGCACATGTTCTGATTGGTCCAGGTCATCCCTGCGAAAAAAGTATGAGAATGGGTCACCTAGATGATGTGGTTACTTTAAGGGCGGTTGTGATGTCACATGCATTCAAACTACATAAGGATGAGCGGGCAGCATCCAGAGTAATACAGGGAAGTTGTGGCTGTCTGGTGAATCTGGCCTGTTCAAACCTGTAGGGGGAGTGGTTCACTGGCGCCGAATTGGTAAGTATATTTGCAAATTTACACCACCCGAGGAGGGGATCAACTCGGCTTTCCATTGAGCAGGTAAATAACGTTACAAGTACTTAGTGAGGGCACTAGATACATAAATTTACCTGTTCTGTTGCCTTCAACGTGACTGTAAGGAAACTAGGACATTTCTAAAGACAGTAAAATTTTAGTATCCTAACGAGAGAAACATGGTGTTCCTGTATTTTCTAGTTTCACTAACAGGAGAAAGAAGCTGGTATATCAAGATAGGTTTGATTCCTGGGAAAGTAAACTCAGCCTTCCAAAGTCATTAAAAGGTCATAATAGCAGGAAGACCTGAACATGCTTGAAAACTGACAAAAGCTAAATATACTGTGATAAGGTGCATGGGAATGTCAGCAACAGTATTTATATTTCATTTCCATTTTTTTAATAGACTGGTATGATATCCACCATGTAATTTCTAAACAACTGAAAAACAAAGAGGAAGAATCCAGGCCAGAAGTTCAAATTGACTCCAAACGTTCCCCAGTTGCAAGAGAGTATTAGCTGCAAGTTAAATAAATTCCTGACAGGTATGCATTTAGAGGAGAGAGACTATTGCTGAAAGCAAAATGCTAACATGGCAGAAAAGTCCAAAAGTGCAGGTTGCCTAAAAGGTTGGTGAAGCATGTGCTTCTTAATTTGTCCTGAATAGGAAATGGCAGTGGCGGCACCACCCCCGGGTTAGCCCCCCCATATTGAGAATTTTAACAAAAGATTATTCCATTTGTTAGATCTTTGTTAGATCAGGTTTGATCAACAATTTTTTTCGTTAGATCTACTCTAAAATATGCGATATTAACAATCATTGTCAGGGGGGGCTAACCCGTAGCCAGCCCCCCCTCAACAAAAATTTGGAGAAAATGTTGTTGATTATGATAGCTCTACGTTAGATCAGGTTTGATCAGGCAAAATTTTTGTTTGATCTAGTCTAATTACTGAGATATTGCATATATAATTAGGGGGGGCTGGCCCCCCCTCAACTGAAATTTGGACAAAATGTTACTGATTTTGGTAGCTATTCGATCAGGTTTGATCAACTGTTTTTTTTCGTTAGATCTATCACGCAAGAGGCGGTATTCACTACTTAACTTTGTGGGCGTGACTACAGGTTAGCCCCCCCTCAAGTGAAATTTGAATTTTTTTTTATTGATTTTGGTAGCTATTCGTTAGATCAGGTTTGATCAACTGTTTTTTTCGTTAGATCTATCACGCAAGAGGCGGTATTCACTACTTAACTTTGTGG
>OW240914.1:206986192-206999875 GCA_933207985.1 Pelobates cultripes
AGATGGTCACCCATCCTTCCAACGTTCTAACTGTCCATAAAATCAGTCAGATTATCATTCAGGAAAGAACATCTGACTATCCGACACAAGTAGAAGCCACACTTTCTGCCTTCAAGAAGACTTGGGCATGTCACATTCAGAACACCTGGGTGCTATCCATAGTGCAGAAGAGGTACAGACTGGAATTTCTTCAAATCCCAAGAGGACACTTCTTTCTGTCAACAAGGATTCCTACAAACAAGCTCAAAAGAAGAACATTGATACCTGATAGATGAAAGGATCAGCATTCCAGTCCCTCAAAAAGAGTTTGTTTAGGTACAGTACTCACCCCTCTTTCTAGTACAAAAGAGTGGAGGTCAATCTTAGATTTAAGAACAGTCAACAAAAGGCTTAATGCCAGTGCCTTCAGGATGGAGTCTGTTACACTATGGGAAGATGCGACAAGTTAAGCTTTTGATACAAGAAAATGCTTTGCTGTTTATATCTGTGTATACGTCACTACTAGAAGGTGTGACAAGTTAAGCTATTGATTTAAAGCCCCATACCCTATTATACAATCCATAGTTTAATTTAATTAATTCATTTAAACATTTTAAAATTTAAGAAGTCTATCAGATCCATCTCTCCAGCAAGTCTGAAGAATGATTTCCTAGTGTCTATAGATTTCAGGAATGCATACTATCACATCCCAGTAGTGCAGTCTCATCAACCTTGTGATAGTAGAGGATTATTTTCAATTCCAGGCCATATTATGTGGCCTCAGTACAGCCCCCAGGACCTTTTCAAGGGTACTGGTTGCTTTCATAGAAAAGCTGAGGATTCGAAATACCACCTTGTTTTACTACCTGGATTCTCTACTTCTGGTAGTTTATGACCTTTGAAAGGGCAAGAATATAACGAGATCTAGTACTAATAGAGCTCCAACAATTTGGCTGATTAATACATTTCCAAAAGAGCACTCTCGTGACTTTTCTGGGTGACAATTTTAATATCCTCCATGACACCATTTTCCAATCTCCGGAAGGATCCATAGGCTAACAAGTTTTCTCTCCCAGTTTCTGCAGTTACGTTTAGTAATGGCGAGAAAACACATGCAGCTCCTGGGCATCCTAGCAGCCACAATCGAGCTTGCAAGATGGGCCCAGTGGCATCTGAGTATTTCACAGGGATAATTTTTAACGCAATTCAGCAAGAGGATGATGAATTGAAATCAGCCACTAATGATATCTCCAAGAGTAAATCTACATTTTACTTGGTTACTTGGTTAACAAAGCAACATTGGATAATGGTGACTACAGACTCTAGTCCTCGAGTATGAGGATGTCATTGTTCAGACCTAGTTGCTCAGGGTCTGTGGACAAAGAAGAAAGCAACACTGCCATGCAACAATCTGAAACTACGTGCCATCTATAGAGCTAATTTACAAATTCAGAATACCCTGAAGAACAAGTGGATACAAACTTGCTCAGACAACAGAGCGGCAGTGTCTTATATCAATCATCAAGGTGGGACTCACATCCAATTATTGATGATGGAATTATGACCCATAATAATCTGGGCACAAAGAAACAACCAGGGTTTTTCAATCCATACCATTGTGGACTACCTAAGCAGAGTGACCATGAACAAGATCGAATGGCTTTAGTTTTGTAAATCATGAAATGGTGTAATATGTAATGTATTGTTGTATTTACCTAATTTTAAGACCTGCTAAGGAACATATGATTGTTATGTCCTGATATGTATAATAAAGAAGGTGTACTTTCTTATTCCCTTGACTGTACATGCTGCCATGATTAATTAGGAAAGTGGATAATGTATTCATACTTACTGTAATTTTCTTCTCCTGGCTATAATTCATGGCACCATATGCTACCCACCCATTAATTTAGTTTTTTGTCTATCTACTGTAGAGCTTGTTACTAACTGGGGATCTTAGGACTGAGTGCACCTTTTAAAGATTCTTGTGTCCTATTGGCTGTAAGGGGCGGAGCTAACCCATGATGAATATGCTGCCATGAATAATAGCCAGGAAAAGAAAATTACATAAAGTATGAATACATTTTCCACAATACTTTTCTGTGGCAATTTTGTGCTCTGTGGTGGCTATTAAATGGACAAGACAAATATAGTACATTCTAACATTAAAATTTCATTTTACTCCTTGTATTTTCTGGCCTGTAATTGCCAAAAAAACAGAAAATCTAGACATATTATGTACTCTGTAAATCAGGAAAATTAAAATTTTACATTTCTGAAGCTGTACTAATTATGCACACATTATTATGTTAAAAAAAAATTGACTATTTTTATAATAAATTAGTATTTATATATGTATATGTCACATGAAATTAAAGCCTTCTTACCTTTAAAAACACGTTATAAATATTTGTTGGTGCACTAAATGAGAAAAATGGACATTTCCGTTGAACACACACAAAGCAAAAAATGTTTTGGTCCTTAAGTGAAAAACAAAATAGGCTTGTTCCTTAAGGGGTTAATATAAAACATGTACCATAAAAATTATTATTCATATTTCTAAGAATCTGTGTTGTCAAACATACCTACAGGTCATCATTTTTGATCACTAAAATACTATCTAAAAATGAACACATAATCTGGGGATCATTTTGTCTATATGAACACCTACTAGGTCTCATCACGCATACTTACCAACATTTCCACAGGTCAAGGAGGGACATTTTAATTTTAGGGGTGTGAGTGTAGGATTAACCTTATGATATTTTTAGCCTTCTTCCAATCTAACTATACAGTGGTTGGTGGATTCAAAGATGCCTTGGCAACAAGAAAATATGCTTGCTTTTGGATTACTAAATAGCAGGAAAATATGTGAAGATCAGTATCAGCAAATTTCCTAAAAAGTCTAAAATTATTCTAACTGAGACAATAACTGCAATTTAGAATTTCACACTCATTTCAGGCAAGGCTATTTCAGTATTATTACCTCACATCTAAATCCAGACTTGTCAAGATTGTATGCCAATTATTTCCCTTACGACTTATGATGAACTGTTTCCAAGAAAAAAAAAAAGACTTTTTAACAAACTGTCTTGGCCTCAGTGACCTAGAATTGTGTCAAGAGCCTGTGAAGAGTCATTTAATAACTATATGCATCACATTCTGGAATCCTTTTTCTCGGACCCCCTACTTTGAGATTGCCAGTCTGATAGTCCAGTAGGGCAGTACACAACCTCAAAAATAACCCAAATATTGTAAAGTCCATGAGAAGAGACTGGAAGACTGAAACATATATAAATAAAATATGTGTAAAGTATAAAATGGGGGTTATGAAACAAAGGTGACAACACAATCTGCAAGTGCTGAGGGGTCGCTACAACCTTTTGTTTTTCTGTGGACCTCTCTGTATATATGTCAGATGATGCTTCTCTTTGCTCAGAGGTCTTTGGTAGAATACTAGTGTCATGGAGGCCCCTGTGTCGCAGCCTCTTGAAGAGGTTATGGGACTGGTTCCAGAAACCCCTTTGCCTGTTAATTTGTGTTATTCTCCCCATATTGCCATTCTAACAACAGCTGCAGGACTACCAGCCATCTTCACCCTGAGAGACTATATCCCCTCTAAATACCCCTTCCATGCTGTGCCCTTACCACCATGAACAGGGGAAGCCCAAAGCACTGGCCCAGGGACTTCCAGGAGACTCTGTATTGCAAATATTGCCTGAACTGGAGCTACCCATGAATTGCGTGGAACTCTAAGGCAGATCAGAGAATAGCCGCAACCGGATCAAACTTTAACATGCTATAATTTCTCCAATCAGGGCATTCTTTGGACAGGTTGGGCACTCAGAGGAGAGCTTTCCAATGACATATAGCATGTGCAGGTAACGGTCTGGAGCCATAGAGCCCCAGGAACCACGCTTTTGTAAGACTGGGAAAAGCAGCCGAATGCCTGAAACTTTGAGGCGGATCGGAGAATAGCTATGACCTGGTAAAACTTTACCAGCTCATAACTCGAGCATGGTTTCTCTGATAATGGCCCTATTCAGACAATATGGGCGCTCGGTCATAAACTTTAAAATTATGTATAGGATGTAAGGGTTATGATGACGTTATTGTGGAAAATATGTTTATGTTGTAAACCTGTATTGTGCAATGCGTCTTGGTGTCCGGCAGTTAAATGATCCCATCTTAGCCTAATTATGTCCCAGACACCAAGACACCAGGGAGTGGTTTACATTGTTCTGGCTAAAAAAAAACTAAAAAAAAAAAAACTGTTGTGTGTAGGGGTATAAATACATGTGTTTTCCCTGCCCTGTGCTCGCTATGGTGCAGGTCTCTTTCAGCACTTCCTCAAGGTGTGATGCAGTGCAGTGTCTACATAAGGCAATTCACATAAACTGCATAGAGTGATGAAAAAAGATGGAACTCATATAGACATATGGGGTAGACCAAGTGTAGATCCCAGCTCCTTCAGAGGTTTCTTAAAGGAAAACCCCAAGCACCGTAACAACTACAACCTGCTATAATAATTATGGTGCCAGTAGTGCCCTTTAAGGAAAAGTGAACTGTTTTAGAATAATTTAAAAACTGACCTTGGGTCAGCCTCTTGAGCAGCCATAAGCTTCTGATAGGATATCCATTTAGTTTCAGTCAGCTAAAGCTTGCATTGCTGGACTAGCTCAATACAAGTATAACAGCAGCAGAGGAGGTGACTGGGGACCACAGGTAAGTTGTCAATCTGTTTGCAAGCAATTTGAATACTTACCCTAAGGGGCTACTCCTGGCACCTTAAACACTCTAGCAAGATGCAGTGGTTATGTCCTTTAATGGTGTGGCATTTGGAGAAAGGACTACAAAGGGCACAGCTATCTGCACCATCTACCTGTGACCTCTTTGGTGATGTGGTGTCAAGGAACTGGGAAAACTTTATCTTATTCCTTCTCTGGTGTCTCCATTTATTGCTATGAAGACCATCAGAGGAAAATAATAATGAGGTGGAAGGGTAAAATAATCAAGTGAGTGGATTGGAAAATATCCCAGCATTTGTCCAACAAACCTCAGGTGTGGAGACTGCAAAGATAAACTCCACATCACTGTTCCATGTTACTGTACAGTACTGTGCAATCAAAAGTAGTTATATTGTAAGATATCATACTGAAAACATAATTGGATTTTACATATCTTAAACTTAAAGGGACAAAATACTCACCAGAACCACTACAGATTAATGTATAAGCTCTGGTGTCTACAGTATGTCCCTGCCGTTTTTTTTTTATGTAAACATGTCTTTTCAGAGAAAAGGCTGCCTAGTAACACCTCTAGTGGCAGTCACTCAGATTGCCACTAGAGGTGCTTCCTATTTCAGTGCTGCACTGTGTACAGTACCTACGCTAAGAGTCCACACTCTGCATGCACAAATTTGCTTTGAATCTAGGAGTCAGTTAAAAAAGTCAGAAGCCAGGTGTTTTAAACTAACAGCTTCTAGAGATTCTAGTGAAAAAGGGACACTATAGTTACCAGAACCACTAAAGCTTAATAGTAGTGGTTCTGGCATCTACAGCCTGTCCATGCAGGTTTTTCAATGTAAACATTGCCTTTTCAGAGAAAGACTGTGTTTACATTGCTGCCACGTAATACCTCTAGCGCCAGCTGCAGCGAGATTGGCGCGGCAATGGAGAAAAGGTACGTTTAAATAATTTTTAACTCTACTCTACATGTTTGTCCTTTAAGTGTGTGTTTCTTTCTGCAGTATAGATTAAATATTCCAGTCTTTTTATATTTCTTAGCAAAATTACAAAACAGAATAACAAAAAATATGGGAGCAATTTCCTCTTTGTAATGGTTAATATTTAAATGAATAACATTCATATTAAGTTATAGGATGAGGCTATTAGTGGAGGTGACATGTAATGGCTATTGTTGCATTACAATCCTTTTGAAAACAGCTATTTGAGATCTTGTCCACATGTTAACTGACAGATGGAGAGTTTGACTTTTACTCCCATTTAGATCTGTCGACATTCAGCGGCAACATCAAGGAGAAAAGTCAGATAACATGGAGTTGTCCACATGTAAAGTAGGATATCACGTTTCTAATTTCACAGTTCTATGACTATGAATAGACATATGATTAGACATATAAATAGGGAATACTTTACTCAATTGATGTAATAATTTGAACAAAAGACATATAAAGATACATTTATAGACACATGCATTATTTATACTATCCATATATGTCAAGTATATATAAAACGCACACAAAACAACAACAATGTAAATTAAATTCATTTTACAAAAAAGATCAACATTTTTGTCGTCCACCAGGTTTCACAGATGAGAAGGTACGATTTCAAACATATGTCATTCCTTTCTAAAGATTTAAAAATATATATATTTCTATGGTAGATAATCTTCATTTCATCTATTTGGAAGACTTGGTTCTAAAATTAAAAAAAGAGAAATTGGATAATTCAGTACAAAAGTACTCCCCACATTGCAGATGCCTACTCTGCTAAAATTTACCTGGCCGGGGCAGAGTTCCCAGATGGCAGCGAGGGAGCTTAGACTTCCTGCTCCTTACTGCTCCCTCGCGCGCGCCCTCTGTAGTGATGCCGGGTACCGGAATATGACATCATTCCGGCACCCGGCATCACTAAACTGCACACGAGGGAGCAGTGAGAAGCAGGAAGACTGAGCTCCCGAGAGGAAATCCTGACTGGACCCCATGGAGAGGCCCCACACAAGCTCCCAAAGGTAGGGAGCAATAAAGAAAATGATGTCAGTGTGTGTCTGTCAGTCAGAGAGTGAGTGTGTGTGTCTGTCTGTCAGAGAGTTAGTGTGTGTGTGTGTCGGTCAGTGAGTGTGTGTTGGTCAGTATTGCGATGGCCACGGCTGGACAGTATCCAGCATTCCGACGTGACGTCAACGTGCTCCACCTTCACAGGTTTTCAAGGAGTAGTGGGAGGATCCGCTTAGGCACAGGGTGCGGACGGCGCCTCTGGGAGTATACCAGAGGCTGGACTCCAGAGTCGCATACTGGCAGCAGCAATGTGAGTGGAGTCTGCTTGGGGGGGATGGGATTTAGTATGGGGAGGGGGGCTGGGAATTAGAATAGAGGAGGGGGGTACTGGGAATAAGTATAGAGGGGGGACTGTGGTTTAGTAGAGGGTGGGTGGGGATGGATTAGTATGGGAATTAGAATAGAGGGGGGGGACTGGGAATAAGTATAGAGGGGGGACTGGGGTTTAGTAGAGGGGGGCTGGAGTTTAGTAGAGGGGGATGCTGTTTTTTGTTTTCTTTTATACTGTACTTTTCAAAACAAACCTATGGTTGAAACCTATGAAAATTTTAGGTTGTTTTTTCTTGTGGATTTCATAAACTTAAACCTTGTTTATTTGGCCCGTGCTAGCCTTTGAGTTTGACATGCTTGATCAAAATGTATTAAGATTACATGGTCAGAGGGGAGTTATTGATGTGAGATTCCACCTACAAGCAATATTAGGATACACCTCTAGATTGGACTCCAGACAAGGAATGCCAAAAATCACTCTCTGAAGTAAAGAAACTAATGAAAACATTTATTTCGTCATATCAAAATACATATACTCAAGACCACAGGGAGGGACTTCTATAATGGGAAACCAGAACCATTGTCTTACGTGTTTCGTGCTGCTAGTGCATCATTTGACACCAGTCTCCAGGCCAGGGGAGATCTACAGGTGTATCCTCATATTGTTTCTAAAAAAATTTTTTTCGCAGCAAATCCTAAACAGACATTTCTGTTTTTATCAGTGCGCTGCATCTTACTGGTACTTTGTATTTTTAGCCTCATTAAGGCCTGCTTGAATGAAATTGATGTACTACTAAATACTAATGCCATAATTAGAATCTAAAGTCTCTACATAATATTTTAGCTTCATAAGCTTAAAGGGACACAGTCACCAGAACAACAACAGCTAAATGTAGTTGTTCTGGTGAGTATAATAGCTCCCTTCAGGCAATTTCATGCCAACACTGCCTTTTCAGAGAATTGCCACTAGGGACACCTCCAAGTGGCCACTCCTCAGATGGCCACTGGAGATGCTTCATGGTTCAGTGCTGCACAGTAGGCAGCAATGCCGTTCAGCATCACCACGCTCTGCATGAGGATGCTGAGTTTTCTCTATGAAGAAGTGCTGATTGGCCAAAACAGTGTTTTGCCCCCCATCCTGCATCCTTGCTGATTTTTCCCTATGGGAAAGCATTGGATTGGCTAAAAATTGGCAATTCTGTTGTCATCAAGGAGGCGAATCGGGGACTGGGCAATAAGGGGAGTTTTAATCTTGTTCTGTTTAAGGGGCCTGGGAGGCAAGCCACCTAAATGGTGGGTTTAACACTATAAGGTCAGGAATACATGTTTGTTCCTTTAACAGTTAGTTGTTAAATTATGTCTAAAATGGAAGAATAATATTTAAAAGTGCCTACACTTGGCATCTCAAACTCTGCCCCTTGGGTGTTGCTGAACTACAATTCCCACCATTTATTGCATTTAAAGAATTCTAGGAATCATAGGCCATAAACATCTGTGGGGTCACAGTGTTCAGACCCCTGGCCTACACAGTGCATAATCCCTACATGTTTCACAAATGATGGCGGTAAGACTCCACAAAATAAAGATGGAAAAATTACCCTCACTGTCCTATGGGTCATTTTATGTTCTATGCTTAAAATGAATAAAATTCAACATAAAAAAACAACAATATGATACACTGCTTCTAGGGTTACAAGATTAACTAGTTAAAGGAACAGTAAAGCGCTAGCTATAGTTTCCCTATCTAGTTTATGGTCACCATCAACCTTTGCCATAAAATACATTTTTCTACTTACCTTTTTTAGCGTCAATACTCCTTTCGTGCTGCTCACCTTTCTTCATTCTGAGATTTCATCAGGGAGGCATGTCTTCACCCAGCAATAGTCCAATTCAGTGCTCCTCATACAGGAGCACTGGTGACCTGATGCATTTGCTCCTCCAAGCTTCTCCATATGAGCTGCAATTGTTGACGTTTAACATTGAACAACACGTGACTGAGTTTTACTCCGTCGTTGCAGTGGAAGTGCCTGTATTGACTGCCAATAGATGCGTGTTTAACCCTTAATGTTAAGCATTGCTATTTCTGCAAAACAGCAGTACTTTAACTTGAAGGGATAAAATGACAGAACCACTGCACCCAGGCCTCTTCTCTGAGATGAATGGGCCTGGGTGATTTTAGTGGCTCTTTAATGGAGACCGGTCACAGGATTTATAACATTAATTATCTTTACTTATCCTAAATTATTAGCAAGCATGTTTTTATGAGGGCTGTAAAATAAAATGAAATGGTGAAATTCACAAATCTATTCTGGAACTGGGCCCCTCCATCTTGGTTGCCAGTCAAACATCATTACAAATATTGCCTTCTTGCCATTTAACACAGTCAGTGGAAGAATTCTCTTTTTTCCTCCTCATTTGTATTGTGTGCCTTGGTTGTCCTAGACAGAGCTGGATTGTGATGCTAGTTGCTAAATAATTAATATGCACTTTAAAAGAAAATGAAGCATTATATAAAACAATGGCTAACATAACACGATTTTTAATGTTTTAATGGTGTAATTTCCAGAGAAGTGACAAAATATCTCAGAAACAGATTTCACAGCTACCACTACTAGCATTATCGCAGAATTTAACCTCAAACAGTGAAACATAAAAATGATATGTCTAGAACATTGTTAAGACTTTACAAACTAAAGTCATGTTTTCATTAGAGTCTTAACCTGTCAAATGACAGAAGGATGATTTTACTGGCATTTACAGGTTTATGGATAACAGGCATGATAGCGGGCATGTTGTAACCGCATCAAAATGTTAACTACTAATAAGCACATGTCAAGTAGTCAAAATAATTATGTGTATGGAATACAGCATACATTATTGATTTAAATGTCAGACACTTACAATAACAAAACTTGGGTACAATTCAAACTGTTTTCCTTAGGTTACAAAGCCTTTAGAAACAATAATAATTTGCGATTCTTATAGCGCTTTTCTGTCTCTGAGACTCAAAGCACTTTACAAGTATACAAACATAAAGACATACAATTTAGGAGTTTCTGAAGGTCAGCTGATCGGACAATGCCTGATGGAAGAGGTGGGTCTTTAGCTTTTTTTTTAAAGTCTGTAAAGATGGTGCCTCTCTGATTAAGCACGGTAAAGAGTTCCAGAAGGTGGGTTCAGTGTGGCTGAATGCCCTGGAACCTGAGTCGGTCTTTATTCTTGGCACTGACAGGAGGGATTTGCTGGCTGACCGAAGTGAACGGGATGGAATGTAGGGTGTTAGGAGCTCTTTCGGGTACTGTGGGCCTTGGTTGGTTCATATATGTTCACCATTTAATTGGAAGCCAATGCAGGGAGTGGAGAACAGGTGTAATGTGGCAGTAGAGAGTTTGATAGGTCAGTAGTCTGGCTGCTGCATTTTGTACAGTCTGAAGGCAATGGAGTTCTTTTTCTGGGAGGCCCAAGTAAAGTACATTGCAGTAATATAGCCGAGAGGATACAAATGCATGGATTAATGTTGGCATATCATCTGGTGGAATTAAGTGTTGTAACCTGGCTATGTTTTTCAGATGAAAGTAGGCAGATTTTATTACTGAGGAAATCTGCTGTTTAAATGATAGTCCAGAGTCAATCAGCATCTGATGTTCTGTACCTTTGATGAACTGATGAGTTACCCAGTTGGATAATCATGGGATATTTTTGTTGCCCGGGTCCCCTCACCAAGAGTAACTCTGTTTTGTCTGGGTTCACTTTAAGCCAACCTCTATGAGGTCTGCTGAGCAATAGAGTTGAGCGGACACCTGGATGTTCGGGTACGGCGGGTTTGGCCGAAGTTTGAAAAAAAGTCCAGGTTCGGGGTCGAACTTGACCCCGAACCCGAACCCCATTGAAGTCAATGGGGACCCGAACTTTTGGGCACAAAAATGTCTCTAAAAATCTCCTGGCAAGGGCTAGAGAGCTGCAAAAGTAAGTAAAATTGGGGTAAGAGTAGGACAAGTGCCCTGCAAACAAATGTGGATAGGGAAATCACTTAAAATAACATAAAAATTAAAAATACAGCTGAGCCATAAAGTAGCACTAGATGGAATCTTTGATTTTAGCTTTGGAGGAACATAAATCACCAGAATTATCCATTTGAGAGAGGGCTGGAGTGCAGGGTATTCTCTTTCATTGTTCAAACTGAGCTCAACTCCTGATGCATGGAGAAAAGGCCTTCACAAGCCTCTGCTATTGTGTACATAGTTTATACTAGGTGACCCATAAGTTAAGGAGGCGGTGACCGTGGCGGTGTAGGTGGAAGCGGCGGTGGAGGAGGAGGATGAGGTAGCCAACACTGTTTTTTATTTGTTTTTTTTGTTTTGTTTTTTTTATAGGTGTAGCCCCCAAAATATTGGGATTTAGGACATATAAAAAAAGAAACATCATGGAAGATCTGACTGCTAGATTAAGAGGAACAACCGTAACTTTCCAGAGGGTCTGGGAACCATGGGACAATAGTGCAATGGGCTCCGGTAACGATTAATGGGCTGAATATATGGTTTAAATCGGGATCCGACACTGCATGGTCAGAGTCAGAATAAAGCACCTCAGCCTCGTCTGCCTCCCCCCCCCATCCCATCCTCCCTCCCCTTCATACTCACATCCTTCTCGTCTTCTTAACCCCTCTTCCTCGCCTTATCTTTTCTTTTCTTTCTCTATCTTTCTTTTTCACGTCTACTACATCTTGTTACCAAACCCTTGGCTTACAAGGGTATCTTCTACTTTTTACTCCCTTATTTCTAACTTTGTCTCAGACTATGGTGGCATTACTTAATTTCCTCACTCAGGCACGAGCATACTGACGGAGGATTGAGGATGACTAAAGTACACCCTGATATGGATGGAGCTAGGGCTCCTTCTTAGGATGCAGGGCCTGACTACAAGATACAATATCATTGAAGTGAGGCGAGTGGAATAGCATTCATCAAGAGCTAATGTCATATTTCGTGTTTTCAAGTCTGATTTCTAGCATTTAGGCTCCTGCGCGAGCCTCACAGTGGTATTGCTCTTGATATGCCTATCGTACGTAAAATTGGGAGTTTAAGTGATGTAGCCATATAAAAACATAAAATCCTCGATGGGGGGCAAGATGTATGGAATCTATAAAGTGGCTTATCATAGGGGCCGATGGTAATTTTTATGTATATAAATATGCTCTTCAACATTTTTTGGCTTCTGCGCAAGCCTCCAAGTTGTATTAATCTTGCATTGCCTATCGTGTGCAAAAATAAAGAATTTAAAAAAAATTAAAAAAAATAAAATAAAAAAAGAAACATTTGCAGCCTGCGGTGCATTTCTTGCAGTCCTGATGCATGGAGAAATGCTCAACTCGTGATACATGGAGAAAAGGCCTTCACAAGCCTCTGCTATTGTGTACATAGTTCATCCTAAGTGACCCATAGGTTGAGGAGGCGGTGACCGTGGCGGTGTAAGTGGAAGCGGCGGTGGAGGAAGAGGATGAGGTAGCCAACACTGTTTTTTATTTGTTTGTTTGTTTTTTTTGAATTGGGGTAGCCCCCAAATTAGGTAGCCAACACTGTTTTTTTTTTTATACTAGTGACAGTTGCAGAAGAGGAATCAGTCAGGAGCTATTAACAGTTTAATTGAGACCCATAGGTTGAGGAGGTGGTGATCATGGCGATGTAGGTGGAAGCAGCGGTGGAGGAGGAGGAGATAGCCAACACTGTTTTTTATATATATATATATTGTGATAAAGTGAAGGCAGATAGGCCTTTTAACCCCAGGGGAAGTACGTGTAGTTTGTGTGTTACACAGCACATAGCATTGTTTAGTTATGGGGTGGAGCATTTGGAGAGAAGGGTGGGCCAATGCTCCACTCCACAGTTTAGTGGTTTTCTGGGGAGACATGGATCCAGGCCAGGGTTTTTTGGATCGTCTCCAACCCACTGCTCAGCTGCAGTTAATGAGCTGTTGCAGTGGGAAAAACTCCTCCCTGCTAGGCAGGTAAAGGAGAGGGATTGCTGGCTTCCTCCCAGGAAGCAGGTAGGAGAGAGGCTGATCTCTCCAGATAGAGCCAAGGAGACTAGGCACTGGGAGTGCAGAAAGGAAGCAGTCAAGGCTGGCTTGGAGCACTGGGAGTGCAGAAGGAAGCAGTCAAGGCTGGCTTGGAGGCACTGGGAGTGCGGAAAGGAAAGCAGTCAGGGCAAGGCTGGCTTGGAGCACTAGGAGTGCGGAAAGGAACTCAACAGGCTAGCCAGCAGAGTGTTTCTAACTAATAAGGTTGGTGCCATATGTTTTGTTAGTTTAACCCTGATAGAGAGGGATGTTCAAAGTGAGTTAGTGCTCAGACCGAGCTAGGTTTTTGTTTATAGGGTTTTGTTACATTTATGTTTTAATTTACTGCTGTATCCTGTGTGGATTTGCAAATAAAGTGACTGGATTATATGCAATTGCAAGGACTGTGCATGTTTTTGCCCTAGAGGACCGTGCTACCTGCTGACAAGGATCACAATATATATATATATTTTTTTTTATTATTTTAATTGGGGTAGCCCCCAAAATATTGGAGCATATAAAAAAAGAAAACTGTTCCGCAGAGCGACTGTGCGTGCTGCATCTGAAACTCCACTATC
>OW240914.1:207005180-207099233 GCA_933207985.1 Pelobates cultripes
AACCAATTAGGAGCTTAATTAACCTTGAGGATGAGACAATTATCTCCATACCAATAGGCCCACGTGATTCACTCTTACTCTTTACCTTCTATTAACCAAAAAAACAAAACTAAAAAAAACCTTGTATATTTAGCCTGGGAAGTGACAAACTGCATATGTTAAATAGCACATTTACTCAATGGACAGATTGTGCCTTAAAAACAAAAGAAGGCTTAGATAGAATAGTTTCAACTAACAATACAAGATTAGTGCTAAAACAACCGGAGGATTGGTGGATTTATGCAAAAATATGCTTGTTTTTTAGCACTTACATCAGAAGAACACAATTGATATTCCTCAATACTTTCAAATATATTTCATATTTAGTGTTATTCTTATGACAATTATTATTCTGGCTTATATGTCTAGTTTCTAGTTTTATAGGCACCAAGTTTAAATAAAACAAAGTTCCTAGCTGATTTATACCATTCTCTAGAGTTCATGCCATACAGTGCATATATATATTATAATTAAGCAGATGAAAAATATTTATACGGGGAATACTTAATATGACATATGTGTGTTCGGGAACATGTTAGACTTGGAGAAATTGCACATGTGATAAGTAAATTAACCAAAATATGATGTCAAGTTTTTATGTGGGGCATGATGAAATATTTTAAGAAGATTTCACAAATTAAATACAATATAGATATAATGGAACTAATTATAACTTTCTATTTGTGAGTGTAATAAAAGTAAAACAATAAAATAAGTCTAATATATATATGTGTGTGTGTGTGTGTGTGTGTGTGTGTGTGTATTTAGCAGTGAGATTTAAAAGTAGTTATTAACCCATTAAGAACCAAAAATGGCTATTGCATCTTTGAGGAACAGATGCTAAATAGGTCTTTAAGATCTCTGTTATAATAATGACAAAGGTTCCCATTGGTCCTTTAGATGTTAAAATAATTTTTAAGCAATTCTCAGTTTTGAAAATGAAAAATAGATTGAAGAATAATTTCGAAAAATAATTCACGGTATTCAGCTGGGCCATGTATGTTTGTTGCACGCTCTGCTGAATTCCATGGCAATTGCTCCTTATTTAGGCGCCAATTAAATCCGCTTTCCAAATGATACAGTTAGACAAACTTTCCCATTAAAGTCTATGGGAATTTTTGTAGAAAAATAATTTTGATAGTTTTTCTAGCAATATTAGGTCATTTGCAAAGCTTATTAAATCAATTCATTAGGTAGCTATTTTCCCTAGAATAGCACCTGCCTTTGTTTTTCACAATAGAGTATAATAGAATATATATTACCTAAAGTTGACTTTTATTTAAATCCTGAAAACAATTATTAAAAATCAGCAAACATGTTAAAAGAATTCTAAAGTGTTAGAAATACAATTCCTAACGCTTTAGGGTCACTATTCCTAGTTATATAGGTCCCCATCCAACACGTGCAATTACAACTAATAAAAGGTTTTTACTTACCATATCCGAATTCCCTTGGTCCCTTAGCTCAGTTTTTCTTCACCCAGATCATCGAGGAGACATGGTGTTACAAACGCTCTTTTCCTCAGACGTTTGCCACGAACTCCTGGAGAAGCTGGCCTCCTGCCCACCGACTATGGTGCAGGTCTGAGACCCTGTTCAGGAGTTACCATGCAAAGCGACCATTAGAAGCATTCCCTGGTGCCCCTGGCACTTTCCCTTCATTCGAATGGAACCGAACGCTAGCTTCCTGGCGGCCGCTCGCATGAACCAAACCCATGAATGGTCCTCAGCGGTACTTAGCTGCGATCGTTATGGAACTAATTTCGGCGTGAGGACTTCGTGGGTCCCCGGTCACGTCAGCGGTACTTAGCCGCGAATGTTATGGAACGGTTTTCGGCATGAGGTGACCGTGTGGTTCCCAGGCAACTTGAACTGCTTTGCAACCCGCCAGGAGAGCGCTTTTTGGAGGGAATGTGCCTAAGACTAAGGGGTACAAATGCTACATGAGAGCAAGGCAGAGCACCCCATATTGCAGCCACAGGAGCTCTCGAATGTTGACTTGAAATAGCACCAAACGCCCTAGAACTATTTTGGGGATAAGACCACGTGTACGGCCGGTCAGAACTTTAACACGGTGGCATTTTCCCTACACCGCATAGATATGAGCACTATTTGGAGAACCTGGGTGCTCAGATCAGGGCTATTGGGGATGTATTATTTGTGGGTTAATTGAATATTTTTATGATGTTTTGGGGTATTTTTATGTTTTTGTGTGTGCCTCTCTGTTCCTGGGAGATAATTAGCTTACCGGTCTTTAATGCAATTATCTCCCAGGCATGGAGGCCCCATGCTGGGGGTTGTGTATATAAGCAGGCAACTAGTTCCGGCACATTTCCTTCACCTTTCAAGCATGCAACCATAACGCCAATTCTGAAAAAGCTCAACCTCCACCCCAACTCCCCATCCAACTACCGCCCTATATTGCTACTGCCGTTTGCCTCCAAGATCCTTGAGAGAGTTGTGTATGCGATATTGACATACTTCCCTGAATCCAACTCTCTGCTTGATCCGCTTCAGTCAGGATTCTGCACTCGTCACTCTGTTGAAACAGCTGTGACCAAAGTATCCAACGATTTAATCGCTGCTAAATATCGCGGCCATTACTCTATCTGAATTCTCCTTGATCTTTCTGCTGCCTTTGACACTGTTGATTATCAACAGCTTCTTCTCATTCTCTATAATCTTGGTCTATGAGATACTGCTCTCTCCTGGTGCTCCTCCTACCTCTCACAGCACTTTTTTTAGTGTTTCTTTCTCTGGCTATGCCTCTTCTCCCCAACTCCTCTCTGTTGATGTCCCCCAAGGTTCAGTCCTTGGTCCCCTACTGTTCTCCATCTATACTGCCTTCCTTGGTAAACTCATCAGCTCCTTTGGCTTCCATTGTCATTTATATGCAGATGACACGCAAATCTACCTGTCCTCACCTGATCTCTCTCCGCCCATCTTGACTCGTGTCTCTGACTGCCTCTCTGCAATTTCCAATTGGATAGCTGCTCACTTCCTTAAATTCAAGCTGTCAAAACAGAACTTCTGGTCTTTCCTCCCTCAATTGTTGCTACTCCCGTGTTTGTCTCCCTCCAAGTCAACGGCGCCACCATCACCTCTACCTCACAGGCTCACTGCCTGGGTGTTCTCTTTGACTACGACCTCTCCTTGACCCCTCATGTCCAGTCGATCACCAAATCCTGCCGCATCCATCTCAAAAACATAGCTTGCATCCGCTTCTATTTAACAAAAGACCCGTCAAATGGTCCATGCCGTTGTTCTTTCTCGTCTTGACTACTGCAATCCCCTTCTCAGTAGTCCTACGTGTTCCCAGATTGCACCGCTGCAATCTATTATGAACACAACGACAATGCTCATTTTCCTGTCCGCCCACGCCTCCCCCCTCTGTCAATCCCTACATTGGCTTCCAGTTAGATATAGGGCTCAATTGAAGATTCTGGTGCTTGCTTACAAGTCCCTACATAATGCTGCTCCAACCTACCTATCCTCCCTAATACACAAGTATGTCCCGTCAAGGTATCTGCGCTCTGACGTAGACCTACGTCTCTCCTCTGTCCGTACTCCCACACTTGATGCTCACCTCCAAGACTTCTCCAGGGCTGCACCTTTTCTGTGGTACTCCCTTCCCTTCTCTGTGAAATCTTTGAAAACACACTTCTTCATGAAAGCATATTATTTAAACTGTTAGCGGATTTTCAACTCTCTCCCTCTCCCCCCCCCCCCATGACTCCTCTCCTGCTAAGTTCCCATTGAGTACTTTTCTAGCAATCTATTTTATTACCTCTACTTATAGCCTTTGTATCATTATACCCCACTCCCTCTAGCATGTAAGCACATTTAGCAGGGCCCTCAACCCCTCTGTTCCTGTGTGTCCATTTGTCTGGTTACAATTTGTGTCTGTTAGTCCACTCATTGTACAGTGCTAAGGAATTTTGCTGGCGCAATATAAATAATAATAATAATAATGCAGTCCCCTTTCACCCTTCACTCAGTGTGAGCTAGTTTTTGGGTGGATCAGCTATACTCTCTGCAGGAGAGCTAAATCACTTGAAGCTGTACCCTGGACCCTGTTCCTGGGAGGGAAGCAACGGAGAGACCCCAGCTAAGCTGCGGCAGGTAGGAGCTGAAGCACTCCTGTGTCCCGGTGGAGAGCTAAGAAGCAGGCTTGGCGGAGGTACACAGTTGGGGTGCCAGCCAGTCCATCAGATATGGCATACTCAGATTTGGTCCAAACCAACACTCCTCATGCTTTCCTATGGTGGGCGGCTGCATCATGTGACTGAGTGTTACAGTCAGGAAGACAGCCACTAGAGGTGGATTTCTAAAAAAAATAATAATTAATGTTCAGAACCAAAAGCGGTAATCCCGAGCATACACTGTAGTATTACTTACCTTGTCCCCCTACGAGCTGCTGTTGTAAAAAAAATACACACAATACATTGTAAAATCAATGTACCGCTTTAACATAAAAAAACTGACATAATCAGACCACCAGGGAGGTTAATCATATGGATGATAAAGGCTAGAGTACGTTTTGTCACCATCTTTTTCAATACAATTACCACTGTTACAAATATATACATTTAGAACAAGTAAGAGTGATACAAGAAATAAAACAGAAATAATGAAGAAACAGGATGGACACTGCATAGAGGATTGGCACTGCATAAAGGATGGACACTGCATAGACAATGGACACTGCATAGAGGGTGGACACTGCATAAAGGATGGACACTGCATAAAGGGTGGACACTGCTGAAATACAGGACGTTCTAAATCAACATAAAACATGTCTATAGATATAGGTTTTATTGAGTATCAAAATGAATTAAGAACTAGTGTTCTGCATTTGACTCTGGGGCTTAACTGGCAAACAGATTAACTAAAAGCACAATAAGAAACACAAAGCCACTGAATAAGAGCAATGTATCTTTCTCCAGTTTCTCACATACTGTCTTAGAGCATATTTTTGCACATAAATTAAAGCCCTACATATTGCCACTTTGACTTCAGACAAATAGGCTACCGTTACCCAGCTCAGTAGGCCCACATTAATTAACGACTTGAACACATAACACGTTAGAATTTTACGTTGTCACATTATTTAAAATGAAGAAAATAGCCAATGCCAAAAAAAAAATGTAAAAAATCTGTTACATGCAAAATGTATCTCTCACTGTGTTTTTTTTCCCCTTTTCTTTGGAGTTAATTATCTAACTAATTTTAAGAATTACTTAAAATAGATTTAAATACATAATTTTCACAGGAGCCTATTTATCTTCATTCTCTCGTACACTGCTGGCAGTTGGACAAACTGTTCTGTCTTAATATGAGGAACTCTCAATGCGGCCCAGTTCAATTATTTCATTTAAAAAGGACCAATCTATTAATTAGCTGACTGAGAGAATCACATACGGTATGGAAAGTTTGCTGCAGGTCTGAGAATAGGGGGAAGAAAAAAAGAAGAAAAAAGGTTTTCAGTTTGGTTCTTTTTTTTTCCACATTTTTTCTTAGAGCTTTTCTGCAAGAATCATTTTTATGAATGTCTGTGGCCTACAGTCTGTTCCAGAGCTATTAACATTTTTATATTTCTCAAAATATGAAAATTATGTGCTAAACATCCATTCCATAAAATAAAAAAATAAAAAAAGATTTCTGTGTGTGCGGATGGTACAGCTTCAATATTTCAGGGTATGGCATTCGTTCGGGACAAAATAAGAAGATTGTAAAAGTGATCTCCTATTTCGGATTGTGGTAGGTGTTACATTATGTTAGAACTCTAATTACATTAGATTTGATATATTTAATACATTAAATAGTTAAAACAGAGTTAGTATATTTTACCCCAAAACTCACACTTTAAACAAATCAAAGCTGTTATTGGCTAAATAAAGGAATTATGTAAAAAATCCAGGAAATAACACACACACGTACTATATATATATATATATATATACACACACACACATACACACCATTGCAAGGCCTCTCTTGGTCTTAAAGGGTTACTACAAGCATTATAATCTCTGTACTGGTTCTGATGCCTGGAGTACCCTGGCCCGATTTCTTGGTAATGGCACACAGAAGGAAATTTGCACACCGTTGACATTAGCCGGCCTAGAACTCTACTTTTGGGATGGCTAAATACACTCCACGATGCTTCCAGATGAGGAGTTACTCCTCCAGCAGCCAAGGTGTTAAACTTGGTGTGTGCAGCATTTCACAAACCAGTAAAGTGGTCATGGTGCTTGGAGTAACTCTAAAAGTCCAAACAGTGATCCATGTAACATGTTCAGGTACGCTCTGTAACTGATTAAGGTATAAGTAATTTGCAATACTCTATATACAATATTTGCATAAAACCATCTATGCATAAAGTTCAGCTAAGTGTTTTGTTTTCTTGCATGTGTAGGAGTGAAAGCATTTAATCACATTCTCACACTTTATGCATAACTGTCTCTGGTGCCCCCAGAAATATGACAGTGAAGAACAAACTGTGAACAGTAGCACCAGGGACCCAAACCATTTGTTCTGCAGAAATTGGGATATTAAGGAGATATGTTCCAGGTCTAAAAGGCATATCCTCCTTGTCTCGAAGTAGATATCTGTAAACGTGTTTACAAACAAAGCTGTAAAATCTTGCACTAATCTCTGAAACATGGCATTGTTCTATAGCCAGCTAATGTCACTATATTTTATTGTCAGTATTCTGCACTTATTAACTGCTCAGCAAGAGAAGGGTAGTAAGCACAAACAATTTGACCAAATTTTAATACTCTGTGTGAGTCTGGGCTTTTTCATTCACCAGCCTTAAAACCAGCTGCAGGTGCTACACTATATAAAGTAATAGAAAGTGTCTGAAATGTAACAGTGTAAGCAGTGTTTTAAGACCCCTGTCTGCTTTTTATTAATAGTCAGATTCTGTTCTATCAACAGCCGTAACTGCCTTTAGCTTATACTACAGCATCAATATTTTGATAGGCAAAATGATCTATTAAAAAGTTACTAATGATATTCTGTGAAAATATATGGCATGCAGTTCAATACACTTCAGCTATTTCCCTGGAAGGGGATAAATTATGGCTCGGTAAAAAAAAGAGGAAATCAGAGGTTAGGGAGGCTGGGAGGCCAAGTAGCATGAAAAAGACCCTTCCATCAAACATAAACTTGGCAGCCTAAACAGGAACAGACTAAAGTCTATGAGCTAGTTAATTAGGCAGAGTGAAAATTGCGCTACTTTGGTACCATCATATCTTCTATAAAGACTTTATTGCTAAACTAGTAAATTACGGAGTAAGCTAGGGTAAAAGGCAATTTAAAAAGTGTATTATAACACACACACACATATATATATATATATATATATATACATATATATATATATATGTATATATATATATATAATGATATACACACACACACCTTTTTATTTGAATATATATACACACATACACTATATATGTACAAACACTAAATAGAAAGAGAGAAAGGGAAGAGCACAAGAAAGAGTGAAATAGATTGAGAAAAAATGAAAGAAAAGAGAGATAAAGATGGAAAGAGAATAACAGAGAAATAGAGTAAAATGAGAGAGTGTGCATGAGATAGAGAGATGTAGACCGAATGAGAGAAAGAGAGACAGAGAGAAACAGAAAAAGAAGGAAAAAGAATAACAGAGAAAGAGTAAGAGATAAAAGGGAGAATGAAGATAGAGCGTGAGAGGGAGAGATAAAGATAGACAGAGAGAGAGAGACAGAAAGAGAAAGTCAGAGAGAGAGACAGAGGGAGCGAGAGACAGATAGAGAAAGAAAAGGACAATAAAGAGAGAAGGGGAAAAGAAAGAAAGAAACATCTGCTTTAACTTGGGCCTATAATGAATGAACACTGCTGTTGTTTGATGTCTCTGATACTCAGAAATACACCCACCTATATAAGTGATGAGAACAACTTTTAAACCATGAGACATAACAGGAATTCAGTGTTGGCTGGTTGTTTGCCCCTCTTTCCCCTCTTTGTATTTTCTGAACCCAGTACATAAAGTTCCAATAAAAACACTAGAACATGTTGCAGCAATGTGACACCAATTTACATATCAATATCAAATATTGAGCAACGGCTTCTTCTAAACTGAGCTGATGCTTGAGAGCAGTAAAAAAAAAAAAAAAAATCAGATAGACAGCATCAGTGATCTGTGACTTACGGCCCAGGAAATTCTGTTTATCTGATGAGTCGTTTATTTATCAAACACTGAATCACGTCATTGTCTAGTGAGAAATTCCGTGGAATGTGTAATTGGTTTGTCTTAGAGCTAATCTGGGAATTTATTGAACATAAAATGGAAATCTATAGCATACTTTGGTGTCTCTTCTCATTAGCCTCACGTTGTGAAGTTGCCTCTAGCAATCACTGAATTGGCTTTTCTTTCGGCAAATTAAATTTTAAACACACATACACAAAAAGGATGATTTAACAGTGATTGAAAGAAAATGTGTGTGTGTGTCTAAAATGCCCCCTAGACTCTAGTTAAACAAAGCTGCTAATGTGCGGTCAGTTACTTGGCAAAGCCACTTTGTGCTGATAACACCGCTGCTTGCTATTCTCCGAGGGTTTTGCCGTTGGAAGACTGCGCAGTACCTCATCCCTTGATGCTTCTGATGCGGGTGATCTCCGACTACATGGCGCCAACCACAACATGCTACCCACCGTGAGAGAGCAGAATGCAGCCTGCTTTAGTCAGAAGTTATCGTCTATCATACTGATTGACGAAACCAAGAGTAGTAGAAATAATAAACATGAACAGAGGCTGCAGTGTATGGGGCAGTCAGTTGGGAGTTTCAGTATTTGGCCTTGCTGATCCTACTCTCATGCTAGGTTATCTTCTCCTCGTGCTATCATTTATCATCGTTTTGTAAAGAAGGCCAAAAGAAAACCTGCAGTTTATTCTGTTTCGATTGCTCTCATTTATATAACTTTTGCTCCTAACTGTTCTTTTCAGAATCTCCATCCAATGTGTAAAATGAATTCTCTCTGCACAGTCTCTGCCAAAGTAACCACCTGAAAAGTTTTTGTTTTTTTGGCAGTTCTATTACGACACTAATCATTACATCAGTAATTCTGTACAGATTCAGAAGTCGAGAATGCTGGTTAGTGTGAGGCAGCAAAAAAAAATTAAAAAAATTAAAGGCACACTATAGTCACCCAGACCACTTCAGCTCAATTAAGTGGTCTGGGTGCCAGGTCCCTCAGGTTTTAACCCTTCAGATGCAGTTTCAGAGAAACTGCTGTTTACATTTGGGGTTAATCCAGCCTCTAGTGGCTGTCTTCCGGACAGCCACTAGAGGCGCATTTGCGACGCTGGAGGCATATTATGCCTCCATCGCGCAGAGCGTCCATAGGAAAGCATTAAGAAATGCTTTCCTATTGAAAGCTTAAATGCGCGACTTGCCGCGCATGCGCATTCGGCTCCGCTGCCGTCGGCCGGGGGAGCTGACGTCGGAGTGGGAGGAGAGGTCTCCAGTGCCGAGGGAGCCCGGCGCTGGATCAAGGTAAGCTGCTGAAAGGGTTTTAACCCCTTCAGTGCCACTCTCAGGGCACTATAGTGTCAGGAAAACTGCTTTGTTTTCCTGACACTATAGTGATCCTTTAAAAATAGCTGGTATAAAATTTGGTATAAAAATGCACTGTGTAGCCTTTATCTATTTTCTAAACATGTATAGGGTTATGCCCTAAATACCATATTGCAGTGAATTAAAAACTGAACTGCAAACTTTAATCTATAGGATCAGGAAAACAAAGCCATTGTATTGGCACTATAGAACCCTATAGTGCCCTCCTCCCATGCACCTTCCTCTCCCGCAGCGCTGAAGGACCCCTTCAGTCACTTACCTGAATCCAGCGCCGATGTCCCTTGGTGCTAGGTAAGGCTCCGCCAACGCTCCTCCTCTGACGTCAGCCAGCGGGGGAGACATAATGCGCATGCAGAGTGTGAGGAGGTCCAGCGTCAGATAACAGACCAAAGGTCTATTTCAATTCAGGAAGTCGCTCTAGTGGCTGTCTGGTAACCTGCCACTAGAGGTGGAGTTAATCCTCAGAGGTAATTATTGCAGTTTTTCAGAAACTGCAGTAATTACCATTGTAGGGTTAAGCGACATAAGACAGTATACTGGAGTTACAGAATTTTTAAAAAAATAAGATATCTTAGCCTACATTTTGAAAGTTGAATTTGAATTCCCCACAGTTTTTAAAAGGTTTAATGTAACATAAAACATACTGTTTGACAAAACATCTGAAAACATGACATAGCAAGCTGTAAAGTGGATATGTCACTGTCTAGAGTCTTTGCATAATTTACGAAGATCACCAATGTTGACATCGCCGCTGGGGGTCCTGTGGCCATGGGGGCAGAGGAAGTTACTTACTTTTACTTAATTGAACGTGCCTCTCATGGGCACCATCATCCTCTTCTTACCTGAACCTGTCCCTCATGGGCACCATTATCTGCTCCTCTTTAACTCCTGGTGCTTCAGCGGCTTGGAACAAATGTCAGCATTGTATTCTCAAGCATGCGCAAGAGTGCAGCATCGAGGTCTATGGAGGATCCCATATATCATATATACAAATATATATAAAAAAATATAATATTACTAAATTAACATATTTATTATCATATTAAATAATTTTCAAAGTGTATCCAAAAATCTTAAATAATTTGAAAAGCTTATCCAAAATTATTAAGTATAGGCCGTAATTAGTTAACACTAACAGGGTTATTTACTAAAGTGACAATTTAAAGTGAATTTTGAAATTTAAGGCCAGAATAGGCAAACTGAAAGCATACCTGAATTTTTCCACTTTGGCTACTTTGACCTTAAATTTGAAATTCACATTTAATTCCCACTTTAGTGAATAACCCTGTATGAATTTTAATCCTGAAAAGTTTACTTTTTTTTCAAGCATACTTGCTGAAGAGAAATTGCAGAAATGCCTCATTGTTAATGTTTGGGGCCAACCTCAATATAGCATGATTGAGTATTGAGCTTTTTCATTGACATTTAATTTCCTCAGACATTTTTCTGAAAAATAACCCAAATATGTATTTATATGCAAACCTTATCCACTAACCAAGACTGAACCCAGTTTCATGGATTAAATAAACCCCTATCCACAAAGAGGAAAAACAAAATAAACTAAAGCGTACATACTAAAATGGATCCTAATTCAGAATATACTGTTACCCAAGACCACAGAGTTTCTAAAATAGGTCTGTCAGGACCACTGTGGTAATAAGGGATATAAGTAAGGAAAATAGCTTTGACCTGATTACCTAATCCTTTTAATGTGTTTTGAAATTGTAGTAGAGCTACTTGTCAACCAGGAATCCTGTAAAGTTTAAAATGGTAGCCGATAAAAGTGAAAACATTCAACATTTCTGCTTGCAGTCTTTAACTAACAAATCAATTAAACAGGTTGAACCGGGTTAAGCAAAGAACTATTATTTTCAAGATAGGGGGAAAAAAAACTGCTTTTGTCTGCTTTTTTTTCCTGTCTCAGGCTTTAAGTATTTACAAGAACTCTGCAAAGCTGCATTCATTAGAAAGTGTGGCATTTCAGTCGCAGCAGGTGGTCAACCAGAGACCAGGCCGTGCCCGTCAAATATGCAATCCGTTTTCATATACTTTAACCAGAAATGTGCACCCTTAATAGTTCTCCCAACAGCTCTAATTTCCCTTTCTCCTCTTAATCTGCTCTGCAAGCCATGAGTGCGCATTAAAATCTACCTAAAACATTTTACCCAGAGGCAATGTAATTCCGAAATATGCAAGCAGCAGTTCACAGCTCTGCAATAATGGATTAATTTGAACCTAATGTCGCTGGAGTTTACTGCTCCAAATGTTCTGGTGTAGTCATAGCCTTAAGGCACGGTGTTGTGGCATGCACACGTTTTGCAACCAGAGCTACACTTGGCTTAACATCTGTACATCACATTTGCCATGTGCCTCATTATCTTGCACCCAACTGTGCCTACCTGTCCCATTCAGCTTCTCAGCCACAGGCTATCCAGTTTTTTTCCATCTTGGAATCTTTGTTCTCCTTCTCACTTACTAAATTTTTGCAAGACCTCTGCACCCAAGCAGTGGGGATTCTGTCCATGTGAACCTCGTAGGTTATGGAGGTTCTTAATTCGCCATTAGAAACAGGAAAATTACAACATTAAGTTTCTTACATGTCACTGCATAAATCGTAACTTTTGCAGAATCTAATCTAATGTCTAAGCACATAAGCATGTAATAAAGAGCAGATTGAGGCTTTAATAAGTTTCTCTCATATCAATTAACTAGGTTGTTTTTTTTAAAGTTTTTTTTTTTAAGTTCAGACAATGGTTTGTTTTAGGAAACAAGGTAATTTGATGGTAAGGGGTGGGGGGGAGGAGGTAGGATTGTTTTAGAAAGCAATTTTAAGTACAATTATAATCTGTTTTAACTGTAAATCTCATAAGCATAGCCAGTATCATACATTATATATATGTGCACAAGAGTTTGAATCTGCATGATGAGGAGTTTGGTAAAGTTGGGAGTCTAAAAGAATTGTCATGCTGTGCAATTTGTTTAAAACCTGTGAAATCCTGGATGAGGGGTGGGGGATAGGAGTGGTGGCTGTGATAGCGCCTTGTGCACTAACAGGGTTAATTTGATATATAAGCTGCAAAATACCAGCTTGGATTCCATGTGGAGTGTTAGGGAGGACACCTACACAGGAGCCAAGGCCCGATATCCATTCTATTACGGCTAAATATGGAAAGCAGATTTCGATATCTTCGGAAATGAGTAGATTTCCAGGAACTTGGCATAATTCCTCCACCCATACGAAAAGAAATCATGGAAAATAATGGACATCTGCATGTGCTTTTCTACCTGTGTACAGAAAAATGCATTGCTTCCTCTGCTGGCAAGAGACAGACAGGACTGCAGGGCATAGAAAGTATCGTTGGCAGTAGAGATGGTAAAGGAGAATGTTATGTTACTAGAGATTAAATCTTCATCAAAGGTAGTGTTTCTTTTTTTGTCTGCTGAAGAAAATATGAGTATAGAAAGATGTCCAAACAGTATAATCAAGAATAATTTTTATGGCTAGAATGTAGGAAACGGAACTTGTATTGGCAGATCCAAAGACAAAATCTCACACAGGAATCGTGGCATGATGAGCCCCAAAATGAACACAATTTTTTCGTACTAAAAAACTTAAACCCACTTCTGCCAAGCATATGACTGAAGGAATTCTAGCATATTTTGCAATGTGCTTGTTCAACGGGTTGTTTTTTTTTTTTCATTAAGTAGAATCTTTGCAAATCCAGAAGGGAGTGTAAATTGGCAAAAAAAATAATTTTTTTTAATTATTTTATGGGAATTTTGATCATGTCAGTGAACAGTCATTCGTGATAGGCCCTGAAACTCTAAAGAAAACTTGCATGCTAGAATGATGCAGAGTACCAGGGTCTATAAAGGTATCAGTTAGCAGTCATGCCAGAATGCATCATATTTGGAGTGTCAAACTTGACGCAAGAATATTTCAGACTATTGGTGTCATTATTGGAGCTGGATCCAATGTTACAACTGATGCAGGAAGGACACATGGGTAGGTATGCCAAGGCAGGTACTGTGACACATTCATGTAGAAAGGAACTACAACTGCCTTAATTCAAATACAGTATTGATCAGTAATTTTGCCAGTGTAATTTGTTCTCTAAATATTTGCCAGAGAGACATCAACCCCTGGTTGTGCAGTACTGTGGAATATATTCATGATTTGTAGCTAAAAATTATAAAAGTTGGTGGTGCCTGGTGTAGTGGCATTTAGCAATACCCATACCTCAATACTAAAATCATCCTGATAAGCTAAATGGGACTAGAATAGACTGAAGACCAGGAACTACAAGACAGAACAAACAATAAAAGTCAAGGGTCGCAGACATCGCATGATCTCTGTTGCTGAACAACACAGAGGTCAGGATACCAGAAGTAAGAATAAACAGAATAACAAGTTAGGTCAAAATAACAATTGATACCACACCAAAGAAAAGTCATATAGACAAAAAGGAAAATAACAATGAATGGCAATGTGCCACTAACTATGCTGGCACAACTAGACCTTAACCAACTGAATAGAGTGATGCTTTTGCATTTGTGGCATAATTACTGTGTGTACCATTGGTGGTCATTAATAGACCCTAAGGGAGCGTGCCTGATGTCGCACTGGCAACCTGGACATAGTATAACAGATCGAGGATGTGACAATGATACCAAAAATGCAGGAACAAATGTCAGTACCTGTGTTGCAAAATTTACTTGTGTCAATGTCTGACATAGTAAAATATGAAAGCATAATATCAGATGCCTTAAATATCATTCCTGTGCTTAAATCCTATAGTGGTACACACCTCATTGCATAGTCCACGTATGCCTTAGTAAATAACTTAAACACTTCAGGCATCATAACGGTTTTATCAAAATTAAGTTGTTATGGTATGAGAGGATTCCAGGGTGCCATATTAGCTCGAGGTGCTGAGTTTGGCATTCTATTGCTTTGGCCACGAACATCCCCTGCAGTCTGGGACTTGAATCAGGAAGCTTTAAACTGGGAGCTGCTGATGCTGAAACATGGATTTTTCTCTTTTGTAAATGGAGAGTTACTGATAGGGTGAGAGCATCAGTAAATTCTCCCGGCCTACCAGCGGCAAACAATCCAAGACCTTCTGATTCAGGATTGAACAATTTTTGGTTAAGCCATTTGTCCCTTAAAATTAATTACCTGCATTAAACACAAACACATTTAATAAAATATATCTCCTATTAATCAGTATTAACTAAGGCATACTAGAATGGTTACAAATGGGCATCCAGGACCAATGTTACCAAAAGAGAGTAACTGGATACCTGGGTACATTTGACAGCTGTAGATACCACCACTGAACAATACAGTAGAAGGAAATGTTTGTACGTTACTGCTCTAATTCTACAGTTTTCATTAGATGCTAGAATTTTAGACTGCTTAGAATTTCTCCCCTTTTACTTTAGTGCATAGTTACTATAGTGCGAGCAGATATTTAACAGTAAAGGCAGATAGAAAGAACTTTAGGATACCAGTAAGAAGAAAGCAGCTTCTAATTCATGTGGCACAAACTATTCCATCTGGCAATTCTAGCTGGTCTGCCAAGACATTTTTCCTATATAAAAGTATTGAGATTTTTTTTTTTTTTTAAAGAATGGAATATTCTTGCTAATGTATTCTTTTTTTAGTATCTGTTGCACAGATAGCAAAATATCATAATAATGTAGAAAGTTTCAAATTCACATTTAAAGCACACATTTTAAAGTAATTAAGTCATATGGGTATGGACCAGAATACATATCAACAGCACTTCATTTTGGGCTCTTCGCAAAAATTAGCAATTTAGAACAAAAGCTTATTTTGGTGCTCAGCCGAAATCCTGCTATTGCAGTCATTTTTCTCATATTAAACAGAAAGAGAAAAACAATTAACATTGTCCTGTTGACTTTTTATCACTTTGCATTTACTTTCTGCAAATACAATAATTGCAGTTTCTCCGCAATTTTGTTAGTCCGGGGAATATGTCACAGATAAAAAAAACAGTCATTATAATAATAATAATAATAGTAATAATAACTTGGTAGAATCACAAAAAAAGTTGAGTAAAACAATTCTAAAATTGTATTGTGTCTCAAAAACCATCACAGAGAGAGTCCCTAAAGCATCCAAAATGTACCCCAGTAGAGTTATATTAAAAAAAAAAAACACAAAAAGGGGAAAAAAAACAAAACATATCTACCATCACCATCAGCATAGCAGGAAGAATTTGGAAGGGAAATGAAGGCCTGTTGACCTAGAATACACTCCCGTGGGTCAGTGCTTGATGGGTGGAGAATCATGCTACAGAGCAGACAATTTTCAGCCTGACTGATTTTACTTTCTCCAGCAGGTAGTACAGAACAAACTGACAAAACAAAGGACACAAAATTAATGACCCATACATGCTGTCAATTGACTCATAGCAGCAGTGGCTAGTTCACCCTTCAACATTTTCACGTTGAGATTGTAGCCTTGGGATATTGGTTAAGGGTCACTAAAAATATTTTTAAGCGACAACTCTTGACCCTTTTTAAAAAATGTATTAACCGCAATGGATTGTGTATTACAAAATTAGAAAATCTGTGATCTGAAGTCTTTGCATTAAACACTACATGTGGTTATAATTATTTTAAAAACATTTCCACGTCATTGAAACATAAAATACAACATAGTGGTGCTGAAAATATAAATAGATCATAATTCACATTGCAATTATTCTCCTTGTCTGCTTGAGACAGAGAAAAATAATAATAAAAAAATAAATAGTAAAAAAATGGATTAAAAAATAAATCGGAAGGCCAGCAGAAGGCACATTTGCAAATTATCGTTCACTTGCTTTTTGAAGCACTATTTACCCAATGAGAGAGCTAATAGTTAAAAAACTTATAGTTATAGGTTCCTGCTGCAATAAAATTAAAATGACCCTCTACTTAACAGATCCTGTAATAGAAAAATAATCTCTGCAGTTTACAGTGAATGGTGTGAAAAAGTGTAAATTTCCATTGATCTGCAGCTCTGTGGACAAAAACACTTTGTTAATGAGAGAGTAGAACGATGCTGTGGGCTGCAGCAGCAGAAGACTACGCTAGGTTCTACTTCCGTCATACTGTCCTGAGGGTAAGGTAGACCTTATCCGGTATTAGAAAGGTGTACTCATTACTCCAAGCACCATTACCACTTCAGTGATTTTAAGTCATCATAATGCATGAAGTCTGTATATACAGTGAAAGGATCCAAGGAACAAGTGTTCTGGGCTGGCTAATGTCAGTTATGTGCATATTGGACATCTCATGTGGGCACATGCAGCATGCACATGCAGCATGTTGGCGACAGGTGTCCAATGTCGGCATGCCTACTGCCTGTGTGCCACCCATGTCCTTTCCTCAACACATCCTTCCCCTACATTTCTCCCTCTCCAGCAAGGGGGAATGACATCAGCGGTAGAGGATAGGGCTGAGGAAAGAACTTAGCCTTGGCACTGGAAGAGAGGTAAGTTTTAGCTTTATTTTTTCAATTTTATTATTTTGTTTGGTGCAGCATTTTTAGACAATACATCATGCCTCAGAAAACTTTGCCAACCTCCATGACCTGTTGGTCACCCAAGGTCTGCATTCATCTACATAACTGGTGCATATTCTGAAACATTTGCACATTCTTACTTTGGGTATTAAGTGCAAACTCAAAGAATTCCAGATATGAAGCAGTTTTTTAATAAAGAATAGAGAATCTTCTCCAAATACTAACTATACATGGTCACGGTAGCTTCTAAACACATATCAGTCATAATCAAAAGATGCAAAAAAAAAAAAGTAAAAGCAACTGAGTGGCAAATGTGACTACACAAAACATCAATTAATTAACGGAGCGCTCCTATATAAAAGGAGCATGTACACTTATTCCTCCATCAAGTGAGGGTATTCCAATATATATACTCGAAAGAAAGAAAATAATACAATATAGTGTAACACTGCGAGAACAATAAATAAAAAGCTTGTAAAGGTAAGTACACTCACATAATATTGAGCCTTAACTGGATAGGCTCAAATCATTGAGGCCATAGAACACACCTGCCTGATTGTTTTACAGCATAACAGATGCTAAACACCTATTTCACAATTTCAGAAGCACACAAACGTAATTAAATACACTTTTGTAAATTATTCAGAATGATCTATGAACATTAAATTGCCTTCGTATCTAAAAATAGTAAGTTGTCATATTCTCAGGGAAAAAATTCTGTCAGTTTATGACAGAAATGTGGGAGCGTCTATGGATTTACACGTCTAGCTTGCAGGTTAAGAATTCGAAAAGGAAAAAAGAAGAAGCAAAACCAGTTCACATATTCACAATATAACCAATCACATGACAGCTCTATTTAATTAATGGAGTCCATTGGCCAACCAGGACAATGCAAAAAGTCAATGATCAGATTCAACATTTAGGGCTATAGAAGCCCACGGCGTGCAGCATCTACATTCCGCATCTCCACGTTTTGCATGGAGGTGCTGACCATTCCCTACAGAGATGCATTGATTTGATGCATCACTATGAGAAAACACTGATTGGTGCAGCGAGGCATTTGGCCACACATGCGATAATAGCCTGACAATGCTTCTCTAAGGAAAAGCATTAGATAGGCTTAAATCATCAAGAGGCAGAGTCAGCAGAGACTAGACCAGCGTGGCATATAAAAAAACGTTGAGTAAGCTTACCTTTGCCATGCGATCTAAGGGGGCCAGGTACTTAAATAGTTAGTTTAGCACTATAATGTCAGAAATACAGGTTTGTGATTAGTTATGTTAATTTCAAGGAGGAGAGCTATAATTTAGAAAAGTATTATTCACTTCATCATAGATTTAAAATGATGGAAAATACAGATTTCAGGCCAAATAAAAAAATTGGAAAAAACGAATAAGCAACTTTTTACTTAAAATTTATGTAAGTAAACTAAATGCAGTTAAGACAAGTGGGTTCAAATAATCACAATGGCTTATAGTGTTTAGTGCCCCATTAATCAAAGTGAGTGCTAGCAAGGAGCAGAAAAATCTCCCAGAATTATAATTCTATTTTTTTTCCAGTTTTGATTCTTTTCTTAACAATTCTTAATAAAACATGTGACCTAATTTTTTTTTATTTCTCTCTTTTTTTTTTGATGCATAGAAAATACCTAAAATATTTCCATTACATAGTGAAATTCAATAATAATATTCCTTTCTCTATTCTCAGCATGTAGAACTCTCTTGTGAGATCCTTTATTTGGCAAGAAGGAATGGGGGAAGGGATTAAAAACCTAATCCTGACCTTTGACCCTGTTTAATGTTTGTATTATCTTAACGTAATCAAGACCATCACTCACTTAATAAAAATTATTTCAAAATTTTTACAAATATTTTGTCACATAAAATGGCATCCTTCTGATATCTGCATTTTAGTAACTAAAACAAATTATTATTTATCTGAATAATAATACTAAAAAAAACAACAACATTATGCTAAACTATTACAATGTGTCAGGTAGAAAATAATGGAAGCATGAAAATCAGTGAAACTTCAATGTAGTGAGCATTTCCTTATTTTATGACATAATATGGATGATAAAAATTATTTTCTGTGTGTTTGTTTTAATTTAAAACAAACAAGTGAAAATTGTTTTCCAAGCTTTAGACAATCATTAAAAAAAAGAAAGAAAAGAAAACTGACCATTTTATTGAAAATAATGGATCAAATTACCAACCTGCAGGGTATGTCATTCCGAATTTCCTGAATTGCTCCATGATAACATAGCATGACAGACATATTTAGGAGACTTTAACAGCATAGCAGAAACATCTAGACAATTGAGTGTAATATGATGTCATGAAGACACAAATTCAATTATTTATCATCATTAATTTAATGTCATTACTTCTAGATCAGACCTCTATGTTCAGTGTTGCACAATATGGATATTTTTTTTTTTTTCAAAACTAAATTTATGATGATCGATCATGAATTGTAAAATGTAACATTTTATAAATAAACAAAAAATATTACAAAAATAGATACTTATTGCAACAGACTTGAAAAAAGTAAAAAAAACACTGCAACATATAGTATTTGTGAGTGGGTGATCACTGCAGCCCTTGTGTAGTGCAGGAAACTGGTGTCAACTGGGCTTCATATTAACACAGACTGGCCTTGCTAAGGGAGTAAAAGGGAAAGGGGCCCATTTGCTAATATAAACATAAGATGAGGCTCTATTTCTTAAAGATGAATGCTGAAATACAATGATCTTACAAATGAGATTTTGAATAACTGTGTGTATGTCTCATAGAGGATATTCAGCTACTGAGCGTGGCCCCTTTCTGACATATCACTATCTACATTTAGTGAAAGAACAAGCAGGGTGTTTGTATGGGAAAGATAGAGGTAGAACAAGTAACAAAATCTATAGAGAAGGAAAACATGCATTAATTAATACAATATCGTATGCACTGCCGATATACCAACTAAGCAAATAAACCTCAGGAGTATCCTTTGTAGGTTCATACTACCAAAGTGCAATTCCTTGGGGTTGGCAATGTACAAGTTCTGCACAGCAATATTGCACAATGTCTGTATTTTAGATAATTTCATGTAACACTCCAATCAAACATTGCAACGCAATATACACTTTATAAAGATTATATGTTGTGAGGATTATACCGCCTGAGTTATCTTGGAGCTGTATGAGTTTCCATGTTTGTAAGTGAGTACTATTACATTATACGTATACAACTTTATTACATTTTGTCTACATTGTAATGCAATTTCCTGTATGAATGTTGTATAACTGTGTTTGGCTATACTTTATAATTAATCCATATATTAAATTGTCTTTTTTATAATTTCCCATTTAAACATATCATCAGGAGAAACTTGGGTACAAAGTGAGGATTATACTGTTACAAGGGATCTTATCGGAACTTGAAACGGCTCAAATAAATGTGAGCTCAATATCATCCATGTTTTACCTCAAAATACACTACATTATCTATTTCTCTTTTTTCTTCATACAATTTCCTGTATGAATGTTGTATAACTGTGTTTGGCTATACTTTATAATTAATCCAAATATTAAATTGTCTTTTTTATAATTTCCCATTTAAACATATCATCAGGAGAAACTTGGGTACAAAGTGAGGATTATACTGTTACAAGGGATCTTATCGGAACTTGAAACGGCTCAAAGAAATGTGAGCTCAATATCATCCATGTTTTACCTCAAAATACACTACATTATCTATTTCTCTTTTTTCTTCATACAATTTCCTATATGAATGTTGTATAACTGTGTTTGGCTATACTTTATAATTAATCCAAATATTAAATTGTCTTTTTTATAATTTCCCATTTAAACATATCATCAGGAGAAACTTGGGTACAAAGTGAGGATTATACTGTTACAAGGGATCTTATTGGAACTAGAAACGGCTCAAATAAATGTGAGCTCAATATCATCCATGTTTTACCTCAAAATACACTACATTATCTATTTCTCTTTTTTCTTCATACAATTTCCTGTATGAATGTTGTATAACTGTGTTTGGCTATACTTTATAATTAATCCATATATTAAATTGTCTTTTTTATAATTTCCCATTTAAACATATCATCAGGAGAAACTTGGGTACAAAGTGAGGATTATACTGTTACAAGGGATCTTATCGAAACTTGAAACGGCTCAAATAAATGTGAACTCAATATCGTCCAAGTTTTACCTCGCAATACACTACATTATTTATTTCTCTTTTTTCTTCATATGAACTCACTACCCCCGTTTATGTTTTACCTCAAAATATACTACACTATATATTTCTCCTTTTCTGTTTTTCATATGAACTCACTACAATCAAGAGGATTCTATATGCTGTTCAATTGTATCATTAGCAAAGCTACATCAGTCATGGTATATATATTTTTGTATAACCAAGACATAACCTAGCACAGCTTTATTTGTTAGAGAAAACCATTAATGACATCTTCATAATATAATATTTTAAGAAAATAAATTGCACTTAGATTATTATTATTATTATTGGTTATTATTTATATAGCATCAGTTTATTCCGCAGAGTTAGATGATAATCTCAAGTGAGACTCTTGATACAGTGAATGCCTATATTCCTAGTTCATGCCACGTTGATCTAGGTTACACAAGGTTGGGACCAAGATCCAGAAGAATAGAGTTTCTGTCTGTATTGATAATATGTAGTATTTGTTATATATAAAGCCTTGTTTCTTTCTTTTAAATAAAATTTACAAGGAGTGCATGTACAAGCATAGGATATAAGTAAAGAAAACAAACTCGGTCCCTTCACATCTGCTATCAACAACCTCAATCATTGCAGCTCATTCTCACGAATAGCATGCCTGCCAACAGTCTTGCATTAAGAGGGCCAGTGCTTGACCTATGTGTCACCATCTATCCCCGATAAGCACAGTGCTAGCACATCATTTAACACTTGCCCTGCGTGAAATTAAATTAGGGCATTTTGCCCATATGAGATGAGTTCAGATGCCCCTTTTATATATATATATATATATATATATATAAAAAAACAATACGCCCTTTTCTGGAAGGTCCCCTACCTACCAAGCCAATAGTGAGACACGATGTTCTTGGCAAGTCCTCCAATGATTACATCATTTAAACAATACAATGCTCACATATATGCTGTAGTATTTCTAAAGGACTGTCCTATTATGATATTACTGTGCCATTTTTCCAGCTTCCAGACCTTTTAAAAATCTATAAAAACTGTCTTTGTTGTCTTACAGAGTAACAGAATAACTTTCTGTTTTTATATTCTGTTTTACTGTAAAGTAATAATTGACAGGAATTCAAAGTGAATTTTACACTTTGGGCCAAAAACATTCAAGTCAATTCTGTGTTCAGTTTTTTTGGCCTTGTTACATTTGAATTTCACTTTACATTCCTGTAAATTCTCACTATAGTGAATAAACCCATGCAGTGTTTCTTTCTGACTTGCAGCAGTCACAACAAGGCTTTATCAGATTGATGTTCAAACATTCAAAAATATAATGGAAAAAAATATATATATATTCCTTAATTTGGTTTTACCCCATAGCACAGAGCTGCGATTCATTCAGATATCACAAGAAGATTAATCAGCACTGATAAAAAAAACCACTTTTTTTTCTTTTTGTTTAGGCATATTCTAAAAGGTCTTGATGCTTTCCATATATCTTAAGATATAATATAGTGTGTTATAGATAAGGGGTTGTTTGATGGCCTCTGTTGGTGGATTGGAGTTTTGCTGTTCTGCTTGACATGCTTTTCCTGCTCAGAACACTCTAATATTAAAAAATACGTTTACAGATTCTGACACTGTACTTCTTCAGGACTAATTAGGCCAAGAATTTCATAATAATAAGAGATTTAGTGAATCTTGGTTTTATTAAAGACACAGAAAAAAATATCTATTTACATAAACATGTGTCCAGATTTTAGACATTGGAATGAATTACCAACAGTGTTTTAAGTCACTTACAAATAGCATAGAGTTAGCCATCTAGAAGGTTCATGTATCATCAGTAGCACAGATCCCAACATTAGGGGCTATGAAATAGAAATAGGAAGGCAGCAAGGCCAGAATGGGCTCACAATCAGTAGTGTATTTGGGATTTGTGCTGCCCTAGACACGACTAAATTTGGGCACCCCCCTCATCGAAATCTGCCCCACCACTTCATGACAAGGCCACTTTTTTGACTAACAGACAAACCCCCTCATTGATACATGCACTGATATACACTTACCAATTAGGGTCCTGTCCCTGTCCCTGGGGTCCACTGTGGCTGCTAGACTGCTGCTGGCCTAGTCTGACTGTACGGGCTAACTGGGCTGCTGACTGTGCTGTGGTGGCTGGGCAGGCAGGCGGTCAATAAAGGAGGTGTAGGGAACTGGGCTCTTCCTGCTCTGCTCTCTCGTGCACTGCTTAGTGATGCCGGGGGCCAGAGTGATGTCATATTCAGTCTCCCAGCACAAGGGAGCAGAGTGAGCTGAGGACAGCGTTCCCTCACTGCCAGGCTAGAATATTAGCAGTTGAATGCCTCAGGGAGGAGGGGGAGGGCTTAAGGTGGCCAGTCGGCCTGCTCTTGGGCCCCCGAGGACGCGGGGCTTGTTTGTCTCATTGTAAATACAGCCCGGGTCACAATAGTGATTGTGGTAGAGCAATTGCATGTGCGGAGATACTCTGTACACAGTGATTGTCTTGAAGTAATGAAGTTATGCTGCATGTTTTGAGTTTTTATGGTATCACCGCATGTCCGATATCAGCGATAAAACCATGACAAATGCAGGGATTCCACGGAGGATAGTTCTGCTAGATCCATGACTTTTTTGAGACATGTTATCCTAATAAAAGTCCAGTTATTTAGTGCCAACATTGTTTCCTTAACCTTTCATAGATAATTGCTGCCAAGCAAGTACAGAAAGTGCTTATCTTGTGCAAATTCCGATGCCCAATACCATTCTCTGTCTGCCACCTAAGCATTATTGGAAAACAATATAGAAGGTACATACTGGATTAATCGCTTTATTCACTTTCCTAGCCTTTGTATGGTTAGCAATGCAGAGATTTTAAATGAATGAAAAATAGAGCGTCTAATATTTGCCCATTATTTAATATTGGACATTGGAAGATGTTAAAAGTAATTGTTCTGTCTTTTAAAACATTTTTCACTTGTGGGATTTCTGACACTGATTTGGTAAATGTAACCACATGATCCGATTGCTCCTCTCTCTGAACACGCAGAGGTCACTGGGCCAACCAGTGATATTGATGACTTATTGATCTATTAACCTGCGGAGCCTACGTACTTTAAAGTATGACACTGCAACAACATTTCAAGTTTCTATTTCTAGTCCACTTGAGACATCGATCGTTTAATAGAAATAATACTCTTTCCACTGGACCAAGTATATTCACAAATGTTACATTAATATTATATTACAATAATATCAGCAAGATGTAAAAGGCATAAAATGGGATGTAAAACTTATATTTAAATAGTAAATGTGATTTCTTTACACAGACGAACAGCAGGTGCTATCACAAGATAAAGATTCATAATTTATATAATAATATTGCCACTGACGACTGTGGGGCATTTCATTTAGAAAAACAAGTGCATGCCTGCGTGATACTTAAAGTGATACTATAGTCACCAGAACAATTACAGCTTAATGTAGTGTTTCTGGTGTCTACTGCAAAAATCCTGAAGCGGATAGGTAGCAAACACTGTGTGCAATATTATGGGGAGAGTTTATATTTTATTTAATTTTATATCCAGCTCCCCTGATTAGATATGATGACAGCTCATACGCAGATAGTGGTCATATCCTGGCTAAACTCCGTACAGTCACAGTCCTCTTCACTCTTCCATGAATGGGGCTGTTAACAGTGATCACCTGAAATCATACCTTCATACCTTGCAACATGTCAAATGGACAAAAAGCATACTGACCCCACCCCACCTCCCTTTACTTTTATTTAATTGTATTGTCGTGGTGTTATGAAGCATTGGGGAAAAAGTCATCCTCAGGGTCAAGTTCTGAGGAAGGATATAGTGGTAAATGGTTTTAAATAAAAGGCGGTCAGGTTAGTTCTGACTGACTGGAAATAAAGTTGAAAGTTTTCAGTAAAAACGCGGTCAGGTTAGTTATGACTGACTAGCTATTTGGTGGTTAATAAAGTTAAAAGTTTTGAAAGTTGGTGAACCATATGTTATATGGTTATGGTTACAAAGTTATGGTTGTAAGCCCCTTGAGCTTTGAATAAACACCACGGCCAAGCCCATTGAAAAGTAATTAAACGTTGTCTGTGGTTATTGTATGTCTCGTTTTATTTATACGAATATTGCCTACCATACATATAGTCTATCTTAAATATTACCCAGTGCATTTATATTTTTAAATGAAGTATTCAAAAGACAGCAATGTCATTACACAACGTTTTTATGTCATCCTCTTCTATAACTTTAAGATCTGACTTTCAACATTTATGAAATCAGTTTTATCTCTATTCCTGCTTTATTAATATTTAACTAATCTAAACACTTAAGGAAATGTTATCTTGAATGCTGCTCCTATAAATGCATTACCTTTGTCTTCCTTTGACTTTTAAGATATCTTTTTCTTACTAATACATCTGAAAAGATTGTTTGAAAAGCCTTCATAAAGTGCTTGGGCAAACAACCTAAGGGCGTTCTTCACTTTTTCTTTAGGATTGGCCTTCCAGCTACACTATCTTTTTGTAACCCCTCTAATGAGAAAATAAACACAACTTCTGTCATGCACAGCTGTGTTTTTCTTTAGTTAACTAAAGCACAAAAGAAATTATTAAAAAAAAAATCATATATTATCAGAAGGCAAGAGCAAGATTACTAATGCACACAGATTCCAACTGGCCAGGTTTTCTTCTAAAAGTATAAAGGTTAATGATGTAACCAACATTACTCAATAGATTTATGTGGAATCAAATTGTATCCAAAGATGGTGTCAAGTTTAAGACATTACCTTCACGACCAACATAAATAGTATATTCTCAGCTGCTAACTAAGCATGGATTTATTTTACATGACCTGGCGCAATGTCCCCAGATATGTTGGCTTTGAAAATTCATGCTATTGTTTCAGAAAATCATTTATTACTCATGGTATTTGTATCACTCATAGATAATTACTTTGGCCAAAACTACATGGCTAGACAAAATCCACAAACAACCGAAATATCAGTTATACTACAAAAAGAGAACTGCTCCTTTAATGGATTATTTACATCTCCGTCACGCATGACTTATGCTGCTTGGAACTCTGACCTCAGATGGCCTAATGTTAAATCTGTGCAAAAATGACATTAGGATCAGAGCGTCTGCTTCTTTCAACCCTCCATGCCTCCCTATGAGTAACAGAACTAATGTAGGGAGGATTTTCTTTTTGGTTCTTTCATAGCATAGCCAAAAGGTAGATTCCTATATGTCATACAAATTATACATATAGGCCCATTTTCCATACCATCTCTACTGCAAGCTTCTGCAATTCTACTCGGCTCAACCCAGCCTCCTGCCCATCCAGGTTCCCACTAAATTTATAGCATGCTCCTCCAGCTGTTTAGAATTCTCACTCACTTACCTCTTCATTCCCTCTTTATTCTACCAATAGCTGCAACTCTCTGTTTACTTATTTAGCCATCACTTCCAAATTTCCCCTGTCACATCTTGTCTCAAATCCCCGCGGTATCCTTCAGATTGTAAGCTCACGGGCTATCTACCTATGCACTTTGTATAAAAGAGCTTAGATGGCAAGATTTCAATTTACGGGCAGGTCCCTCTCTACCTTTTGTGTATATTGTATGTTCTCCACTAAATGTACAGTGCTGCGGAATATGTTGGCGCTATTTAAATACCAGTAATAAATAAGTATATAGAGTTGGCTTTTGATTGCTGGGATGTATGTACATATGTAATACACTGCCCCGCACATACACACATTTACACACACTCACTACACACACAGATAACACATATACACACAGAAAACAATCATGGGAAAACAAAAGTACATCCTCTTTGAATTATATGGTTTTACATATCAGGACATAATAACAATCATCTGTCCCTTGGCAAGTCTTAAAATTAGGTAAATACAACCTCCGATTAACAACACATGACATTACACTGTGTCATGATTTATTTAACAAAAATAAAACCAAAATTGAGCATCAACAAATTGCACACATTTTGTTTCCAAAAAGTCATGGACATATCAGAATTTTTTTTTTTTTAAAATAAATAAATAAATCACATGGACAGTGGATGAGCAGTTTAGTTTGATTTGTGTCTCTACCTGTGGTGCCAAAAAAAGAAATGAATGATCGGAGAAAAAGAGTGATGATTAGGGGACAGTCACTAAATATTGATTTTATTCCCAGATCAAGCGAGAAGTGACCAATAGAGTGAGAAGAGAAGGATCCGTTAAAAATTTTGTAATTTTTTTAATATATGTTTTCTAACTAATAAATATGTAAAAATATATAGAGATTTTTTTAATGCTTCTCTTCCTTTTCCCTCTATTGGTAAGTTATCATTTGAATTGTGAACCACACACCGTTGACACAGTGATTGGTTGTATGTGTGTATAGGAGTGGTTATGGGTTTGGGTTATGGGAGTGGTAATGGGTAGGTACTATCTTACCTCAGTGCCTCTTGGGAGATGGGCCAGCAAACAACTTCCCTCCCACCCACCCTCTTTTCTGTTATTGTCTATGTCACAGCTTGTGGGGGGCGTGTCCTTGCCAAAAGGTGTTGGGGGGCTTTCACATGGAATGTCAGGAGATGGACAGGGTGGGTCTCAACCTCCCCTGCTCTGTAGGGTTAACTTTTCAGTTACTGACTTGGACGTGCCCACCGAGATAAAAGCCGGTTGATGGTAAGCATTAAAAGGAAAAGGGAATTTGGTTTGGAAGAGGGGGGAGACGAGAACCCAGTGGGCAAGTTGGTGCATAGGCACGTGGTCTCGTTCATTGGCAAGGACATTTATGTAAAGTCTGTAGGGCCTAGGTGTTCATTTATATGTTTAGTTATGGATTACTTATGTATTATCTCTGGTTATAATTAAATGATAAAGTTAATAAAGGTTGGATGAGTCCTACAGTCTTATGTTTAATAAATGCTGTGGCCTGTTTCATCCAAATTCGGTGTCTGTCATTATTGGGGGGCTATTTGGGGTAGGCTATGTTATCTTATTTGCATCAAAGTCCCCGCTACGTCCATACATGACTCTTTACACTGGGAAGGGCATAAAGGAAGTTTGGCATCAGAACCACTGCAGCAAGCTGTATTGATTATCGTTCTTGGGAGTGTTTCTTTAAACTCTCCCAAACCTTTGCATATCTTTTTTCATTTTATGGTTTATAGCCGCAATCAACAACAAAGTGTTTACCTTTTGTAATAACAAAGTGTGAATGTGTATAGCTATAAATGGCATGCTAATGCCTGCTATCTCCCTAGCACTGTGCTTTCTTAGCATTTACGAGAGAAATCGATCAGCTAGCTGAGCTCAGTTATGCTCTGTACCCAGCCTGTGAACCAGTAAATATCACATAAAGATATCCCCTGGACTGCAAGGAAGGGGAGGCATGACTGCTGTCCTGCAGTAAGGGGGCGGGAGTATAAGAGATACATAGTTGCAAGATGGGGGGATATAAGAAGGAAAGCAGAAGGGAGGGTACTCACCAGAGCAGAAGGAGCGGTCTGGAACAGTTTCAGAGCCCTTTAGCCTTTTGCCTTCTGCTGTTTAACAAAAAAAAAAAGAATTTATAGCTATTTCCTAGTTTCAAGCCAGGCCTTCCCTGCAAGATGGCGGATTTGTCAAGGGAGGCTTTGCTGGGGGTGCTGCAGGCCTACCTGTCATCCCATGGGTCCGGTTCTCTGGCAGATCTGATGGCTGAACTTCCCCAGGCCCGGATGGAAGCGGAGCAGCTGGTGGCAGAGACCCCTTCTCTGGCCCGCGGGAGGAGGCCGAGAAGCCCAAGACCTGGAGACTGCCAGCCAGGAGTCCAACATGTGTGAGAGACAGTAGCCAGAGGGCAGAGAGGCTGCAGGAGGGCTCGGATTCCGGATCTCAGGAGGAAGATGAGGAAGAGTTGGACCGGAGGACGGTTCCCAGAGCTTACCAACCAGAGCGGGCTACTGTGGCAGCTCAAGTAAGCGGTGAGTTGGCTTGCGCTAGCGCTTGGGGTAGCCTAACTGGGGGGCAGGGCGCACCAGGGGGCGTCCTAGGAGCAGGCTGCGGAAGGGGAATTGTTCCACTTGCTCAGGGCAGTGGTAGATAGGTTGCCAGGGTCTGCGCATAGCCAATCAGGGGACGCGCGCAGGGTGCTGGAGGAGGCTCCGGCCGATAGGGCCCAGGCATGGGGGGGGATCTTTCGTCCCTCTCTACCTGGTTGTGAACTATCCCCCTTGGGGATGCATGTCCCAGGGTAGACACGGGATAAGATTCTTAAAGGGGAATATGTGGACTTTCTGTCCCTGGGTTCCCCGGACAGGGATTCTGTGGATCGGCCGCGCCATGGTGAGCCACAAGACCCTGAGAAGGGTAAGCAAATCCCACGTACGTTTGGGAATTTGTTACAGGGCTTTGCGGTTTTTGCTAGTATTCTGACACGTTGGTTTCCGGATTGGGCGCCGGCATTGTTCGGGTACTTGGATCTGATTATGGGTGCGTATAAGGTGTACGGTGGGCAGAGCTGGTTCCGTTACGACCAGCAGTTCCGTCAGAAGATGGCGGCGTGTCCTGGATTGGACTTATGCACGCAGGATGGCAGCCTGTGGCTGTTACTCATGACGCCTAGTCATCCGGCGTCCTTTCCAGGGGGAAGCCACTGCAGGTGGTACTCCTCCTGTAGGTTTAAGCACAAGTGATCGCATTGCGGGGGGGCTCACCCCGCCATGCGATGCTTTAAGAAGGCAAAGCAGTCCATCCCTAAGGCAGGGTCTCGAGAGGATGGTTGCAAAGTGGAGGACCCCAGTGAGCGTGGCAAGGATGTTGCCATGGCTTGAGGCCTACCCTAAACGCTGCGACGCCGCGGTGTTGGAGGAAGGGTTTTCAGTCAGATTCTGGATCCCCTTTGTCTTCTTGGCAGAGCCACTGTTGGCAGAAAATCTTTGGTCGGTCCAGGGTAAGGAGGAAGTTTTGGGTGCTATATTGGGGAAAGAGTTGTCGTTGGGGCGCATGGCGGGGCCGTTTACTTTCTCCCCATTTCCCAACTTGCGGGTAATATCACAGATATCTCAGCTGCCTTCTGAGTGCAATTGAGCTCATTAGCTGCACATCTATTAACACCACTTAGTAAATTGAGACGGTGGTTAATAAAGATGAAAGGCCAAACCAGCATTATTTAAATTAAGAAAGTTATCGAAATTACGGCCCTATATACAAGTGTATATGCCTTTAAAGTGAAAGTCAAATGTATTTAAATATTTTATTTTAATATTATAATTTCTACATATTCTATTTTAATATTTTGAAAAAAAGAATTTTAAAAGTTAATCAAAAAAAATTAAAACCGAGGCCTATAATATTTACTCTATACTAGTAACCTATTTTGTGTAAATGGTAACATCCACATTGAATACTGGAGAAGGGACTGATATAATTATACCTGTTTGCCGGGAGAGTCTGGCAGTATTTATTTAGAGAAACAGAAAGAAGAAAGGCAAGCAATATTGTAGGCGGGTTATGGCCACATGCCACCGCTGAGGTAAAAAGTCATTTAAACCAAATATCTCGATTACGTGAAAAATATATCAAAATATGCTGATCTAAAACCAAAAAGAACAAACTGTAATTTTTTGCAGTTCTTATGAGTAAAAACTGCTAGAAACTGTTAGAACGTTATACTTTCAAGTGGAGTTAATGCAATGCAGAGGAGCAGCATAATTAAATAAATAAAACGATCAACAGTATGCCTGTGATTTTATTAAAGTAGCATGTAGGAAATAATATAATGTAAGTGTATATAAAATAGATGCTTTTGTAACACTTTATCTTCAGCAAGAAAGCAGATGGTTAATCAATTCAATAAATCTAAAGCTTTATTTACTTTCGTTCTTCTGTAAGTACCAAACAATAAATCTCAAGACTTTCTTGTGCCGAATTTAATAGAGAATGCCAGGTCCCAACAGAGCAGAAGGAGTTCTATTTCCTGGGTCCAGAGAAGAAAATATCAGATTTCCACTTCATTCAACCCTTTTAAAATCCCTGTCACGCCTCACTGCTTTTACAAGTCACCATTCCTGTGTTGTAACAAAGATTACAGGGAATCTAACAGGTAAGGCCCCAAGCAAACGCACAAATATACTAGGCCGCAATGGAAGGTACAATAACTACATAATATCTACTTGACATCTCCATAGTTCTAACTAAAGGCCGGTGGACAAGGCAATCTCTGATGCCCTAAGGCAAAGACTATGTAATCAGATGCACAATAAATAGTGTTTTTTATGAATATATACTGTATGTAGCTTGGGTAATTAAATTGTGAACATGATGGATAGCCTTTTGCTACATATGAATTTAAATGTGATGTAAATGTCTCTCACAATTATAAAAGAAATGATACCAAATCAATCTAAACTAGCATTCCATCTATTGTGTTTACATATTAAAGGGGCATTAAAGCACTAAGGGCAGACTGTTCAATCCCAGCAATGCTGATAGAAAGGGTAATACATAAACAAACAAATAACCCATGCAGCAAATTACTAAGAAAAATACACCAGTCTGGAAAGGGTACTAAGATGCTTATGTAACCCACTAAAAAAAAAAAAGCATAATTTTCTTTAAAGGAATATAACAAGCGCCATCAAAGCTACAGTTTATTGATGTGGTTATGGTGCCTAGATGCTGTGGGTAGAATTGCTCATTGTTTTTTGACAAAGCATTTTAAAGCAATTTGATGATAATGGGATGGTTCCAGGTCTCTTAGAGCACACCATGCCATAATGAAGAACTGTGCACATCCTCTGATTGCCATAGTGTAAGTTGATTCTGCTGCACAGAATCTCTTCAGGCCACGGCTTGATTCTGTCAAAAACAATTCCGCTACTGTACACATAGAATCTTAGAAAATTAACAATACAATAAGCTGATATCAAGATTAAAGGAACACACTGTCTGACTCCAGCCTCCATAACACATTCATCTCAATCAAGTTGTTATTGGGGTTGTGGATGTCATCTTATATAGGGACACTATAGGATCCCAGATTACTTCATCTCATTGAAATTATCTCAGTGCTGTGTGTCTGATCTCCTAACACTGCAAAGTTAAACATTGACGTTTTAGAGACACTGCAATGTTTACATTGCAATGTTAAAATTGCCTCTAGTGGCGGTCTATGAGACAGACTAGAGTCGCTTCCTGCGGTTTCAAGGAGTTTGACTCCATGAAATGACGCTGGACGTCCTCGTGCTTCACGTGAGGACATCCAGCATCTTGAAAAATCTCATAAGAAAGCATTTATTCAATACTATGGGGAAAGCCTAATGCGACGTTGAAGGAGGCAGAGGCGGAGCCTGCGCTATGGGACATCAGAGCTGAAATCAAGCAAGTGTTTTAAAGGGGTTTTAACTGTTTAACTGACAGGTGGTGCGTAGGAGGGGGCAGAGGGACACTACAGTGTTAGAAATACAGTTTTGCATTCCTAACACTATAGTGTTCCTTTAACTATAGTGGTTAAACTGTTTTTGAAAATTTAGCAAAAAACATTCCTGAATTGTATGGCTACTGGAAAAGGACAGAAGAAGGCAGTGCTGACAGTGCCTGGGGGCCAACTTTGAGGTAAACTGTTCAAAAACCGTTTATCAAGTGAAGGCAAGATGGCACTCAGGCACTTCATAGAGAGGACGCTGCTATGGTGTGCAAGTGTTCCTTTAATATATGCAAATTTGCTAATGTGAACAAACAATATCTATGACCATGGATGGAACCTTAGCACTATAGAAATTTTTGAGCTTCATGGGTGTAAACTGATATAATCTATGCAATCAGCCCCAGAGACTCATTCTTTGCATCCAAACTGATGAAATTTCATCACGTTCTTTCATCATGTGGGTTTATATAAAGTGTTATTTCAATTAATAAGGCATTTTTATCAGTGTAATCATATTTACAGTGAGGGAAAAAGTATGATCCCCTGCTGATTTTGAACATTTGCCCACTGACAAAGAAGTGATCAGTCTATAATTTTAATGGTGTATTTTAACAGTGAGAGACAGAATAACAAACAAAAAATCCAGAAAAACGCATGTCAAAAAAGGTAGAAATTGATTTGCATGTCAATGAGTAAAATAAGTATTTGACCCTTTCGACTTAGTACTTGGTGGCAAAACCCTTGTTGGCAATCACAGAGGTCAGACGTTTCTTGTAGTTGGCCACGAGGTTTACACGCATCTCAGGAGGGATTTTGTCCCACTCCTCTTTGCAGATCCTCTCCAAGTCATTAAGGTTTCGAGGCTGACGTTTGGCAACTCAAACCTTCAGCTCCCTCCACAGATTTTCTATGGGATTACGGTCTGGAGAGTGACCCACTCATTTGTTGCCTTGTTTTGGGTCATTGTCATGCTGGAATACCAATCCACGACCCATTTTCAATGCCCTGGCTGAGGGAAGGAGGATCTCACCCAAGATTTGCCGATATATGTTCCTATCCATCGTCCCTATGATGCAGTGCAGTTGTCCTGTTCGCTTAGCAGAAAAACACCCCCAAAGCCTTATGTTTCCACCTCCATGTTTGGGATGGTGTTCTTGGGGTCATAGGCAGCATTCTTTCTCCTCCAAAGACGGTGAGTTGAGTCGAGTTGAGTTAAGCCAAAGAGCTTGATTTGTTCTCATCTGACCACAACACTTTCCCCCAGTTCTCCTCTGAACCATTCGGATGTTAATTGGCAAACTTCAGATGGGCCTGTACATGTGCTTTCTTGAGGATTTCAGTCCTTCACGTTGTAGTGTATTACCAATTGTTTTCTTGGTGACTATGGTCCCGGCTGCTTTGAGATCATTAACAGTTCTGGGATGATTCCTCACCGTTCTCATGATCATTGAAACTCCATGAGGTGAGATCTTGCATTGAGCACCAGACCGAGGGAGACTGACAGTTATTTTGGGTTTCTTAGATTTGCGAATAATCACACCTACTGTTGTCAACATCTCACCAAGCTGCTTGGTGATGGTCTTGTAGCCCATTCCAGCCTTGTGTAGGTCCACAATCTTGTCCCTCATATCCTTGGGCAGCTCTTTGGTTTTGGCCATGGTGGGGAGTTTGGATTCTAGTTGATTGATTGCTTCTGTGGACAGGTGTCTTTTATACAGGTAACGAGCTGAGATTAGGAGCACTCACTTTAAGAGAGTGCTCCTAATCACAGCTCCTTACTTGTATAAAAGACACCTGCGAGCCAGAAATCTTGCTGATTGATAGGGGATCAAATACTTATTTCACTTACTGACATACAAATCAATTTATGACTTTTTTGACATGCGGTTTTCTGGATTTTTGTTGTTGTTATTCTCACTGTTAAAATACATCTACCAAATAAGATTATAGACTGATATAATAATATAGGTCTACAACTCTTATCTTCAGCCTTGGACTGACATAGAATTATGGAAGTTCAAGCTGAAAAACCAAAACTTGGAATTCTTTCACTAAACCAGCAAAGAAAGTACTATGTTCACAGCAGATGAAGTACTGTGGCAAAAGTAACCTTGCCACGGGCTCCTGCCTCAAGGCTATGGGCCATGTTGAAAAAAAGTGTGTTTGTGCCATTTCTCCATGCTATTCATGAACCGAACAGCCGCATGAACTATGCACCACCCGGGAGCTTGTTAAGCTTTATCATCACCTCAAAATGATTCCAACCGCAGTGTTCTAATTGTTCGTCATATGGCCGAATCTTGTTCCCTCGAACGCAGGCAGCGGTGTTTAATCGTCGAGGGCATGGAAATTAAATTGGACACTCGAACTCCCGAACACCGCTGAACTTCCATCATCGTCTGCGTTCGGTTCAGTACATCGTGGAAGGGCACTGTTCGGTGGAATAGTTGTCTGGATGAGGGGAACAAGCTCCATGGTATGACCATTGATTACGTTCGGTAGTTTGTTTTTAAACTACCGAACTTGACCGACCGTTAGCACTGATTTCATGGAACTGTTTTGGGCATAGGACCATGTGCACGGTCAGTCAAATTATGACTTCCATAGAAGTCCTGAACCGAGCTGGGTGATTTTTGGATATGTTGGTCACCCAGATCGGGGCTATCAGGGGATGTAACCTTTGTGGGGTTTTCATGTGTTTTGGGGGTACTTTTGTGGTTTTCTGTACATGGAGATAATTGAGTTAGTACAGTTCCTGACTTAATTACCTCTCAGGCACAGAGGAGGAGTTTGTAACTTGTATAAATTCTGTAATTGTGCTTCCATTAAACAGACTACTTCCCAGCATTAAGCCTTGGCTCATGCTCACAATAATTTTGAGGCATCTTCTACTTTCTTAATACATATATAGAATTGATTTTCTCACCTCCTGGGTAGTATATATTCCTCATTCTTGGGTCCCCTGGGGGTCTGAGAATTTTGTGCTGTATTTTAGATATATTAAATAAACCATAATTCAGATATAAAATCAGGCTCTAGGCTACTATGTTCATTCTATCTTTGCCCCATTTTGGCAGAATTTCTATAGACATTGCACCTAGATATCCAACCCTCATAAATACATGCTTATGCTGTCATTATCCTGAGCTGAAATTAAGAATGTGCTTTATCACTGTAACCTGCTGAGAGTGTTGAGAACTATACCCCTAGCAGTCTATACCTCTTCAATCAATAATGCCATGAGCCAGGAAAGGAGTGTCTTTTCTAGAAAAATAACGAGCCAATTCTAAAAATGTATCATGATTTATAACAATTATAAAATAAAACTATTTTTAAAAAGTCTGTATCTATCCAACTTTTCGATACCAACATTATTTAAAATTACAAAACACAAAAACATTTTTTTCCAGATTGATATATTGGGTTCCAAAGGAAGAGGCGCAGTTACAGAAATTCACACAAGTTCTGTTGGGCTTTTAATTTATTTTTGGAGGTCATAATCCCATACGGGTTTTACTATCTAAATGAGATAGTTAGTGAATGCAAGGTTTTGTTTGTTTTTTTTTACAGATTCCAGTGTTCAATATTTAAAAATGGGACAAACACAATGGCAAATGGGAAAGTGTACAAAGTTTGGAACATCATTCTAGAAATGGAGCAAGGGGTAGGAACTTTCCATTATGTTATGGGCGGATTGTAGAGAAAAGTTAGAAAAGTTGAGCAATCACTTTTTATACATAACTGTCTTTTGTCTCCTTTACAAAAATCATTAAAGAGCTTATTAAAGATTACAATACACCCATAATATTTGTAGAGAGCAGTGAGATACATATTGCTGTAATATTTTCTATTATTTTTTTCATATTCTCATGTGACCGTGAGTTTCATGCTACAAGTGCAAGAACACGTTACACACAACAGACCTTGTTCTATTTTGGTTTCATTAATCATTAAACACAATTAATGCGGTGCCTTCCTGTGTTATTGCTTTGACATTTATTAATGCTGATGTCAAAGGAAACTTTGCAATTATCACAAAACATTCTTTTTCACTCTTCTGATACCATGCCTGAACTTTCCAATGTGCGCTCATACATATATATATATTTATGTATGAGCACATAGTGAACAATTCATATATCTAGGAATTTATTTTTAAATTATCATTATTTGAGCTCATAGGTTAAACTGCAAATACCTAAACTGCTGGTGACAAAGCCCTAAAAGAGAAAGGCCACCATGTGAAATGTATCTGGTATTTTCCATAGACTAGAAATTTTCAGGGGTAGGCAACCTTTGGCACTCCAGATTTTTTGGACTACATCTCCCATAATGCTCTTACATCCACAATGCTGGCAAAGCATCAAGGAAGATGTAGTCCACAACATTTGGGGTGTCGAAGGTTGCCTATCCCTGGGCCAGATGCAGCAAGTGAAAATTTAAGAAGTGAAGTGAAATGTAAGCGACAGTAAAGCTTGTGTATGGTCGGTGCACACATGGGTTTAATTTGAACCTCACGATCAAAGACTAAGTTGGGAACACATGACATGCAAGTGACAGTCCCTAATCAGTTAATGGGGCAACAGTAAAAGTTGAGCAATAAGTGCACAGAGGTCTTATAAACTCCCAAATCCTGATCATTGAATCAAATGATAATTTGCTTCATAGACCCCAGGTATTCTTTGGCTCTTGTGTGTCCTGCAATTCCCCAGAATGTACACAATCCTCATTGAAATAAATAGGAACACTGGTGCTGAGAACTATGGAAACGTTAAAAATGTTTGTTTATACTTTTGCTTTACTAATAATAAGAAAGGATGAATAGGATTAGAGTGGTTTTTAACGTCCATGGAGTATACAAATGTGGAACCAATGAGTTCCCACAAGCTAATACTTTATTGCGGTGAAAGTAAATGTTTAGAGAGACATACGGGTGCAGACACATTTAGGCAATATTTAGTGAATTATTGTAGCATAACAAAGAATATGACCTCAGTCTATATACTCTTATGAAAACTGAAGAAAGTAGAAAAAAAAAAAAACACAAACGCGTATTTTTAATTATCATGGTTCTGATTCACTACACATGGTTCAAATACCTTCATGAGCTCTGCATACCTCCAAGCTTCTTATCTTTGTAATGGCCTGTAAGATATTTTCCATTATTATGTTTGGTAGTCAGGTGTGCAATACTCACCTCCACTAAGCTACAAAATCTGACCTTCTGTATTTTGTGAAATCTTTTTATTTTAGTAACCCCTTCTCTCTCAATAATATGTACACACTATATACATTTACCCTTTGCCCATCACTGGATTTTTCTTTTTTTTGGGGGTAGGCAAAGAAAGAAAGATATGATACATTGTATAATATATAAAACTATTTCCTGTACCTCTTTAAAGGGCAAATTAAAGGACCACTATAGTGCCAGGAAAACATACTCGTTTTCCTGGCACTGTAGTGCCCTGAGGGTGCCCCCACTCTCAGGGTCCCACTCCCGTGGCGCTGAGGGGGGAGGAAGGGGTTAAACTTACCTCTTTCTCCAGCGCCGGGCGGGGAGCTCTCCTCCTCCTCTCCGCCTGAAAGCGCATGCGCGGCAGGAGCTGCGCGTGCATTCAGCCAGTCTCATAGGAAAGCATTTACGATTTTCACAGTGAGAAGCACGCGCCTCTAGCGGCTGTCAAGAGACAGCCACTAGAGACTGGATTAACCCTAACATAAACATAGCAGTTTCTCTGAAACTAATTAAGCTGAAGTGGTCTGGGTGCCTATAGTGGTCCTTTAATACATTAAAATTGTATAGATGTACACAATGTAATGTTTAAGCATCCCTGCTTAACAGATCATCCATTAAATTTTTAATAGAGAAACAGCACTTGAAAATTGTGAAAATCATGAAAACAGTATGATTCAGTGGCAGAAGACCTGGAGTTGCAAAGATTGGGAGTGCAGCATGGATGTAGGTTACCCAATGGGCATCTCAGAGCCTCTTTAACAAAGTGCCCTAGCCTCTTCCAGATCTCCTGTTAGGATGCAGGGCTGGGAGGAAGTGTGTACAGTTTACTTCCTTCCAGCCACATAGGGAAAAAGAAAGGGAGGCACAGAGAGGAGAGAGCCTAGATCAGACACAGATTCCCATCACCTAAGACAGCACCTACTGTACTCAGATCCCAAAAGGCATGTAAACAAGAGGGTGGTCAACAATTTCTAAATTATGACTTGCCTGAGTGTGGGTTTCACTGTGTGTATCTGAGTGTTTATCCGTGTCAGTATTTGTCAGTATGTGTATGTATCTGTGTCAATGTCTGTAGCGGTGTGTGCATGTGTCAGTCAGTATGTATTGTATATCTGTTGTCAGTATGTGTACGTGGCAGTGTATGTATATTTGTGCATATATCCAAGCATTTAAACACCAACATTATATACAAACACCACCTGCATTCAAATGCCAACACGCCACACAAATTAACAACTACATTCAAACACCAGCACTACCCCCTGCCTTTGAACGCTCACATTAAAAACACACGCATGCCTGCATGCAAATGCAAACACTACATACAAATATACCACTGCAATAGTACACACAAACACACAAGTGCATTCACACACACAAATACTTCATACAAAAACATGCTTATTATTATTGTTATTATTATTGCTAATTATATAGCGCCAACATATTTCGTAGCACTTTACAATACTATAAGAGGGGGGATTTAGATATAAATAGGACAATTACAAGAAAACATACAGGAACAATAGGTTGAAGAGACCTGCTCAAATGAGCTTACAGTCTGTTTGCTTACATTCAAACACACAGACATTGCTCACAAATACAACCCTGAAAGGATGTGCACATGATAGATTCGCAGATTCAAAAGCATCATGGCTGTGGTATGACAATTGAGCATCTTTCTTTGGCTGCCCATTAAAGGGGGACCCAAAAAATGTCTTGCTCCAGGGCCCTTTCTACATTAGTTCTGCCAATTATATGTTTATATGAACATCATAAATAATGTATTTTTTCAAATGAATCATAAGTTGAGCACAAACATTTCAAATGAAAGAGTGGAAATGTAAATCGTTAAAAAGAGTTGCTCCAGTAATTGTAACGGCAAACATTTCAAGATACATACAATACATAAGCACAATAAAAGCAAAGTATCCAAAGGATTGACCTCATATCTTATATATCACACACACAAAAAAATAATATTCATATCAGTCTTCTAAATAAAGTATAAATTTATAGCAGGTGATGGCACATATTCTTGTTAATCTAGGGACACCCAATGACATATTATATAACCCTATTCAACAATAAAGTATGAATTGTCGGGAATTTAAAGTGAATTCAAAAATTAGCGCAAAATCGTTGAATTATAAAAAATTTCAATACAATTCAGCTATGTTTCATGTTTGTTTATTTTCGGGCTAGTATTTCCCTAACCATGCTGTGTACAGACTAAACCTTACTCATCCAATTCTTACATGCCTTATAAAATATGTAATAATAACAAAATCCTCTCCATGCTTATTCAGTACTTGATGATCATAGGGAAAATGGTGTACATGTCCATGCGTGCTAGGGCACGCCATTGTTAGCAAGTAACATGTAAAAAGTATTTTATGAAACATTTCAGCCATTTATATTTATGATTTGGGAATTTAAATGGACACTATAAGCACCATAATCATTCCAGCCCATCTGAATTGATCTGAACTTCTGTATTTTCATACTAACTCATACCAGGTTTGGACTGTATTTAATGGTTGAGTGTGTCAGCTGATGGCCGACAGGAAGGACTGTCAGTGCCCAACTCAGTAAGGTTAGTGTCAAGCTGTTCATAAACGGCTTAACTAATTACCATTGGGCTGTGTACAGGGACTACCATATCCACTACAGTGCTTTTCAGAGAGTCAGTTAAATAGATTTTTCAAAATGTTCCTCTACATAATTTAACTTGCCAAACGTATTTATATTTATTTGTTTTCTTGCTATTACAATGTGCTCTGATTTTCATTAGTTTATGTCATATTAATTTGCACTATTTAACACAAATTGGGTATTAATTAAAATTTAAAACAAATAAACAAAAAAACAAAGTACTGTTCATGTAAAGTGCATGCAGTTTCTAATAATCCCATCTAAAGTAAAAGACATCAGTTGGTGGAAAAGCTGGTCTGTCTAAGTAAATAAAGCTAATTATGGTGTGTTGTGTTTTATTTGCGGAGGGCAACGGGAGGTGGGTTTTGGGCAGCAGTCATGAATTAAGTCTATGAGGAAATTATTATTCAGTAAACAGAGTAAACTCTCACTGTGCTAAGAGAATCCAGACCATAATTCCATAGTTGCATAGGCTGAAAAGAGACATGTTATTATATGAGCATTATTATATGCACGTATAGTTTCACTTGTACAGTATGCAGTTCTTGTTCTGCTTGTCTTACTGACCTGTTCTGCCATCCGGGGAAGTGTCCCCAGGAAGCACAGTGTGAGTGCATCATTAGACATGTTGTTCACATTGTGCGGCCGGTCCAGGCAGCAAGAGCTTCAGCAGTGCATGGTCCTCTTCAGTGGGGGCCGGCTGGGAGGCTGTCCATCATCCTGGCATGCTTGAGGCCAGACTGACATTCTTACTTTCTGGGCAGGTACCCATATTACCTTATCACCTATCCTGATTCCATACCTCCTAATGTTGGGATGTATGGAGTCCTGCAGGGCAAGTACAGCACACTCACTGTTCTTGAAGCACTAAGCAATGCCAATAAAACATGTACATCTCTCGTACATAGTGACTGCCAGGCTCACATCTCCAGTTAAAGACTATTTTATGTGCGCTACACATGTACATGCAATGTACCCCACATAAATAAATCAGGTGAAAGAGTGCACGAGCGATGCATGTGTAGGTCCATTGATCTCGAAAAGAGATTAAAGAAAAGTCTTGTCAAGCCTTTGTTTGGTGCCAGAGAGGCCAAATCAGAACTAGTACATGAAGGAGACTAAGATTATGTATATGTAAGCACATGCACATATTTTTGTTATCAGTGCAAGTAAATGTGTTGTGAGATTATTATTATTATTAAAACATTCACACACAGAAAGAGCCGTTTACGAACATCCTAAAACACCCCCTTAAGCAAGAGGATAATCTTGATGCATTTTTTTTAACCCAAGATCAAGAAAGGAAACCGCACTCATGCAAAAATATGTAGAATTATTACATTTGGCAAGTAGAGTATCACCCATCTGGTCAGGTTTAATTTCACAGCACGACACAGGTGGCTATCCATCAAATGACCCAACACAATACCACTTTATACATGTCTCAGGTTGAATGTAACAATTGCCAACAAAAATATTTGTGTGCTAGAAACATGAGGTCCTAGAAGAGCACTTCTCAGACAAAACCTTAAAGACATTTCTGCGGTGAAAGATGCCAAGTATTTCAAGCAATCTGTTCCTTAAGCTTTAAGCACTTAAGGGATCATGTAAAATATTTTCTCAACACATTAATATCATGAACATGATCATATATATACATTAAAATTAACTAAGAACTGAAAGTCTACCTCACTTTTATAAAGCATCATCCTCTAATCTAATTATACGATTACTATACACGGGTAGATTCAATACGTATAGAAATAAAAGGTGAAACTTAAATCCTGTAGCTTTGTGGTTTTGGAATGTTAACAAACGTAAAGTACAAAAAACAATGCCACACAACATATACAGAAGAATACCAACAATAAATACCATAATTTACAAGTTTAAACCGCCATTTCTTTAATACACATATATAAGATTTATACAAAAAAAGTTACTCAGAGCTGCAAGTGTTAAGTTTGCATTTTTTTTCCAGGGACCTAGAATGCCTCCTCCCCATAACGCAAATAAGATGATTGGGTGAAAGATTTGGGTGAAGTCAGAATTTAGCAATATTGCATCCCAAATTATAAAAAGATGTGGGAAACAGTAGGGGAGGTCTATCAACCTCTGGCCTGGAAGAGAAATTTAGGGATCTTATGATATATTGTAGTGTGCAAGTCCATGCCTGGAGACCACTGAGATCGGAGAACATCATTACAAAGTTTATTTCTTAAAATCCATTTATTAAAATCGCTTTCAGCACTTTATGTAGAACATGGAGACTAAAATATATATTCCTTCCTTTATAAGTATTCTATCCTGTCATGGTAAATCTTAGATGTTCCTCCCTTGCTTTTCTGTTTACCCTCTTACTTTATACAAGGCTGTGATGTGAAGGAAGAGTTCATTTAACATTTTGTAGTTTTTGAAATAACTCATTTATAAGACACTCCTAGAAACAGTGAAGCTGCTATCAGCTTAGGCAGCAAATCCAATCATATCATGGGATTAATTAAATTGCTGCAATTGATGTACTATGACAAAGACTTTCTACCGCAGAGGTAGCAACCATCGACACTCCAGATGTCTTAGACTACATCTCCCCTGATGCTTTGCCAGCATTATGGCTTTAAGAGCACAACCTACTGGAATAACATACCCAATAATACCCTTCTTAGCGCTGCAAATATTTTTTCCCCATGTTCTTCAACGTGATCAGCACACAACAGGTTTGAAACATTCCAGCGGAGAAAAAAAAAAAAGCAATATCCGACTACACATCAACTATTACATGTTAAAACAGACTATCTCTCAGTGCACTTCTTGCTTGTTTTCTAAATGTGCTTACTTTATTTTGATGAGCGACTACAAATCAAAAATGGTTACAGCAGAAGTTATTTAAAATTGGCAAATCTGTGAGTGCTTTTTAATTGTTTTTAACTAAATATTGACTACCAGACCAATTTACAGTTTAAACACATTAGGAACCAGCATGAAAGTAACACTTTGAAACCCAAGACAATAAATTCTACAGGTCTCTTTTTCCTGTGTCAGTATATGAACTATGGTTAAGAAAAGGTGGATTGCTTCATCTTGAACATTTGTCTACCCTAATCTTTAAAGCTACACAATACTGAGATGAGGGTGTGAATGGTATCTGTATTATCATTCTGTGTGAGCTGTCTGGCCTCAGTGCTATTTGTTCCATAGTCAATCATTACCAACTCCATGCATGAAAGTTAAACAAATTGTTTTACAGATAACATTTAAAGTCAAGAAAAAAAGAACACAGACAAGCTAAAGGATTTTAAAAGAAAGAAAGCATTCTGCTTTTATCTATTTATTTTGACATCATAGGATATTTAGCATTTTACAGATAGCATTAAGTGATACCAGAACCCAGATTTCACATATGTGAAAAAAAATTAATAAAAGGGATAACGCAGGCTTGAGTTAGCATCACCTACTATTGCTACAGAATATCTATTCTATGGAAGAAGATATCATTGCAAATCTTGATTTTCATGTGAAATAGGCCCACAAATCACATGTTAACCTCTTAAAGCTAGTTTAACCCATGTCATGGTTTCCTTAATTTGTTCATTCAGCAACCCACATATTCAGGGCCGGTGCAAGGATTTTTGACTACTCAGGCAAAGATGCATTTTGCCACCCCACTCCCCGTCGAAAAAAAATGTATCTTCACCTGTGTGCCTTTGTGTGTCCCCTTTTCTGTATTTTATTTCTCCTGTGTCTCTTACAACCCTCCCTGTGTATTTTTTACTTCCCCCAGCTCCTTTGCCTTTCTCTTTCTTCCCCCCAGACCTTCTGTGTGTCTTTCATCCCCCTGCCCTTTTGTGTGGCTCTTTCTCCCCAACATATTTGTGCGTCTTTTTACCCAAGTACCTTTGTGCATCTCTTTCTCCCCCTAGCCCCTTTGTGCTTCGTTCTCCCCCACAGCCCCTCTGTGCATCTTTCCCTTAGCCCCTCACCCTTCTGTGCGATTCTTTCTCCCCCCAGCCCCTTTTTGTTTGTCCCCCCTCAACCCCACTGTATGTTTCTTTGTGCCCCCCAGCCCTCCTGTGTCTTTTAATATTCTCCTGTACCTTTTATTGCCCCCCTCCCCTCCTGTACCTTTTATTGTCCCTCCTGTACCTTTTATTGTCCCCCCTGTACGTTTTATTGTCTCACCTCCTCCCCTCCTGAACCGTTCATAGTTCACCTTTCCCTCCTGTGTCTTTCAATGCCCCCTGTATCTTTTAATGTCCCCCCTACTGTCCCATTTTGTGCCCCCTTCCTCTTCTGTACCTTTCATTGTCCCCCCTCCTGTATCTTTCATAATCCCCCTAATGTTCATTTTACTGTCTCCCCTCCAGAACCTTTCATAGTCCCCCCTCCCTACCTGTCCCTTTTCTTGTCCCTCCATCCTGTACCTTTTATTGTACCCTTACCCTCCTATACCCTTCCCTCCCTCCTGTCCTGTAACTTTTATTGCCCACCCTCCCCTCTTGTACCTCTTACTATTGTTCTCCCTTCTGTATCTTTTATTGTCCCCCTCCTATCCCCTCGTACCTTTCACTGAACGGGCACCTCCATCCATGTGTTTGAGCTAGAGGTCCGCGGCGAATGATCCGGTTTCCTGTTCTGGTCTGACAGGAAGCAGTTCGTTGCATTTCCTGTCAGACCTGGTAAGTAGAGTTCCGCCCGCTCAGCCACGCACCACGCAGTGACAGACAGGAGGGGAGTGATGCTAATGGCGCTCTCCTCCTTCTGGTCACCGGAGATCGCGCCCCCCTGGACCCGTGCGCCCTAAGGCGCCCGCCTGGGCCGCCTTATGGTAGCGCCGGCCCTGTATACAGGCAGCGCTGCTGTTGCGGTTACACTGTGGCAAATCCAGTGGCCCGTGCACTTAGGACCACCCAATGGGCATGTGTCTTCAGGGGCCCAAAACTATTTTTGTACCAAGGCCCTCTCTACGTTAGCTCCCCAGCACACAAGTTCTGCCCCTGCATAAAATATCGCCTCCCCGTATGCAAGCTCTGCCGCACATGTAAACCCCGCCCCCTCACACAAGCTCTACCCCACTCTCTAGCAGAGGCCCTTGCATTAGGAAAAATGGCCTCTAAGTTCTCCCACAGCCCCCAGTGCCAGGTAGGCTTCCAATACTTGCATGACAGAGTGGTTTTGTATGTACATGTGCCTGCTAGTGAGTGAGCTTGTGTGTGTGTCAGTGAGCTTGTCAGTAGTGAGCTTGTGTGTGTTTCAGTGAACTTAGAAACATAGAAACATAGAAACATAGAATGTGACGGCAGATAAGAACCATTCGGCCCATCTAGTCTGCCCAATTTTCTAAATACTTTCATTAGTCCCTAGCCTTATCTTATAGTTAGGATAGCCTTATGCCTATCCCATGCATGCTTAAACTCCTTTACTTGCCAGTGGTGAGCATGTGTGTTAGTGAGCATGTGTGTGTGTCAGTGAACTTGTCTGTAGTGAGCATGTGTGTGTGTCAGTGAGCTTGTCTGTAGTGAGCTTGAGTGTGTCAGTGAGCTTGTCTGTAGTGAGCTTGTGTGTGTATCATTGAGCTTGTCTGTAGTGAGCATGTGTGTCAGTGAGCTCATCTATAGTGAGCTTGTCTGTAGTGTGCATGTGTGTCAGTGAGCTTATCTATAGTGAGCTTGTCTGTAGTGTGCATGTGTGTCAGTGAGCTTGACTGTAGTGAGCATGTTTGTGTTTCAGTGAACTTGTCCGTAGTGAGCATGTGTGTTAGTGAACTTGTCTGTAGTAAGCATGTGTGTGCCAGTGAGCTTGTCTGTAGTGAGCTTGTGTGTGTATCAGTGAGCTTGTCTTGTGATTGATAAACTCAGCCATGGAGGCGGGTCCAGCTGCGCCGAAACTGGCACGGCGTCGGAAAAAAGGTTTGTAAAAACACCTTTCTCATGCGATCAGAGGAGGCAGGTACATACACTCACTGACAGGCACACAATCTCTGACTGAGACACATACACACACATTTTCTTACACACTCACTAATTGCTATTTTTATTTAATTACACCAAGCCTCCCTACCTTTGGGAGAGCTGAGTCGATCTTTCCCTAGTGTCCAGTGGGGCTCCTCTCTAAACTTCCTGCAGTTTCTCTCTGCTTCCCTGAGCGCTCTCTGTTCTGATGCCGAGGCCGGAATCATGTCATGTCACTAAAAAGTACGCGAGGGAGCAGAGAGGAACTGCAGGAAGGTTACTGTTCCCTGCAGCAGCCGGCTTTAATGTTCCCTGCACGGCTTAGCAAAGGGCTGCCAAATCCCACGCGCCAGGGATAAATTTCTTGTTGACATAGTGACCTAGCGCCTGGGATTTATCGAGCCCTATGTATTTATGTGTGTGTATATATATATATATATATATATATATATAAAATATATATATATGTACACAAACACATATACACCTGTTTTATAACTGCTCCCCTACTTTTGTCCCAATTGTAGGGCACCTATTCAAATAAATAACAGGGGGCATAGTGTCCCCCCCGAGCCCCCACTCATGCCCCGTGAGTGGGGGCAACTCAACTAGACAGGGACCTAGGGTCACCTCCCTGCCCCCACCCATTAGCGACGGATGGGGTCCCTAAATGACAATAGGGGGGACCTATTGTCCCCCCCCTTTGCCCCCAACCATACCATGAGTGGTGGGTGGGGGCCTTAAAAGACAATGGGGGGAGGACCTATTGTCACCACCCCGGCCTCCACCTGCCGCTCAAAGACAATAGGGAGAAACAATTGTCCCATCCCCCGGACCCCACCCATGAGCGGCGGGTGGTGGCCTAAAATGACAATGGGGGAAGGACCTATTGTCCCCCCTCGGCCCCCACCATGGTCCTAAATGACAATGACGATGAGGACCTATTTTATCCCCCTCCCCCCCGGCTTAATGTAAAAATACCCTCCCCTCACAGGTGACTAGAGGTACCCAAGCCTCTAGTCACCCACCTCCTAAAATAAATAAAGCTCTATCTACCCCCTTCACCCTAAAAATAGTGAGAGGGAACAATAAAACTAACTACCAGTAAATAAAAAAAAATACTTACCATGATGTCATATGTTTTCTAAAACATTCTTTTTTTAGTCTAAAAAAATGCAAAATTAAAGTCCATAAAGCCCAATTAACTTATAAAAAATAAGACCCGAGCCGAAAATAAAACCAGCAGAAAAAAAAAATTCAGACGCTACTAAAAAAAAATCCATCTTCACCCAGCGAGGGCACCGCGCAGTCTGACCTCCACGGGGCAGGGAAAGGCTCATAAAGCCTTCCTACGCCCTGCAATTTGACTGAGAGCGCTCTGATTGGTTGGTTTAAGAAGTTGGCTGAAAGACCAATTTTGGTCTTTCAGCCTTTTGGTAGATAGCTCCCTAATACCGTGGAAATTAGGGAGCTATCTAGTGCAGCCGCAGCACAGATCGGATCGGAATTTCATTCATTCTAATGAAATTTCGAACCGACCTAAAAGTACACAAATGGAAAAACTATACTCATTCTGTTAACCCCTTCAGGACGGAGTCAATAGTACACGTTCTGATCAAAACAAAATGTAAACAAAAACTGGAATTCGCGCTATATGTCTGTTCAACCGTAATTCACCTCTTTCATATTATATGCATACACACTAATATCATTTTGTTCAGGAGAAACAGGGCTTTCATTTAATATCAAATATTTATATATGAAACATAATTTATTATGAATAAAATAAAAAAAAAACTGTGAGAAAGTTTTATTTTTTAATTTATAATTCCGCCTCACATTTTAGCTGTAAATGTCATAATACTGTTAGCTTTTACTGCAAAAGCACATATTTGGATTCAGCAAAGTCTCAGGAGTACAGCAGTAGCCCCCATTAACAGTTTTTACAGTGTTTTGGAAAGTTAAAGGGTCAAATATAGCACATTCCATTTTTTCACATTGCAATTTGCCAGATTAGCAATGTTACCTTTGAGACCGTGTGGTAGCCCAGGAATGAGATTTACCCCCATGATGGCATACCATTTGCAAAAGTAGATTACCCAAGGTATTGCAAGTGGGGTATGTCCAGTCTTTTGTAGTAGCCACTTAGTCACAAACACTGGCCAAAGTTAGCGTTCATATTTGTTTTTGTGTGAAAAAAGCAAAAAAACTAATATTTGGCCAGTGTTTGTAACTAAGTGGCTACTAAAAATGACTGGACATACCCCGTTTCATTATGGGGGTAATTCTTATTCCTGGGCTACCATACGGTCTCAAAAGGCAACATAACCAATCTGGCAAATTTTTATGTGAAAAAAATGAAATGCAAACCTTATATTTGACTCTCTAACTTTCCAAAACACCATAAAACCTGTACATGGGGGATACTGTTTTATTCAGGAGACTTTGCTGAACACAAATATTAGTGTTTCAAAATGGTAACTTGTATTAAAACAATAATATTGTCAGTAAACGTGCCATTCATGTGTGAAAAATGCAAAAAACTTTTACTAAATATATCATTGTTGAAATACAAGTTACCATTTTGAAACACTAATATTTGTGTTCAGCGAAGTCTCCCAAGTAAAACAGTACCCCCCATGTACAGGTTTTATGGTGTCTTGGAAAGTTACAGAGTTAAATATAGTGCTTGCAATTCAAATTCTCCGCACTTTTTGCCTGGGTTGTCAGGCATGTCAATCAAATTTTAACTAATTAAATCACATAATTATGTTAAAATATTACTTAAATATACACGTAGAATTTTAATATATATATACATATATATGTATTTAAAGTCTACGTGTACACTTATGTAGTTATTTATGTAATTATATATATTTATCTGTATTTATACATTTGCGGTTATTTGTATTTTATATATAGATAGATATAGAATGTCATTCTAAGTGTATTTTGTTACCAATATATATATTCATTAATAACAAAATACAGTTAGAATGAAATTACATATGTATATATAATTTATTTAAATTTTTTTAAAATATTTTATTTATTTTATTATTTTATTTATTATTGTAATTATACGTGTATATATAAATTTTAAATATATATATGTATATATATATATATATATATATATATATAATATATATATTTTATATATGTAATGTCATTCTAAATGTATTTTAATACTAATATATACACTTATATTAATATTAAAACACCCTACGTATGACGTTACATATATATAAGATGTATATATATATATATATATATATATATATATATGCATTTAATTTATTTTAACATGTTTATTTTTTTTTATTTTTAATACTTCCCACCAGCAGGGAGACTGTCTGACATTTCAGACAGTCCCCCTGCTGGCAGATCCACAGCCAGCTATAGGGGGCCATGTGATCGCTCATTTGCCGAGGGAGGGCTGCCTGGCAGCCCAGGCAGCCCTCCCCTGGCAAATGAGCGATCACATGGCCCCCTATAGCTGGCTGTGGATCACGGTGGAGGTAAGTAAATCTTACCTCCTGGGGCAGAAAGCCGTTACGGCGTTCTATGCCGCCGCAACAGCGTTTGAAGCCCATTTAATGCGGGACGGCATGGAACGCCGTAACTGCATTAAGGGGTTACGATGAAATTCGGTACGTTCAGGAATAGTAGCTTAGTTGTTTTTAAACTGTTCACGGTACTTGAGTGGTGATCTGTCTGAGTCTTTAGCTATAATCCGACTTTTTGGGATGTGTAATTGCAAAGCTACCTTTTGACTCTTTTTAACCATTGATTAGAGAGCCTTAAGAAATGCAAGGTAAAAATATGGTCCCGGTAGCACTCTCAGATACATCATTATATTGGAAATCCAGCATGTGGTATTAGAAGGCTGTATGTATGCTTTGCAATATATCCTTTTAGCATTAGGCATAAGTTATCCTTTGCAAATAAATGTTATTTTCATTAGTTAGTTGTGGGTTTTTTTTTTGGTTTGTTTATACCTTCCCCAAAATCTCCTGGTTTTATGTAGTCAAATTTATTATACCTAATCACTACTACTATTAGTGTTACAGAGACTCGATTGATACATACTTACCTCGAGTATCATTATATCAAGACAGACCAATATTTTGACTCCCAGTGAGTATCTATACTAATTTAGAAGCATTTTTTGTAAGTCTTTTTTTGTTATTTTTCAAGTATCAATTGTGATTTATACTGCCATTTTACTTTGTTGGATTTTAAACATATGTCCTCCCTATATTCACTCTATAGACTGAAATCTAATTAGGAGACTCCATGTGTATATATTTTCCTCTGTTATGTGATGACTTTATTATTATATTTTACTGATAATTTGAATCCTTGAATACTTCTGATTTTTTAGGGACTTGCTCATTTCCATTTTCCTCTTTTAGTAGGGGTTCTTTGGAATTAGTTATTATCATCCAATGCTCTGTGGGTTATGCCCTTGCAAGCACCCCAACACGACCTATTGATCCTCTATAGGGATCAATTTATACATTAATAGTGAAAGGAAGCATCACAAGATCACGGAGGAAAGGGGGAGTATTGTGGGAAAATGTATTTGACCCACATGAAGTGGGTCAAAGCTGGTCAAGTGTAGTAAAAATACATAAGACAAAGTAGTCCCTTTAACCCCTTAAGACCGCAGGGTGTTCTATGCCGTCCTTAAGAAGGCAGCTGTAAACATTGCAGGGCGTCATAGAACGCCCTGCGATCTTATGTACTTACCTGGTCGCTGGCGATCCCACGCCGGCAATTGCGGTATGGGGACTCACCCGGTAGCCCAGGGAGTCCCCCTCCTTCCTTTTCGGCACCTCTGGGCCATGTGATCGCGAGGTCATATTCAATTACACGTACAATGATATTGATTAAATATATATATATAATTATCATTATATATATAATATAAAATAAACAAATATGTAAATACGTTAAATAAAATTAAAAGAATAAAAAAAAAAATTAAAAATATATATATACACATGTGTAATTTCGCTCTAACTGTATTTTTAAATTAACATATATATATATATATATATATATTGATATCAAAATACATGTAGAACGAAATATTATATATATCTATATACATAAGTATATACGTATATATCACTATATATACCTATATATGAATAAAAATAATTTTTAAAAATTATAGCGAAGTCTCCCGAATATAACAGTACCCCTCATGTACAGGTTTTATGGTGTTTTCAAAAGTAACAGTGTCAAATATAAGGCTTGCGTTTCAGTTTTTTCACTTTGAAATTCGCCAGGTTGGTTATGTTGCCTTTGAGACCGTACGGTAGCCCAGGAATGGAAATGACCCCCATGAAGGCATACTATTTGCAATAGTAAACAACCCAAGGTATTGCAAATGGGGTATGTCCAGTCTTTTTTAGTAGCCAATTAGTCACAAACACTGGCCAAAATTGGCGTTCACATTAGTTTTTTGCATTTTCTAATTTTAACACTAACTTTGGCCAGTGTTTGTGACCAAGTGACTACGAAAAAAAGACTGGACATACCCCATTTGCAATACCTTGGGTTGTCTACTTTTGCAAATTGTTTGCTATCATACGGTCTTAAAGGCAACGTAACCAATCTGGCGAATTTCACAGTGAAAAAACTGAAAAATGTAACACACTATGTTTGACCCTGTAACTTCCCAATACACCATAAAACCTGTACATAGGGGGTACAGTTTTACACGTGAGACATCACTGAATACCAATATGTGTATTTTATTGCAGTAAAAGCAAACAGTATTTTGACATTCACAGTTAAAATAGTAGAACTAAGAAAATGTTTAAAACATCTTTTTTTCTCCCATTTTTTTATATTTTATTCATATTAAATTATGTTCCATACCTAAATATTTGATGGTAAATGAAAGCCCTGTTTCCCCTGAATAAAATGATATATAATAAGTGTGGGTGAATTTAATATGAAAGAGGTGAATTGCGGTTGGACAGACATGTAGCGCAAATGCCAGGTTTTGTTTACATTTTGTTTTGATCACAACTTGTACATTTGGCTGCGAACTTAAGGGGTTAAAGCAGCCCTTTCCCTGCACAACTCTACTGGAGTCTTTGGATGTTCCATGAAGAAGAAGCTGAAGTGCTGAAAAATTGCAATACACACAAAATTCGTTCTGCTAGTTGGAACCACTCAAGAAAAAAGGTTATGATATATCACAGCTGATTTTCTATTTTATTAAATGGTGTCAGAAGTGACAGTACACCTTTATCCTCAGCTGATGCCCAAATCATTCTACTAGTCCTCCCATCACCAAGATTAAAGGTTGTGGTTGATTGAATCCTGATGTCTTTGTTATCTTTCCTTTAAGCAAAATAATTCCGTGATTTGTAAAAACAAATCTGAAACATAAAAAAAATGAATAGATGCAAGAAACATGAAAGGGTTTCTAAAATGTCTTACCACAAATGGCCAACATGGGAGAAGTCATTCACTTTCTACACCACTTTCCAGTCTAACCAACAACAAATTAATCATTCTCCACATTTACACGTTTCAGTATTCACATGCCTCAGTGGGTTTTTGTTGAAGGGTATCTAGATTTACCAAATACCAAGGATTCATTTAATCTCTGGGCCACATAGTAAGATACAATTTCATGTGCATAGGATGCCAACCTAATTGTATCTATAGGAGTCAACTTCTGTTTTCAGTTTGCACGAAATTAGTGTGAGCAATGAAGTAATTTTTATGAATAAATCTTAACAGAATACCTGCAATGACTGATAACATTAAGATTATTTGATACACAGAAAAAAATATGAATTTAATACATTTGCTTCCAAAAACCCAAACTTTCTGATGCAAAATGGAAAAGTGAATATGAATAACAATTAAGAACAATAATCATCCACTGAAGGCACAAAAAGCGAGTATTTCTGGGCAAAGCATCTAAAAATACCATGGGAACGATGTAATCAGGGGTGGGCTGGGTGTCACGGCTGCTAGTGTGGTCCAACACGCAGAAACTATGTAAACAGATTCATAAAAAAGGAAAGGAAATAAAAGGACAGAGCGTAAACCGGACCTTAGAATGGCCAGACTAATACGCTAGAGATAGAGAATGGTAAAAAGGGAAAGCTGAGGTCAAGGAAGCCAGAAATACTCAGATACCGTTAAAACAAGCCAAGTCAGGGGAACCAGAATTCGGAATAACCAGGGAAAAGCCAAGATCAGAATACCAGGAACTAATATTCACAAAGATAAACGCACTCTCGGGAACCAGGAACAGGAAACCAGAACAGGGCAAGGAACTGAAGTGAATTAGGGATTTAACCCCTTAAGGACCAAACTTCTGGAATAAAAGGGAATCATGACATGTCACACATGTCATGTGTCCTTAAGGGGTTAAAGATCCCTCTCTGGGCTCTGATTGGTCAGAGGGTGACCTCTGACCCCAGAACGTACGCGTGCGTTGACGTTGTGAAGTCTTGCGCACGTCCGTATAAATTTGAGGGCAGAGCTTGTGGTGTGCGCGACCACATGGTCAGTGCCATCTTTGATTTGGGTGCAACGCCCAGAAGACACAGAGGAGCGGTTCCCGGCTCACAGGTAAGCTCGCAATATCGGCGAGGTCGTGCCAGTCGGGCCCGGCTGCGCCATGCGGCGGGCCGGGAGCCGCAACACTGGGACCGGGGGCAGGGACGCAACTGTCCCCCGGGCCTCCCGAAAATCCAGGGCCAACGCCTCCATAAGGCGGTACAGGCTCTGGGGCGCAGGATTCTAGTGACCGGCAGGAGGGAAGCGCTCCCTCCTACCAGGACACGTTATGGACCTACTGGCGCAGCGTGCAGCTGTGTTTGAATCCAAGGCGGCAAGGGAGCTCTGCTCCCTCGTGCGCCATTTGCTGATGCAGCAGGAGCCAGAATATGATGTCATATTCCTGCTCCTGGCATCAGAAGACAGCCCGCTAGGCATGAGGGAGTAGAGCAGGGAGATCACAGTTCCCTCACCTCCTTGGATTCAAGCACAGCCGCATGCCTCCCAGCAGATCCACATCAGCTCCCAGGAAGGGAGGTTGGGTGGAAAAATTTTAATTATAAAAATATTAATAATTAGTGAGTGTGTGTTTGTGTCTGTGAGTTCATGTGTGTGTCTGTGAGTGTATGAGTGTGCGTGCGTGTGCTTGTGAGTGTATGAGTTTGTCTGTCAGTGTATGAGTGTGTCTGTCAGTGTGTGTGTTTCTGTCAGTGTATGTTTGTGAGTGTCTGTCAAATCGGTGAAAGTATGTTTGTCATTGAGTCTGTGTATGACTGTCAATGAGTGTCTGTCAGTGTGTGTGTGTCTGTCAGTGTGCATGTCTGTCAGTGTGCGTGTCTGTCAATGAATGAGTGTGTGTCAGATCAATGAGTCTGTGCCTGTCAGTGACATCTGTGTGTTTTATCATTCAGTGTCTGTGACTGTCTGTTTGTATACACTACTGAGTGTAGTGTGGCACAGCGTAGTACAAGAGCTTCTGTTTCCTGTACCCGGCCGGACTGACAGGAGGTGCTCACTGAGAGAGCACTTCCTGTCAGTCCGGCCGGGAACAGAAAACTGAAGCTCCTGTATGGGGATCCGCTCCCCTCCCTCATGCTACAAACAAGGTAGGAGGCACACCCGGAAGGGGAGGGGACCACTAAGGGGATGAGGGGTGCACTAAGGGACAGGGAGGGGAGGGGAGAGAAACACTAAGGGACAGGGAAAGGAGGGGGAGGGGAGGGGACCACTAAGGGAAAGAAACACACAGCAGGGCTTGAGAGGGGGGAAAAGAGACACACCAGAGGGGCTAGGGGGGAGAAAACAGATGGGCTGGGGGTGAAAGAGACACACAAAGGAGCTGGGAAGAGCAAAAGACACAAAAGGGCTGGGAGAGAAGGAGTCACACAAAGGGGCTGGCAGGAGTAAGACACACAAAATGTGGGAGGATGTAAAAGTGATACAAAGAATGGGGATAAGAGACACACAAGGAGGGTTGTAAGAGATATGCAAGGGAGTTTTAAGAAACACAATGGGGAAAAAATAGGAGATAAGATACACTAAAGGGGGTAAGACATTTAAAAGAGGGAATAAGAAACACAAAAAGGAGGTTAATAGGCACACATTGTGAAGATGTTATTTTTTTTGGGGGGGGGGGGACAGAAAAATTTATCTTCTCCTATGTACCCAAAAATCCTTGCACTGGCCCTTCCTAAATCATGTTAAAAATGGCTGCTATCTCTTCATGCTTGCCTGCCACGGAGGCATAGACAGGATCTCATGGCTGTCACTTGGCTGTGGTGTCAGAGGGAGGGGGAATGGAGTGTCTGCTCACTGGCTGACAGAGAGTGAAAGTTGATGCATTTTGGGAGTTGTAGTCCTTGCTAGGGGCTCACTCACGCTCCCGGGGGGCAGGGAGAACCCAGCTTTAGCTCAGCAGGAAACTACAACTCCCAGTCCTCACACAGATAATCTTCTCAAAGGTTGGAGGCAGGGAATAGGCACTAGGCAGCACCAGCGGAGCGAGGGAGAGACTTGGTGTGACTGGCTGCATTATAAAACCAGGAAAAGGTGGGCATGGATGGTGAGCTGGTTCGGTGGTGCTATGGGCCACTTGACTGGATTTGCCCCCCCAGGCCTAAGGCTGCCAGCCCTCCCCTGGAAGTAATATTCTTGCTGATACCTCCTTTTTAGATTTTTTGCAATGGAATGTTTTGTTTTACAAAACCCTTGTTGTATTTTGTTTTTGTTTTTAATTCTTTTTTTTTTACTATAAATTATCCACAACCTCCACAAGGCAATTTGGGTGAAGTTAATAGGATCCAGAAGGACAAAACCACTAACACATCATGGTTGAAGGAACAAAATTAATTCAATATTTTGTTTATACAATCATTTGTATATTAAATATCACTTTTTATACAATAAAAAAGCTCTACATTTTTGAGGCATCAGCTGTTATTTTTGTATTTTCACTGCAGTACATAAGACATATACTCCCTTCTATAGTCACTATGGAAGGTGCGAACACAGAGCCATGGTATAAAAGACATCCTTTCTACTGCTAATAGTAATACAATAAACAATTCAAAACATTATCAGCAATTAACAGACAACTCATCTGCCTTATGACAAAACAACAAAATAAATGTAGATCCTCTGGGATCCCATAATAACCAAAGAGAGCCCAATGCTTGGCCCCCAAAGGAGAACACAAGAGGGGCTCTCCAACTGTCATTTAGCAGGGGTGCTAATCTATTCTTCCTGCACTCTTGTTCACCCCATGGATGTTATGTCAATAATCAATTGAGCTTATTTTATTGGAATTGGATGGATGAAAAGCTGCAGTGAGCAAACATGTTTTGATACCACAGATGAAGCACTACATACTGAGCCAAATAAAAAAATAAACATCAATGTATGTGTGTGTGTATGTTTATACACACACGCATGCACACACATGTATTGCTGTAAAGCTAATGTTTAGCTAATTAACATACTTCTGAAAGCAGGAAAGTATTTTTATGATGCTCATTCCCAGTTAAAAATAACATAAAAAGGTGAATTAATTCATGACAGATGATGTCTTGTTAATACAAAATGCAAGCACAACTTAAGTGGCAGAATAAAATATGCGTGTTGCATAAAATTCCTTTTTGTCAAAAGCTGTATATTTTTTTTTCAATTTATAGTTTTTTTAATTGAGTTTTAGTGTAATGAAGAGAAGCAAAAAGTAGGTACAAATGTAGTTTCGTACACAAAAGTTACACATGTATGCAAGACATAGGGTTAACAGTACATTACATTACAAACTGAGACCGTGGATAACATTACTAAAAATATACATACATATTAGGCATGTGCATGGGAAAATGTTTCGGTTCGGTTCGGCATTCTGAAATTCGGCACTTCGACACTTCAGAACTTCGGCATTTCGACACTTCTACACTTCTGGACTTCGGAATTTCGGAATTTCTCTTGCAGCCGCTTGGTAGATAACTCCCAAATTCCCACGGTATTAGGGAGTTATCTACCAAAAGGCTGAAAGACCTAAATTGGTCTTTCAGACAAATTTAATAATACTAAGTAAAGATTACTTAGTATTAGCAAATTATGCCCCTACTCGCTATACCGCGAGTAGGGGCATCTCTAGTAAACAGTGAGCAGCCAGTGGTTGCTCACTGTTAAAAAAAAAAAAGGGTCCCCCCTCCCGGCTTTTAAACTAAAGGGGGGCCTATTGCCCCCCCTACCCCTACCCCTGAGCGGCAGGTGGGGGCCCTAAATTAGAATAAGGGGGGGACCTATTGTCCGGCCCCCACCCCTGAGCAGTGGGTGGGGGCCCTAAAAAGGGTCCCCCTTCCTGGCTTTTAAACTAAAGGGGGGGTCTATTGCCCACCCAGCCCCTACCCCTGAGCGGCGGGTGGGGGCCCTAAATTAGAATGAGGGTGGGGACCTAGTTTCCTCCCCCCTGGCCCCTACCCCTGAGCGGTAGGTGTGGGCCCTAAATTAGAATGAGGGGGCTGACCTAGTGTCCTCCCCCCGGCCCCCACCCCTGAGCGGCTGGTGGGGGCCCTAAATACTAATTAGGGGGGGACCTAATGTCGTCCCTCCTGGCCCCCACCCCTGAGTGGTGGGTCGGGTCCCTACATTAGAATGGGGGGGGACCTAGTGTCCTCCCCCCTGGCCCCCACTATTGAGCCGTGGGTGGGGGCCCTAATTACTAATTAGGGGGGGACCTAATGTCCTCCCCCCTGGCCCCCACCCCTGAGCAGTGGGTGGGGGCCCTAAATTAGAATGAGGGTGGGGGACCTAATGTCCTCCCCCCTGGCCCCCACCCCTGAGCGGTGGGTGGGGGCCCTAAATATTAATTAGGGGGGGGACCTAATGTCCTTCCCCATGGCCCCCACCCCTGAGCGGCGGGTGGGGGCCCTAAATACCAATCAGAGTGTTATGAGTCAAATTACACAGCGTGGGAAAATTCCAAAGAACTTTCCCACACTGTGTAAAATGACACAGAGCATTCTGATTGGTGGATTTCAAGACAACCAATCAGAGTGCTGTGACAGGTAAATGTAGAGACTTACCTGTCAGTCTCTTCATTTACCTGTCAGAGCACTCTGATTGGATGGCTTAAACCCACCAATCAGAGTCCTCTGAGCCTAATTGCAGGGCGGGGCAAGGCTTTGTAAGCCAAGGGAGGAGGACATTAGGTCCCCCCTCATTCTAATTTAGGGCCCCCACCCACCGCTCAGGGGTGGGGACCAGGGGGAGGACATTAGGTCCCCCCAATTCGCTTTTAGGGCCCCCACCCACCGCTCAGGGGTGGGGTCCAAGGGGGAGGACATTAGGTCCCCCCTAATTAGTATTTAGGGCCCCCACCCATCGCTCAGGGGTGGGGGCCTGGGGGAGGACATTAGGTCCCCCCTCATACAAATTTAGGGCCCCCACCCACCGCTCAGAGGTGGGGGCCAGGGGGGAGGACATTAGGTGTCCCCCCCAATTAGTATTTAGGGCCCCTACCCACCGCTCATGGGTGGGGGCCAAGGGGAGGACAATAGGTCCCCCCCTTATTTTACTTTAGGGCCCCCACCCGCTTTTCAGGGGTGGGGGCCGGGGGGGCAATAGGTCCCACCTTCAGATTAGAAGCCCCCACTCGCGCGGCATGGGTTGGCGCTTGGCAGGGGGGACGTGTTTTTTTTTTGTAAGCAGCCACACTGTTTAATAGACATGCCCCTACTCGCGGTATAGCGAGTAGGGGCATAATTTACTAATACTAAGTAATCTTTACTTAGTATTAGTAAAACTGGCTGAAAGACCAATTTAGGTCTTTCAGCCTTTTAATAGATAGCTCCCTAATACCGTGGGAATTAGGGAGTTATCTACTTATTCATTCCTGTCATTACATTGACAGGCTAAGTAACTTACATTTTATATGAATGTGTGTTACTTGATTGTTGTAAGTGTTGCAAATGCTTACAGCTGAATCCTGGCTATGTTTGCATACTTTTTATTTAAACTTGTATACAGTGTAACATTCTTCTTCTTCCACTGGGTAAGTATATTAATACTTAGGCAATACTGTGCTTCGGAACTTCGGCACTTTGACACCTCGGCAACTTTGGAACTTCAGCACTTCGTACATTCGAAAGTACCCAAATGTCCGAATTGCCCGAAATTCGTCCGAATTCATATTCGGCCCGAAACGAATTGCACATGTCTAATACATATGGCAATACGTTCGCATGGCGCAGTTGTTAAACGTTGAACAATTATTTTATGTTAACAAGTTATTGACACATTACAAAATTTATTGACTGTATTTCCCAGTTCCAAACCATGGAACGAATGAAAATGAAGCAGTGAGGTGAGAGGATTTTGTATTAGTATGTCACATTGGTTTGGACTAGATTATGTGAACCAGTGTGTAGCAACCACTTAGAAGAGAAAGAAGAGGGGATATAGGCATAGAGAAGGGGAAGGGGAAGGAGAGAAGAGAAGGGGAGGTGTAAAGGAAGGGAGAAAGATAGGAAGAAAAAAGAAAGAGATGTGAGAGAGTGACAGAAATGTATCTAAATGTATCTAACCAACATCTTAGATTAGCATCTGGTCATCGGCTGTTGGCCATTTGCCAATGCCTTTCTTCAAGCTAGGTATTTAGACCTTAAATGTGCCCAGCCTTGCCATTGTGTTTGGAATTATTTTATGGAACCACTTGGTTTGGCTAGAACCGATTCAAATTGATGGGTGTCGGCACAGTCCCAAAAAATGTGTTTGAGATTGCCTTCTGCTGTTCCACATCTCCAGCACATGGTAGTCACAGACTGGTACATTCGCGTCAATCTGCTAGGAACAATGCATCAGTATCTTAAGAGTATGTTTCCCAGTGGGAGAGGCATTTTGAGAATGCCTTTGTTAGGCATATTGCCATTTCCCATGTTGGGTAAGGGATTACAGTGTTTAGGTTTTTTTCCCACTTGGTCATATAAGGTAATTTGTTCATTAGTTTCGTACCAGATATTATATTGTAACATAACAATAGTGATTTTAGCGGTTTTGTTGGCGAATGAGAATTACAACAGTAACTGCCAAATGTGGTACATGTGCTGGGGTATAGATACGTGATATTTTTAGATAATAAAATATTTGCAATTCTAAGATAAGTGAATAGTTTGTGAGATGGTAATGAGTAGGCTTTTTGAAAATCAGGGAATTGCTTTATCCCTTCACTATCAAAGAGGGAAAATACATGCGTAATACCTTTTTGTACCCATGTTTTTAGTGAGAGGTCTGAGGAAATCGTTGATAAGGAATCCAGAGGAGCCAGGTATAGTAAAGAATTTGCAGATACTGCCACGCTAGTGCAGTTTTTCCAAGATTGTAGCATGAATTTAGTGCATGTCAGGCCTTTGGGCTCTAACGGTGAGGAGGTGGACCATCATGAGTTTGTGAGTGATGTATTGTTTTCACATGCGGATTTTAAGGGTAACCATAAGGGATTGGTCCTGCCTGTCAGCAAGTCTAAATTCTGGGCCATAACCGTGGCTTTGTAGTAGAGTTGAACAAAAGGGATACTCAAGCCACCTTTATTAAGAGGTAACTATAGTAGTCAAAACGCTACCCTGGGGGGCTTTCTCTTCCATATATGGGCTTTTATCATGGATTGGAATTTTTTGAGAAGAGAATTAGGGATTGCAATAGGTAGTGTCCTAAATAAGTATAGACGATGTGGGAGCGTCATAATTTTTATAGTATTTATTCTTCCCATCCATTACACCTCCAATTTCCCCCACACGTCTTATTGTTTAGAGAGGCTATTAAGTACTGTCAGGTGATTTTCCTGTAGGAGAGATTTGCTAGTTTTTGTTAGTTTTACTTTTACACCAAGATATGAGATTAATGTCTTGCGCCAGAACTTGTATGATTGTTGCAGTCGATCTGTAAGTGTTGAGGTGATACCTACAGGAAGTACCTGTGTTATCATGATATTGTTTTTGTAGTATGAGATCTGTCCATAGTCTGTCAAGGTAGAGCGTAAACTCAAGATACAGCGCTCTGGTTTTGTTAGAAAGAGTAGGATATCGTCCACGAACAGAGACAATTTTCTCTCTCCCATAGGTAACTGCAAGCCAGATATGTCAGGGTTGGACTTAATAGTGGCAATCAGAGGTTCCATGCACATAATGAAAATTAAGGGGGATAGAGGGCAGCCCGGCGAGAGCTATTTGTTATTGGGAATTGTCATGATAAAAAGCCTGTGTTAAAGATTTTTGCTGTGGGGTTTGTATAAAGAGCCATTATGCTCATTATGAAGGGCGGAGAGAAGCCTAGTGCTGATAGTGTGGCTGACATACACTGCCTGGCCAAAAAAAAAAGTCGCCACCAAAAAAAAGGTCACACACTCTAATATTTCATTGGACCCCCTTTAGCTTTGATTACAGCACACATTCGCTGGGGCATTGTTTCGATAAGCCTCTGCAATGTCACAAGATTTATTTCCATCCAGTGTTGCATTAATTTTTCACAAAGATCTTTCATTGATGAAGGGAGAGTCAGACCACTGTGGCCTTCTCCAGCAAATCCTAAAGATTCCCAATGGGGTTAAGGTCTGGACTCTGTGGTGGCAAATCCATGTGTAAAAATTATGTGTCTTGCTCCCTGAACCACTCTTTCACAATTTAAGCCCGACAAATCCTGGCATTTTCATCTTGGAATATGCCTGTTGTCATGGCAGGGGTGCATAACTCGTTACTGCACTATAGAATATTATCCTTTAATGGAATTTGTGCAATGCATGTCTTGTAGAGATGGAATATTGTCAATGGGGTTAATTTGATTGTATGAAAGGTCAGATGACAGAAGGGGTCATGTAAATTGCATAGGAATGTGAAAAGGGTTTTACCATATGGATGGATCCTGTGAATTAATCAAAGGCTCTGCAAGGTGTGATATTCTACACTTGAAAAGCCTGAATGTCTGGCTTCAGCCATATGGCCTTTACTTCGTAATTGATGAGTAGTGATGTCCCGAACGGTTCGCCGAACGGTTTGCCGAATGGTTCGCCACGGACGGCAAACATAAACATAAACTTTGACCCTGTACCTCACAGTCAGCAGACACATTCCAGCCAAGCAGCAGCAGACCCTCCCTCCCAGACCCTCCCACCTCCTGGACAGCATCCATTTTACATTCATTGTGAAGCTGCATTCTTAGTGAGCTGTCCAGGAGGTGGGAGGGTCTGGGATTGGCTGGAATGTGTCTGCTGACTGTGAGGTACAGGGTCAAAGTTTATGTTTATGTTCGCCGTCCGTGGCGAACCGTTTGGCGAACCGTTCGGGACATCACTATTGATGAGTCAATCTCTTTGATATGTTAATGGCCATTAGCCTTGTTCTAGTATCACATCCAAAAGAAAAAAAACATTGTTTATCCACAAAATAATAATTAAGCCTCATTTTTGTTATATTTGGAATGTCACAAGTGCCATCTCCTAAACAAGCCCAAACATCTTGGGCATAATTTAACCATAGGGAATTGGGGATTGTGTTGTCTGCTATATTGGGTCGCAAGTAAGAAGTATGACATGTCTATGGAATTGGAAAATAATAAATTCGTAGATGCAATTATTATTTCTGTGGCAGGTACATAAGAGAAGATAGAACCAAATGTTTTCATTTAAATTGATGTGGGTCTGGACACAAGGGGGTGGTCATATCTATAGATATGCCTTCACTCCACCTCTGGGTGAGGCGTTGTACTCTAATGATCCTGAATGGTACATTGTACTTGCAGAATCTAATTCTAAGTGAGTCGCCACCTTTTCTACCAGAGACCCTCTGGGGCAGAAGTATGTACTTTGAAGACCTGAGTTAGTGATTAGGACTTTCTATTATTTTATTCCTTTTGCTTTTATCTGTTGTTGGTGTAAATCATTTTGATTGTCATCTATATTTTTGTATGCACTGTGACTTTTTTGTTCATAATAAATATTCCCTTATTAAGTTCTGCCTTTGTCCGGTAAAGAATGATGTTTCCTGAAGAGACAAATTAGTATTTTTGCAGTTCCTTAAATATTGTGCTAAGTTGTATTTGGTGTTTTTTTTTATTGATTTACCTGGGGGACCAAGGCACCCCATTTATAAATTTTCTTGGTGGTGGCAGCGTTAAAATAGTAATACTGACATACCCCACTTTTAAGTACACAATGGGATGAGAGCATGTATGTAAAACGAAAATGTACTTAAAGTGAAGCAATACCTTTTTTCACTTCCCAATGCATGTACTGCATTGCAATAGTCATTTACAGGCACAACTGATACTGCAACTGCAGATTTCCAGTGATTTTATTTTCAGTGATTGTACCATTTCCAGATTCCAGATTGTAACATTTATCTTTAATGTTTTACTCATGTGACAACCTTAAACTGGGAGGAAAAGTAAAATAAACCTGCCTACTGGGCCTTTTTCTGTCAATACAGTGCCAGTTTGTATTTGTTAGCAGCTTATTCCCACACTTTGTTAAGAAACACCTCTTCATCACTTTAAGCATTTATGGTTTAACTTTGAATCCTCAGAATTGTGGCTAATGCAGCTAAGCTGCTAAGTCATAGTTATAGAAAATGGCAGGGTAAACCCTTTTCACTGGATGGCAGCAGTTTGCAGAATACGTAGGGGCAGAAAAAAATATATATGTTCAGCTAGCAGTAGACATTATAAATTTGAGATGATTAACCTGTGCCATGTCAGAAGGTGTGAAAAGTTCTTGCCCCAATGACACTGAACTGAGCTGCTCTGGGCGAGAATAGAACCTTCCATTTCCTGTTCACTCATGGACAGAAGAGGTGCGGGAATGTCTGTACTCGCGAGGCACCTTTACGTACACTCGCGGGTATGTCTGTACTTGCGAGTGTACTTAAAATGAGTGTATGTAAAGCGGGGTATGCCTGTAGTTATATTATTATGTTTAAGTGTGGGTGGTGTTAAGGGGGATTTTGTCATTATTTCCAGTCTAGTGCAGACACATAGTGAATTTTAACCCTTTCACCATCACAACTACATCACGCACACTTTTGAAGTAGGGTGCGTTTGTGACAAATTGGTGGCACAGCGGTGGGATAACTAAAAAGATTTTTCATCTTTTAGTACCAGATTTTAGTGTTGCTGGACACTGTGAGACATGGGGACACTGACTCACTAGGGGAACATGGGGACAATGGGAGATATGGGGACACTGAGACACTAGGGGACACAGAGACATGGGGACACTGAGAGACACCAAGAACACAGGGAGACATGGGATACTGAGACACTAGGCACTAGGACACTAGGCACACTGGCTGGGAGACATGGGGACACTGAGAGACTAGAGCCACTAGGAGAAATGGGGCCACTGTGTCCCTAGTGTCTCCGGGTCCCCATGTCCACCAGTCTTTTACCGTCCCCATGTCAACAGTTTCCCCTAGTGTCCCCAGGTCTCCCAGTGCCCCCTAGTGTCCCTATGTCTCCCAGTGACCCTATGTCTCCCAGTGTCTCAGTGTCGCCATGTCCCCTAGTGTCTCAGTGTCCCCAGGTCTCCCAGTGCCCCCTTATGTCCCTATGTCTCTCAGTGTCCCTATGTCTCCCAGTGTCTCAGTGTCCCCATGTCCCCTAGTGTCTCAGTGTCCCCAGGTCTCCCAGTGCCCCCTAGTGTCCCTATGTTTCCCAGTGTCCACTAGTGTTTCAGTGTCCCCATGTCTCACAGTGTCCCCTAGTGTCTCAGTGTGCCCAGGTCTTTCAGTGTCCCCTAGTGTCTGTGTCTCCTAGTGTCTGTGTCACCATGTCTCCCTGCAGCCTTTCCCCCCATCCCTCACTTAACTGAGCTGTAGGCTGTCTCAGCAGGCTTGGAGATGCTGTCTGGGCTCTCTGTGCAGAGCTGCTCCCCCGCGGATCATTGAGTAGAGAGAGGCAGGGAGGGAGATGCTGTAATTTCCTATCCCTGCCTCTCTCCACACACACAGTGACTCCTACTGGCCAGTGCTGGTATTGCAGAATAATCTCTGTTTATACGGAGACTGACATTTGTATTGCCGGTATTACTGCAATACCTGCACCGGCTAGGCAACCTCAAATACCAGAGAAATACCGGCCAGGTGGCAACCCTAAATCAAGGGGACTATTCCATGGTCATGGTCCTGGATCTGACGCTCCATCAGCCCCTATGTTAATTTGGCCCTGACTCTGGGGCTTCTTTGCATCCTCTGGCACTGAAAACCTGTAGCGTGTGGAAGGCCAGATGCATTTATTGAAGTATCAGGAAATCCTGGGAGAAAACATGAGGCCATCTGTGAGGAAGAAAGCTGCAATGTTTATATTGCAAGGATTAGACTGCCTCTAGTATCTGTCTACCACACAGCCCTCTAGAGACATGTCTTGCTGTTTCAGGAACATCCAGCTTTAAGTCCCCAATAGAAAAGCATTGAACCAATGATTTCTTATGGGTAAGACATATTGAGCATGCGGCGCTCACCACGCATGTGCATTTGGTTCCTGCATGTGAATTTGGTGCTGATGTTGGAAGAGGAGATGAAGCACTGAGGGACCCTGGCGCTGGGATAAGGTAAACAAAAAACAATATATTTGCCGGAGAGTGGCACATGTGGGGGAGTGGGCAGAATCTTCCTGGCTGAACAGTTGACAGTCCACAATGGAGGATTTACACACACACACAAATATTAATTTCTGGAATTAACCATTTTTCAAAGACTGCAGAGACAGGGTTCCATACGATGAAGTGGTTATTGTGCTTTCAGTGACCCACACTAACATTAGGAAATGTAACCTATTTCATAATTTAAACTACTGTACTTAGTAATAAATGTTGCCTGAACATCTGAAATGAGAAGAATAAGAATTTTTCAAACCAATACTTGTTAGAAGTTTATGTAAGTTTATATATTTCAAAGTAATAATGAAATGTATGATTACTGAGATTGTAATTTAACTAGACCAGAAAACAAAGTCTACAGAGCTATGAATCAAAGTAAAGTATTTTCACATGGGATAGCTTTCAAACTAAGTATTATCAGGTACAGACATGATCCCAAACTTTGAACCCAGGCTCAGGATAATAGTATTATCCATTCCAGAACTATTTTAAGATTTTTATTTTGTTACATTTTATTAGCAAAATGAATATTTTGCAGACTAATTGAAAGTGACAACTATGTACCTAGACCATAAATGCTTACGTCGGTTAGGTTGTATTTGAAAGGCCAACTCATATGCTTTTTACATCCAGGCAACACAGAGATCTTGTTATTTCATTCTTTTTTTTTTTTTAAATAGCGTATTAGGCACACAGGGGCTACTATAGAATTACTTCATATTTTACCATTTAGAGGCAGGGTAGCTGCGTTTTACATGATGGGCAACATGAGCAGAACAGTGTCTATAATAAAGTACAGTATGTTTCAACATCCTTGATCCGATCTTTATGTGTGTAATGCAGATTTGTGTCTGCATCCAACTTTCCAAGTTCCAGTCAATGGATGATTGCACTGTTTACAATTTTTTAATTATGCTGTTTGTTTACAGGTTTTAGTCATTAACTCTTTGCCATACCTCCCAGGTCAGACTCATCTAGATCTAAGTCTCTATATAACCTGAAGTAATTCTTTATTTGGAGCTCAGAATGTTAGGTCTTTGTATAAATCACAGAGCTCCATAGCTATAAACCTAAAAGTGATATAACACATTAAGTAATAATTGTAATAGTTTTTAATAGGAATACTTCTGTTTGCTTGACTGAATCTGAATGAGCAAATCATTTATATTGTGTGGACACTATATACAAATTAGACAGCTTTCTCTGGGAAATTTGCAAAATTGACAAGGGAACATGTTTTAAGCCGTAATAACCAACTTGAAAATGACACTTCAGCTATCCAGGTCAGCTATTTCAGGCTCAGATATGCAGTTCTTTTATTGATTTCCCGCAATTTCTGATATAGAGAATAAAATCATTTGTGGTTCCCTGGTGCTTTATGCTGAAGATTCTGTATTCTCTGAACAGAATAATGCTTACAAATAACACCAGTAATTTTAGTAGACAGAAGTATTGGCAAATCCAGACCAGTTCACGGTAGGTCATCCAGTCAATATATATTTATTTTAGTCCTTCTGACTCTACCACATTACTGGTTGGTGGTTGTTAGAAGACATGAATGGTCCTGCCCTAGTGGTCCTGGGAAGAATATATGAACCTACAGGAGACCATATATCTCACTTCTTGCCCTTCAAAGTTTTCTCTAGATGGTCCTAGAGTAGGATTTCATATTCTAGTGCTGCTAGTGTGTGAAGAGTGCCTATCCGGAGATAAAGTAGACTGATGGATCCATATAGTTATTGGGTTTATCTACAATGGCTTATTAGTCTAGATGTGTTTGAAGGAATATTCCAAGCGCTCACTGTGGTGGTTAAGGTGCCAAGGGTGCCCTGGTGCTCTTGTGCTCTCATATTGTGCATAATCAAACTACCTTAGAATGTTCTTACCAGGCATCCACGTGGCACCACCATGTGCTTCCACCATTGACGATAAAGAGCTGGACGCAGCTAAGCAGGAGCTTCTGTAGCTCTCCTGAGCTAACCTTTGTAGTGCAGGGCTAACTCTTTGGCTGAGAATGTCACTTCGTTCAGGCAGAGAGATTCCAGCTGTACATCACTAGTAGTGGAGGAAGTGGATGCCAGGTGAGAATATTGTCAATACAATGTTAAACACAGATCTGCACACACCAGTCAAGCCATAAGACTTGCTTTTCCCACAGAAATCTCACATTTGCAGTGATGTTAACACTGCAAGAGATTTTGGGCGGGTGTATAGACCTCTCTTTACAGGAAGTGTTTAGGAAAGCTGTGTAAGTCACACATATGGAGCTGTGACTATGGTGCATAAACAAAGTGATTTACCTCCTAAATGGCAGAGAATTGAGCAGTGAAACTGCAGCGGCATGATCTATACACCAAAACTGCGTAATTAAGCTAAAGTTGTATTGCTTACTGTAGTGTCCCTTTAACTCACAAGTGAAAACATACACTTTATGACTTACAGTGGACTGAAAGTAAAAGAAAAGAAAAATAAATAATGAAATACCCTGACCAAATGTATTGTAAATAAACTGCTAGTATTTTTGTGAATACATATTCCCAAAATTGCAGCAGAATGTAATCTTTTTTAATCTAATACCCATTTACAATAAACACAATTACCTAACTAAAACATGACATCTGAACAAAGAGCACTTATGTGTGCTATGAACTGTATTTCCCTTTTGCCTGTTGTCATGCAGTCCTTGGTACATTAAAGGACCACTATAGTGCCAGGAAAACATACTCGTTTTCCTGGCACTATAGTGCCCTGAGGGTGCCCCCACCCTCAGGGACCCCCTCCCGCCCGGCTCTGGAAGGGGAAAGGGGTAAAAACTTACCTTTTTCCAGCGCTGGGCGGAGAGCTCTCCTCCTTCTCTCCTCCTCCATTCCTCCTCCTGGGCTGAATGCGCACGCGCGGCAAGAGCTGCGCGCGCATTCAGCCCGTCGCATAGGAAAGCATTTACAATGCTTTCCTATGGACGCTGGCGTGCTCTCACTGTGAAAATCACAGTGAGAAGCGCGCAAGCGCCTCTAGTGGCTGTCAATGAGACAGCCACTAGAGGATTAGGGGGAAGGCTTAACCCATTCATAATTATAGCAGTTTCTCTGAAACTGCTATAATTATGAAAAAATGGGTTAAGCCTAGAAGGACCTGGCACCCAGACCACTTCATTAAGCTGAAGTGGTCTGGGTGCCTAGAGTGGTCCTTTAAGCAAAACAAACTACTGTAGAATGTGTAAGGTGAAGATTATTTTAGTAACTCTGTAAGATGCAGAGAGACTGACCGTAACTACACTGCACAAATTAGTTTCTCTGCCAGATGAGGATTAGCTCTGGATCAGATGATGAATTGTTAGAAAGGTTTATTTTAAAACAATGTGTTTTGCACTGCAAAGCAAACGTCACACAATATGCAAGTTTTAGGAATGAAGATTGCACAAGCAAAAGTTAAATAACAACTAAGCTAAATTTTAAAAAGTAATATCTCCTATCAATTTTTTATCCTTTATATTTTCTCGTATTTTTAAACTTGAAAATAGCAAGTTTACATAATGTGTAACACAAACAACTAAACTGATATTTAAAAAATAAAATACATATTATTCAAGTCAGATGTATGATTACACTTTGCAACACTATCTAGTCATATAATTTTCCAAACACAAAACTTGAAAATAAATCTTTGTTGGATATTGTAACAAGAAATGTACATGACCCAATGAATAAGAATTGTTGGCTACATTGGGAGCATGAAATCAAATTAGTTTGATTTTAATTTTAAGATATGCTTGCATCCTTAGATAAAAGGCAACATTCTTGAAGATCTGTTTTAAAACTGCAGGCTTTAAAAACATTAATTTGGCTCATACTTCCCTTTATGACAATAAACAGTGTTCTGATGAGTAATGTGTCAGAAAACTCTGCAGAGACCGTGAAAGACATTAAAATTTTTCATTGGCAGAAAAAAAGAAAAAAGGAGAAAAAAAAAATATTTCTTACTATCACTCAGTAAGGAACCACTTCACGCTTGGGTCTGGGATGTTCGCGTCCAATTGTACACTCCTGTCATGTGAACAGATGGAAGCGAAAGATCTCAGCTTTCACTCGAGATGGGTTAGAGGTCTAATGCCTAAAAAGGTGGGCTAGACAGGACCCAACAGCGGGAGCTTTCTATATAGTGACAGTGAGAAATCTAGGAGGCCTGAAAAGAGGGTACCAGCACCATAGCAGGTTCACAGCAGACCGGCACCAGCTAAACATCAGACTTGTATAGATGCTTCAAATCTAAAAGCATGTCTAATCCAATTACAAGCAGATTGGAAACTATCTGTATACCTCCCATATAGCATATTCTTGTAGGCTTAAAACAAGCCTCTTTCCCTAGTCAGTCTTCACTGTTGTTTCTCTATCAATTCTGTATACCCAGTGAGTCCCCCTCCAGCACTCAGAGCTAATCCTATTTACTCAGCCTATCAATTTAACAGCTTTAAATATTCACATCTTTAGATGGACACAACTGAAAACATTACCCACACTCGGTAACAGAGAAAGAAAGCGTCTGGGGATAAATAGTATTGGCTTGCACATGCTGGCAGCATTTGTAATAAAGAACTTGAGATGTCGGGAAAAAAAATCTTATATCCAATACAATTTAATGGTTATCTCTCCTAAATGCAAACAACATCACAAAAATTATTTTTTTTGACATTTTTATTATCAGAGATTGGCAAGATTTCATTGATTTCTTTATGTATTTTTACAGTTATTAAAGTTTTGTTAACAGAAGTATCTTCTTAAGAGATGCCTATACCAAACTGGAATATTAAACTTGTAATTTCTTTTTATTGAACATGTTTAATATGTTTTATTGAATAAGTCTGTAAGTATTTTGTTCTAGATTTAGAGCATCTTTCAAGCATCTTTCATAATGAAACAAAGCATATTACAAAACTATGAAATATCCCACCATTCTGCATCTGTATAATCTGAATAAAGGTCTTGATTTAATATTTGTGGATAAGATTTTTAAATAATTACAATCTATTAGGAAAACATTTCAAATGATTTATCTACAAAAATTCCCACTGTGATATCGGTAGATAGATCATTTGAAAAGTTTTTCTAACAGACTGTTTTCATTATCCCAAAATATTAAATCAAGGTCAATATGTTTAAGACACCTTTGTTAATGGATAGTTACAGAATATGTAATATTTGTTACAAACTACAGTCAATTTATATGTGTGTATATAGGTTTACATTGCATGTACTGTTTATTTATTTGCATCTGCAAGAAAGCCATTTAACAATAGTCTACCAAAAAGCCTTCATGTGATAATTATCAGTTTTAATACATTTAAATTTATGTAAAACACGAGAAGTCAGCTTTTTAATCTTAGATTTGTTTTGGCTTTGTTTGTTTCATGCAGATAATTGTAAGATCAGCATTGTTTGCTGAGGTGTACAAGTCATCATATATATGTACACCATAGGCACTATATGACCATATACTGTAATTAAATCCGCATTATATTTACCCAAGTTGGGTGTTTTAAAAAAACAAAACAAAAAAAACAACAAAAAAAAAGCTTGGAGCTTGGATTTGAAGTTATATGTGTGTGTGTGTGTGTGCGTGTGTGTGTGTATATACTCACTCACATACATGCAACATATATTGCAGTGTTGTAAAATAAATAACAGAATGAATATCATTTGCATAATGGTAATAATGCATGGGAGTTTCAAGCAGTTGCTGACACTTTCCCTGAATACCAGAAGAATCTTTGACACATAATGGTCTAAGTATCCTGCTGCTAACTAGAATGATTCTTCACTCCAAGTGTGTGGCACTCGTAAAATCTACTAGGCAGTGCCACTGGCCGAGTCTGTGCACCTTACAGACCACACAATAACTCAATAGGAAAGAGGAACCTTAAAATTCCTTTCTAATCTGTATTCAGCTTCCCTTGACTGGTTTATCTGTCTTTTGTTATCGATGCTCAGCCTTTAAAATGGGAAAGGTCACTGGGTCACATGTTCTATTCTTTAGTTTCTATTTATCAAGAAGAGAGATGCTTTCTATTTTCTAAAATGCTTTTGGCTCACGAAAAATAAAAGAACGGCCGTCTGGCTACTGTGCAGCCAATATTTCTACAGATTTAATTTATCTCTTGCATGTGCTGCAGGTGGACCCACACCTCACATTAGAAGTGCATTTAAATGGAACAACAAATATGTTTCAATATAGCAAAGAAATCACCAAGATTTAGAATAGGACCAATAAATTAATAAAATAAAGATTGGTGAGCCGGAGGGAAAAAAAACGAAAATTCTTCAAAACCCTGGGTTACGTCTTCAACACAAATACAGGCAAATTCCAAGAAGATGCTGTCATCGATAGTTATGAGAAATCAGGGAAGTGGTTACAACTGTTTTCTGTGGAGGAAAAAAGACTAGAGAGATAAAAAGATGAGAATGAAAATTAAGCAAGTCCACATGTTTACATTCTTTTATAAATGCATTTGCATCTCCCCCTACAATTTCCCAACCAGCTGACACTTTTCCAGGCATTATAGAGACACTCCATGTCTACATATGTGGGAAGCTGGAACACAGTTTTTTGACAAGGAAATAACTTCTAATTTCTCATAATGCTGACACTCTGGAGATAAATATATATTTTTTTGTTTTGATGTGAATCCAGAAAACCACGTGCGAGCTGCCGAATCTCAATACAAATTACAAAGACTTTTGGTTAGGTGACCTTATGTAAAGATAACTACAGTGATTACATATATAAAGTTTAGGGGATAACTCTCAAAAGAAATAGACTAGGCCATAGCCACTCTTCATTCCATAACACTTTTTTTACAGGGATCGTAATGGGGTGAAGTTACAAAGGTTGCCTGGACTAGACAACCCATTTGGCTTCGAATGTCTACATTTTGTAGCCCACTTTTATTTCAGTATTTAAAATATACTATGAGATTCAAAATATAGATGTAGTTTATGTTTCTCTCCATATCTTAACAGGTTTAGGCAACCTTTGACACTCCAGACATGGTGAAGTGCCGAAGGTTGCCAACGTATGTCTTAAAACATGGATAATTCTAAAAGGAGAGAAGCATTAACACCCAGCACTCCCAAGTAACCAGGTCCTGCAGAATCTTCTCAGCAGACTGGGCCCCTTAAAACAGCATTAACACCCAGCACTCCCAAGCAACCAAGTCCTGCAGAATCTCCTGAGCAGAGGTATCATCTCTGGAAGATCTACTCAAGAATTCCTGCATTACTGTTTCCTTTAGACTCTTATTTTAAAATTGTGTTCTATTCCATCTCCCTCCCTATACTATCACTACTTAATTGATAACTATATCTCCTATCCTGATCTTCTGTTTTTGTTTTTCTTAAAGTTGGTATGATTATGTCATTTTAAGTTCATTCTCTAAGACTCTTTGTTAATTGTTTGTTTAGCTAGTGTTACTACTCTCACTGATAATCTTGTAAATTTATGTTCATGGTTTATGACTTTCACTTATCTGATCCTTCATATCTTTTTATCCAAGATGTTCTCTCCTCTGGTTTTTTCATCTCTAATTAATTGCCTCAATAGCCCCATGTCTCCCCACCCATAATAGTGTGTTTTATTTCTTTTTTTTTCTTTTTTTCTAACCTCAGACTTTATATTTCAGACTGGGCCCCTTAAAACAGCATTAACACCCAGCACTCCCAAGCAACCAAGTCCTGCAGAATCTTCTGAGCAGAGGTATCATCTCTGGAAGATTGCCCACCATCCCACCCCATGGTCATTACCATAGATAGTGCAAATCAGCTGGTTTCCAAAACACATCAATCAAGTCACTAAACCTCTCCTCACCTGAAATCCTCTGTTAACATACTGCATCCTTACAATGGTTTAAACACTCATTGATATTTGTGTGTGTGTATGTATGTGATTTGTATATATATATGTGTGTGTATATATATATATATATATATATATATATATATATATATAATCTACATATCTATATAATACACATTTTCTCTAACGTTCTCACTTTTTTTCACTTTAACAATAACTTCTCTCATTACTAAAATATCCCAATCCTTTTTGCTAATCTGTCCCTGGCAACAACATCTTCATTACTTCCACCTTATTACCCTCCCCTCTCTATTCATCCCATGCACTCTACACATACCTTTCCAGCCTATCTCCACCAACTCCTCCCAAATCCTCTACATACATACCCTCCTACAAAACTTTCAAATCCTACTCCCACCTTCACTTCCTTTCTATCCTTCTGCTCCTAGCAGCTGGTGATGTCTCTCCAAACCCCGGTCCCATCTCGGCAAACTCACTACATACTAACCCAAGGATCCACACTAATCTCATACCCATCTCATGTTCCTCTAAATCCTCCTTCAATACTGCCCTCTGGAACGCATGCTCTGTTTGCAATATTACTAAATCCACTGCTGTCCATGACTTCTTCATCTCTCGTTCAATAGATTTACTAGCCTTAACAGAAACCTGGCTCTCCCCCTGTGACACTGCTATCCTTGCATCTTTGTCCTTCGGTGGTCGTCAACTTACCCACAAACCAAGAAACTCTGAATGCAAAGGTGGTGGTGTAGGGTTTCTCCTCTCCCCTCACTGCTCCTTTAAACCTTTACCCAGCCCCCCTTCCATCTCTTTCCCATCATTTGAAATACATTCAATCCACCTTTTCAAACCCTTCTCTGCTAACATTGCTGTTATTTAGCATCCCCATGGTTCCCCTCTTCGCTTCCTTGACCACTTTGCTGCCTGGCTACCCTATTTCCTCTAATCTAAAATTGCATCCTTAATTCTCGGGGACTTCAATATTCCTATTAACCCACCTTTGGCCTCTAAACTACTTTCAATTACTTCCTCCCTCGGGCTATCACAGTGGGCTAATTCTCCCACCCATGTAGCTGGCAATACCCTTGACCTAATCTTCTATTATGCATGTACAGTATCTAATATCTGCACCACTCCATTTCCTCTCTCTGATCACCACCTCTTATCATTTGCTCTTGTGTACCCCCTCACCCAACAACCTCAGCCTAACCCCCCTCAACTCAGGAAGGACCTTAATTCTCTTGATCTCCAGCAGTTGTCAGCTGATATTGATTCACGACTGCTGTCCATTCCTTCCCTCTCCTGTTCTTCACTGGCCATCTCCGCATATAACACTACCCTCACCTCTGCCTTGAATGCTGCAGCACCACTCCTAACAAGCACCTCGAGGAGGACCCGCCCCCAACCATGGCATACTAAATCAACACGCTACATGCAAAGATGCTCCCATTGTGCTGAACGCTCCTGGAGGAAGTCTCGCACCCAGTCAGACTTTCTCCATTATAGATTCATATTGTGTTCATACAGCGCAGCCCTTGCCCTTGCCAAACAGTCCTACTTTTCCTCTCTTATTAGTTCATGCTCCTGCAATCCCAGGCGTCTCTTTGACACCTTTAATTCTCTTCTTCGCCCTGCTGTGGCCACCCCCCAAACTAACCTTACTGCTGATAACGTTGCATGTTACTTTACTGACAAGATTGAACAGCTAAGGAAAGAATTCTCCCCTCCTTGCCATTCTGTTTCTCAACCACACATAGATCATGCCTTTCTTACCCTTCAGACATTCTCCCCGGCTACTGACCAAGAGGTGGCTGCTCTTCTCTTTTCCTCTCGCCTCACCACTTGCCCGCTTGATCCTGTCCCATCTCACCTTATTAGATCTCTCTCCACTTGTCTCGTGCCTTCCTTAACGCACATCTTCAACTGCTCTCTCTCTTCTGGCATTGTCCCTGCTGACCTTAAACATGCCACTGTAGTACCTATACTAAAAAAAAATCCCTCGACCCATCCACCCCCTCTAACTATAGTCCCATATCCCTGCTCCCTTTTTCCTCAAAGCTTCTGGAAAGACTTGTCTTTACCTGTGTGTCTCATTTCCTCAATTCCAACTCTCTCCTTGACCCTCTTCAATCTGGCTTCCGCCCTCTCCACACTACTGAGACTGCGCTTATCTAAGTTACTAACGACCTAATCGCAGCTAAATCCAAAGGCCACTACTCCATACCAATTCTTCTTGACCTCTTTGCAGCCTTTGACACTGTTGATCATGCTCTCCTTCTTCAAACTCTTCAATTGCTTGGTCTCTGTGACTCTGTCCTTTCGCAGTTTTTCTCTTATCTCTCCCAATGCTCATTCAGTGTCTCCTTTTCTAATGATACTTCTTTACCTCGTCCTGACTCGGTTGCAGTCCCCCAAGGCTCAGTCCTTGATCCCCCTCTATTTTCTCTTTATACTGCCTCTCTTGGCAAACTTATTACCTAATTTGAATTCCACTACTACACTGATGACAACCAGATATATCTCTCCTCCACGGACCTCTCTCCTGTTGTCCTGCAACGTGTCACTGGTTGCCTTTCTTCCATCTCTGGCTGGATGTCCTCCTGCTTTCTGAAACTTAATCTCTCTAAAACTGAGCTCCTTGTCTTTCCTCCTCCTAATACTGATCTTCCTCTTTCGCTCTCCGTTCAAGTTAGTGGTATCCACATAAGTCCATCCTTGCAAGCGCACTGTCTTGGCATCATACTTGATTCTGGCCTCACCTTTGAGTCTCACATCCAGTATGTTGCCAAATCCTGTAGATTCTATCTTAAAAACATAGCCCGCATCCGCCCCTTTCTTACGCAAGATGCTACCAAGGAGCTTGTCCATGCTCTAGTAATTTCCCGCATGGATTATTGTAACCCCTTCCTGATTGGTCTTCCCAAAAGCCGTACTGCACTGCTACAGTCCATAATGAACGCTGCTGCCACACTGATTTTCCTCTCTAGTCGGTTCTCTCACACCTCACCCCTCTGCCAGTCCTTACATTGGCTTCCTGTATGATATAGGAGTCAATTCAAGGTACTAACTCACACCTACAAAGCACTGAACAACTCTAGCCCCTCTTATATCTCCTCACAGATCCATAGATATGTCCCTTCTCAGTCTCTCCGCTCTGCCCGTGACCACCTCCTCTCCGTTGTCCGCACCCGTACAGCCAACTCACGCTTGGAGGACTTCTCGCGGGCAGCTCCCTTCCTATTGAATAGCCTGCCTACCGCCATCAGACTCTCCCCTAGTCTTGCATCTTTTAAGAAGTGCCTTAAAACCCATCCCTTTAGGAAAGCTTATGGCCTCCCAGAGTAACCTCTACCTTACATACCTGTCTATTGCTCTCTCCTAAAGGGCAGCACTCTACTCTCTCCTTCCGCTCTGCTTCACTCCCACCTTGTTTGATTGCTATTTCCTGTCCTAATGTGTCTTATACCCGACCTTCTATAGACTGTGAGCTCGTTTGAGCAGGGTCCTCTTCAACCATAGTTCTTGTAAGTTTTCTTGTAATTGTCCTATTTATAGTTACATCCCCCTCTAACATATTGTAAAGCGCTACAGAATCTATTGGCGCTATATAAATGGCAATAATAATAATAATAATAATAATATGGTCTTCAACATCACTATTAGCAGGCACATCAATAAACGGCCATATCAAGCACCACCTAGTACCAAGATTAGTACATAGTAGTAAATAAGGCCACCTTGGCAAAAGGATGAAACATTTCTATGATAAAGGGAACATAATCTTAAAGATGTTAACATCCTTATGGCACAATGAATGAATAAAATCCCTTAAACTGGCATTCAGGACCATCTCAATTATCAGTCTGTGCCAGACTCATAATGAACTTATCAATGCTACATAAACTAGTATCGACATCCACGTACTTATGCACATATTGGTAAAAGCTCTGCAATTAGGGATGGAAACACCAAGAGACTGGCATTACTGATGGGTCCTAAATCATGTTTGTTACAAATTGTATAGAGTTATTATTGTTAATTATTTTTTTGTGAATATATATTTTATTAGGCGTTTCCAGTATTTCAATTTCAGTTGTATCATATCATAAGAAGGCATTTATAGGGACACGCAGGTCCCATTAATTGCACTTAGTGCTTATCGCCTTGAAACATAAAAGGAGAACAGAAAAAAGGAGGGGGAGGGGAAAGAAAATGCATTCAAGTAAACAGGCAGTGGTGACATGCAGGTCACCTTTTAAGACACAAGTAACATTTACGTGGTGGACTCGCAGGTCCTATGAAATGTAAACAGTGGGTGGTACTTTCACATGCTCTATAGGGTGACAGTGTGGACACGCAGGTCCTGTTCCACCAAAGGGTAAGATTCGTGGCAGGAGGTAATGGTCACTGCTTGTGTTTCATTGCCTTTTGCCGGTCTCAGCCTGGTGCCATTAGTTATTATGTATTATATGGTGGGCCTACTAGTCCCCCTGTCCTGTATGTGTGTTTGTACCACTCTCCCGCATTTTATGTAGTCGCCTGTTGCATAGGCGTTTACTCGTTGGACTCGCTGGTCCCAGAACTCCTTTTACATTGGTCCTATATTAGTTTTGTTGTGATGTGGCCGGGGTATAGGGAAGAGGAGGGAGGAAAGAGAGTGGGGGGGGGAGGGGGGGAAAGAGGTTTGGGGTGTACAGTACCAGTCACAATTGTCTGGACCGTCAGGTGCGGTCTCAGGGTCTAGTTAAGTGGTGGTGTCTGTCGCTGTGAGGAGATGTCTATTGTGGTGTCTGGTACTAGGGCTGCTTCTCGTCCTTCGTTTGGATGTTGGACGGTTATATTGTCTGCCCCAGTCATTGAGTTTGTCTGTGAACCCGGCTCCCACCGTTGTCAGGATCCAGTATTTTTGTGTTCTGTCCGTAGATTTCATGTGTATTTCTTCCGTCCCCCTTAAGGCCTCCATTTGTGTGAGCCACTTGTCCGGTGTAGGTGCGTCCTTGCGTTTCCAGTGTTGTGGGATGAGCTGCTTTGCTACATTAAGTATCCTAATAGTAATTGATCGTTTGTATCTATTACTTGGTATGGTAGTGTGATGGAGGAGCATTGCAGCGGGGTCAAAGGGGGGTGGCTGGTCCGTGAATATCTTTAGCATTGTATGTATCCCCCGCCAAAACGGTTGTATCTCTTCGCACTCCCACCAAATGTGTAGGAACGTCCTGAGTCCCACCCCGCATCTCCAACATTGTGCTGATTGGTCTGGGTATATTTTGTGTAGGGCAGCTGGGGTGCGGTACCAAAGCGTGAGTAGTTTATTTGCTGTTTCTTGGTGTTTGCTGAACGCTGCGCAGTGGTGTGTTAACAAGCACATCTTTTCCCATTCCCCTTCGCTAAAGCTGTGGTTCAGTGCGGGTTTCCCATTTTCCTTTGAACCTGGGCAACTCCGTTGGGATTTGTATCTGTAGTGAGTTGTATAAGGTGGATACACCGTGGGGGAGGGGTTCTGGGTCGAGACACAGTTGTTCAAACCACGTGGGGGCGCGCCCCAGTGCTTGCCCCTGGGGGAGGGTCTTAAGGTAGCTCTTCAGCTGTGCGTATTTGTATTCCTGTGCAAAGGTGGTAGTGTGTTTGCCTATAATTTCTGTAAGGGTCCTCGGGCCTGTCTGAGTGTATACCTGGTGTAACCTGGGTAGGGGGTCTGGGATAAGGTCTCTGAAGGCCAGGGGGTCGAGTCCTGGTGGAAACTCCATATTATGTGTCAGGGGGGTCAGTAGTGATGGGTATGGGGCGAGGCTGCCTCGGGCTGCCATCCTGTGCCACACCTGTAGGGTGGATTTCACGTATATGGGTATGTTTCCTCGCTTCCCTGGTGGTAACCATGGGGCGAGCGCTATGGGGATCCCTAGTTCTGCCTCTTCCACCGACTTCCACAGTTTATGTATGTTGTCTTTCGACCATTCCAAGATTCGCAGGAGGTGACAGGCGGCGTAATAGAGGTGGAAATCTGGTAGCGCCATACCCCCTTTGTCTTTCGGTTGTGTGAGTTGTGAGAATTTGAGCCTGGGTCTCCTCCCGTTCCACACATATCCCCCTAGTACCTTGCGAAGAGAACTGAAGTAAGTTTGGGGAATACATATGGGCATTGCTTGCATCAGATATAGAAGCCGAGGGAGAAAATTCATTTTGACTACTTGGACTCGTCCAAACCAGGAGATGTGAGGATACGACCAATCTCCTGTGTCCCTCCTGAACGAGGCCAGCATCGGGGTGAAGTTTTCTGTAAATAGGCTCGTGCTGTGTTTGGTGAGCCAAATGCCCAGGTATCTAACTTTGGTGTCTGCCCACTGGAACGGGTGGCTTTGGCGGAGTATTCCCTCCCTATGCCGGGGCACTGAGACGTTAAGTATGTATGACTTTTTGAAATTTATTTTCATGTTGGACAGGATGCCGTAGTCTCTGAAGGCTTTGATTATGTTCGGGAGTGAGATTTTGGGATTTGTGACGAAGAATAGCAGGTAGTCGGCATAAGCCGCGACCTTATGGTGTGTGCCGCCCAATTCCACCCCCTGGATGTCTGGATTGTGCCTCACCGCGTGGAGAAACGGCTCTAGGGCCAGGACGAAGAACAGCGGCGACAGGGATTATTGTTAATTATGCAGTTCTATGTACTTCTTGTTTTTGCCTCTATTGATCCTCTTTCTTAAATTTGAGGCAATTATGTAACATCCATGTTGGTTCATGAGTGAGAATATTCTTTGTTGCGTCAGGGTTAATATGACTAGTATTGTCCTGTCTATCCCTGCTTGTCTCTGTCACTAATTTCATCAGAGGATAAACCTCAGAAAATCTTCCCAACTAGCCCATGGATGTTCAGAACGCATCCATTGCCAATGATGCTGAAAAGATGTCTTGAAAAATATTGTATCCTGTTCTCCTTAGCTATTTATCTACCTCATTAATTATCTGGTTTACAGACAGTGGAGTCACCAATCAACCAGAAAAAGATTTATTTTTCAAAAAATACTTTATCAATTGCTAAAAATACCTTTTTTTATTTTCAAAATTGTACTCTTGTTTTTTTTAGACCTTATATCCTGCCATTTCTAAAACACAAAATACCATTATTTTTTTTTAGAGTGGTCTAAATTATGTCAATTAATAGTCGAGGAATATCCAGAAATTTAAACCAGGAACAGCTGCCAACAGCTGTTAGTGTTAAAAACGAATTAAAACACATTTAGCCTCCAGTAACAAGACTCTGTTCATGCAGTAGCAATACCTGGCCTTAGATACCCTACTGAGTTAGCACACTAAAGTGTGGGAATTACTGCTTGTGCAATACTCTCTTTTATTAATAACTTAAAAGAGATTCATCAAAGCGAGAACTATTTTTAAGTTAATTTTATTAATTCTGGTAGAAAATGTGCTCTACATAAATATCACAATTTCACAGTGTTGTGTCTGTATGTGTATATATAACAATTATATTTATATTTAACAAACATGCATTTATTTCCTTAGTTTTTATATATAAAAAAAATACAGCAACTGCATTACTTGTCTAATAGATGAATCCACCAAGATCTCTGTTAAGGAACTGCTTGAAAGTGACATAAAACTTCATTTGAACTTTAACTTTTTTTCAATAACAAAATTTTAAATAAAGGTGATGCATATATAAATATGAATAGTGTGAACTGATATATTTTATGCAGAATTGTGTTTTCAAACTGTATTTTTTTACTTACAAAAAGTGTTCGCCCTAACCGAACAACTGAGAAAGTCACTCTTGTAAAAATCACTGTAAGAGAAAATCCATGATAAAATAATGATAAATAAATACCAATGTCTGTCAATACACTTAGTCATCTACCAATGTTTGTATTATTTGATACTGTGAAGGTGGTGATGAAAAACAAAAAAATATTGTGTGGTTCACTCTTATAGCATACAATCAGCAAGCTAATCAATAAAAAAAATTGGTAATTACTATATGGAAATAGGGATGCCAGATCAACTATGTTTATCTGGATATATATCACTTAAACATAATGATGGGCAGCATAAGAAAAAGTCTGCCCAAAGCAATACAGAATTCATGAAGCATACAAATTGTCTATATTGTTTTACTGCACTGATAAACAATATTGTGTGGTTCCTAGCAGTCAGCTAAGATTCAACCTTAAAGGGACACTATAGTCACCCAGACCACTTCAGCTCAATGAAGTGGTCTGGGTGCCAGGTCCCTCTAGGGTTAACCCAGAGAAACTGCTATGTTTACATTTGGGGTTAAGCCAGCCTCTAGTGGCTGTCTTTCGGACAGCCACTAGAGGCGCATCTGCGACACTGGAGGCATTTAATGCCTCCATCACGCAGAGCGTCCATAGGAAAGCATTGAAAAATGCTTTCCTATGGACACTTTGAATGCGCGCGCATGGGGGAGCTGACGTTGGCGGGGGAGGAGAGGTAAGGGAGGTGGAATAAGGTGAGTAACTGAAGGGGTTTTAACCGATTTGTTTTCCTGACACTCTAGTAATCCTTTAAGGAAGGAGAGAAAGGTGGCGCCAAAGAGATAATATATAAAATGAAATACGCAAGTAGTAATATAGAAATAAACAATGACATATAATACAGAGAGAACAATAAAAATAATAATAAGATTTATATATATATATATATATATATATATAAAACAGTCCAATAAGAGTTTAGTAAAACCTTTGGATGAGAGAATAATCACAGCTCTATCTGAGGTAGAGATGTCTATGGAGTAGTGGGATCGAGGGGTTCGTGGGATCTGTATGAAAGAGAAAAGAAAATGCAGTTAGTTAAAATTTCCACAACGCGTTTCTCCCCTTAGGCTTTCTCAAGTGTTTTTCGTTTTTTTTTTTATCCAGTTGAGAAAGCTCTAAGGGGAGAAACACGTTGTGGACATTTTAACTAGATGTATTTTAATAAAGGTAGTTTGGCCACTTTCTTTGTTATGAGTTAGCCATTTTATCTTTTTTACCATTTTTATTATTTTACTACCTGGCATCTGAGTTTTACTTGTTCCAGAGAGATACTACTCCAAAGCATCCTTGGTGGGGATTATACCACTTATGCCCTATTATTGAGCAGTAAGTCTGCCCAATTAAATGTGAGTAACCATTTGGTATTTTTATACACTCTCCTGGTTTTATCACAGTGAGCACTATTGTTGTTTTTTATATTACATATGGTCCCCATCTGACGAGATAACTACTTACAACACTCCCTCACATATCCCATAAGTGGGGATTATACCACTGTACACTGTTTATACTAGAGCTAGTTTGTAGCTCTCAAAAACATGAGTATTTGGGTTTTATTGCACTATTAGATTTTCTTTTCTCTTTCATACGGAACCCGCAAACTCCTTGATCCCACTACTCCACGGATGTATCTACCTCAGATAGAACTGTGATTGTTCTCTCAACCAAAGGTTTTACTGGATTCTTTCTTTTTTTTGTTCTCTATCTGTATTATATGTCATTGTTTTTTTCTATATTGCTACTTGCTTATATTTCATTTTATATATTCTCTGTGGTGCCACCTTTCTCTCCTTCCTTATACCTGTATACCTATAGTCCTATCCTTTAGGTGTGCTGCCTTTATTTAAGTTTTAAAGCGCTGATCCTTCTGTACACTTTTCACATCAGATTCAACCTTGTCTGCAGCATGTTGAACTATGGTCCTGCACAACTACAGAGACTTGATCAAATTTACCTTTTTTTGCTTTTTATTCTACCTCTGCAAATGGTAAGTGGCAAAAGTGAAATGAGCTGATGTAAAATGAGGGTTATCTATAAAATAGTGTGCCCCAAGTAATCAGAAGTTGCTATAATTCCAGTAGTCCTAGAACTGAAAACAACACAGACTATAAAAATGTATCTTGTATTGTCCATCCCTTTACTGCAAGCACTATAGAAATGCTCAAAATTTGGCAACAAGGAATGAAATTGCGTTTTGTGGTCAGATACATCTTCCTCTTTTCAGGGACAGATGACGAAATGCTGCCGGATGTTTTCACTTTAAACATAAATCGCAATCTACATAATCACTTCAATATTTATCTGAAGCAAACAAAAACAAAAACAGAAAACTAAAACAAAGGGGACGAAAAGAGAAAACCAAAGTTTTTGAAAAGTTGTTTATACAGACAAATACAGCAAATTTAAAGAAGTGTATATACAATTCAAACAATTCAAATCAAGCAAATCTATACAAGATCAATCCATTTTTTAAATATATATATATATATATATATTTTTTTTAATTACTAGCTTTCTTGGATCTTATAAATTACGTCATCTTAAGTCCCTCTTCCTGAGTGCAAGTGCTTAGCTAGTACTAGCCTTTGCTGATGATTATAGAAACAAAAAATAATCAAATAAAATCAAGGTTGCTTACAATCCTAAGGTTCGATATTAGGGTGTAACCTAGCTGACACTTGAAAACACATTGGCAACAGAATGTATCATATCTCGAAACATGAGTAACGAGTGACCGATATTGTTGCAATTAACACTTAAGACATGTTTATGGTATGTGACTTTGTAACTGTTTTCTTATGTATCATTGTGATGTCATGTTTTTGCATTTCTGTACTTCTGTGACCTTGCAATTAAAAATGAAACATTTAAAAAAAAAAAAGAAACAAAACAATAAAAATTATTAAATTATTAAAGAAATTAATAAATTACATTGTCAAAGGTTTTAGAAGTACAGTATTCTTAGAGGTTTTGACTACTTACCGTGGGAAGGTGTCCAGGCACCCCTGGAACCATAGCCACTACATCAAGTTGTAGCTCTTGTTGTCCAGGCACCCCTGGAACCATAGCCACTACATCAAGTTGTAGCTCTTGTTCTGTTTGTGTCACATATACGAATCATACCCAATTGGATCAAGACTTCAGGTCAATATCCATATAAGAAGATTGTACTGCCCAGGCACTACATCTAGAGCTAGTTTTTAGCTCCAAACATGGTAAGTGTATTTCTTTTTTTTTTATATTACAAGTACCTACTTACTACACTATATTTCCTCCATTTTGTTCTCTTCTTCCATTGCATATCACTATGGATTTGAAGACCCCATCAAGGCGCTGCTCCCTTATTTTATCTTTACTTTATAGGCAATGCTTCCTCTGCATGTTTAGTAAATGATCAAGCACTACATCGGTTAATGAAGGAAGCTTTACAACAATCACACCCATGGAACAGCATATTTGTAAAATGCACACAATGTGTTTGTTATTAACATATTTCTATTTCAAATCATCAGAATATATTGTATGCTACTAAAACTTGTATTACATTATTTTAAAGGAACATTCTAGCGTTCGGAATACAAACATGTATTACTAACCCTACAGTGTCTTAACTATTTAGGTGTCCACCCCCGTCCACCCCCCAAAAAAAAAAAAATGACTTACTTAATTTTCAGCCCTTGTCGTGCTGGTCTAGGTGCTGTGGCCCTCTCTGACAGAAATTATCACAAGTGATAATTTCAGTCAATCCAATGGTTCACCATAGGGAAGTTTTGGGAGGCTAGTGCACAAGCACGGCAAATCACCCTGCTACACCAATCAAATACTCTCTTCGAGCAGCATTTGACTAAAAGCTGAGTCTGACTTAAAGGGACACTCCATAAACTGCAATAATTATCTTGCAGGGTTAACTCCTCCTCTAGTGGCTGTCTACTAGACAGCCACTAGAGGGCACTTCCGAGATCATCGCACAGGACCTCCAGCGTCGCTCAATTCCCCAAAGGGAATGCATTGCCGCGCATGCGCATTAGGTCTTCTCAGCCAGCGGGCAGGATCAGTCTCCCCCGCCTGCTGTCGTGATGAAGGGGAGGAGCGGCGGTGGTTTTGGGTCGCCGCCGCTACAACTTGATGGGTGGCGGGAGGGAGAGGGGACTTGCAGGCACTGGAGAGTCCCTTTACTTCTCATAGGAGAAGTACCTCTATGGGTTGTTAGGAAGATAAGCACTGGAGATGTGTTAACCCTGCAATCATAACATTAATGTATCGCTAAACATTGAATTTGTTTTACATTGTAGGGTTAAAACAAAAGGGCTAGTGCCTTGAGTCATTCTCCAAGTCATTTCAACTCTTCCACCTGCCAACAAGCACACATGTGGGCATTTCTATGACCCTCAAAGTATTAGAATGGACCAGCAGTGTAAAAATAATAAACAGGAGGAAGGGGGATGCAGCACTTAATGTGATAGTCAAGGCACCAACTCAACGTTTTTTGTTGGTCTAAATAATTACCTGTATTTTTTAATGCCCATTTTTGTAAAGATCTTGTACAAATATTTAGCAGCATTCTGAAATTTACAATTGAAACAGAAAGGAGAAGGCAGTCAGAAGTCATAAAGATGCCCCAGACCCTTCGGGTATAGAAATATTACTCTAGTAACCCTTTACACTACAACAGAACACAATGAACACCACATTCAAAAAAAGAGTGGTAAATCACTGAGAGGAATCAAAAACATATGAAAGAAACCATTATCTTTACTGAATTACAAAACATACAGTATAACTATGTAAGTGTAGTTGTGCAAGCAAACAAAGTGAAAAACACCAAATAAAAAATAAATCGCATTGAGCGTCGCAGAAGCGCCTCTAGCGGCTGTCAGGAAGACAGCCACTAGAGGCTGGATTAACCCTGCAATGTAAGCATAGCAGTTTCTCTGAAACTTCTATGTTTACATCTGAAGGGTTTAAACCTGGGGGACCTGGCACCAAGACCACTTCATTGAGCTGAAGTGGTCTGGGTGACTATAGTGGTCCTTTAAGGCTATGTCACGTTTGTGTTATCTGTACAGCTGCACAGTAGTTATATATATATATATATATATATATATTATTGCCATTTATATAGCGCCAACAGATTCCATGGCGCTTTGCAATATGATAAGTGGTGTGATTTAGCTATAAATAGGACAATTACAACAAAACTTACAGGAACGATAGGTTAAGGAGGACCCTGCTCAAACGAGCTTACAGTCTATAGGAGGTGGGGTGTAAAACACAATAGGACAGCAAATAGCAAACACAATAGCTTGGAGTGAAGCAGAGCTGGAGGAGAGAGTAGAGTGCTGCCTTTTAGGAGAGGTATAGGTTACTATGGGAAGCCGTAAGCTTTCCTAAAGAGATGGGTTTTAAGGTACTTCTTAAACGATTGAAGACTAGGGGAGGGTGTGATGGCAGTAGGCAGGTGATTCCATAGGAAGGGAGCCAACCGCGAGAAGTCCTGCATGCGTGAGTTGGCCGTATGGGTCTGAGCAGAGGACAGAACGGAAAGAACGAGAAGGGGAATACCTACGGATCATTGAAGAGATTTAAGAGGGGCTAGAATTGTTCAGTGCTTTATAGGTATGGGTTAGCACTTTGAATTAACTCCTACAGGATACAGTAAGCCAATGTAAGGACTGACAGAAGGGTGAGGTGTGAGAGGAACGACTAGAGAGGAAAATCATTCTGACAGCAGCATTCATTACAGACTGTAGCGGGGGAATACGGTTTTTGGGAAGACCAATTAAGAGAGGGTTACAATAATCCATGCGGGAAATTACTAGAGAATGGACAAGCTCTTTAGTAGCATATTGTGTAAGAAAGGGGCGGATGTGGGCTATGTTTTTAAGATGGAATCTACAGGATTTGGTAATGTGCTGGATGTGAGGCTCAAAGGTGAGGCTAGAGTCAAATATGACACCAAGACAGCGTGCTTGCAAGGATGGACTGATGTGGATACCACTGACTTCCAGGGAGAGCGAAAGAAGAGGATCAGTATTAGGAGGAGGAAAGACAAGGAGTTCAGTTTTAGAGAGATAGAGTTCCAGAAAGCGGGAGGACATCCAGTCAGAGAAGGAGGAAAGGCAAGCAGTGACATGTTGCAGGACGGCAGGGGAGAGGTCCGGGGAGGAGAGATATAACTGGTTGTCATCAGTGTACAGGTGGTAGTGGAATCCAAATGAGGCAATAAGTTTGCCAAGAGAGGCAGTATAAAGATCAAACAGAAGGGGGGCAAGGACGGAGCCTTGGGGGACTCCAGCTGAAACAGCACGAAGGGATGAAGAATCATTAGAAAAGGAGACACTGAATGAGCGTTGGGAGAGAGAAGAGGAAAACCTTGAGAAGACAAAGTCACAGAGACCGAGTGATTGAAGAGTTTGAAGGAGAGCATGATGTGTCAAAGGCAGCAGAGAGGTCAAGAAGAATTAGTATGGAGTAGTGGCCTTTGGATTTAGCTGTGATTATGTCATTAGTAACTTTGATAAGAGCAGTCTCAATAGAGTGGAGGGGGCGGAAGCCAGATTTAAGAGAGTCAAGGAGAGAGTTGGAATTGAGGAAGTGAGACATACGGGTAAAGACATGTCTTTCCAGAAGCTTTGAGGAAAAAGGGAGCAGGGAAATGGGACGATAGTTAGAGGGGGTGGATGGGTTGAGGGATGTTTTTTTCAGGATAGGTATTACAGTAGCATGTTTAAGTTCAGCAGACACAATGCCAGAAAAGAGAGAGCAATTGAAGATGTGTGTTAAGGAAGGCACAAGACAAGGGGAGAGAGATCTGATAAGGTGAGACGGGACAGGATCCTCTCATCTAGCACTCGTTCCCTTATACTTGGGGATTTCAATATCCGAATCAACAACCCCAACTGCACTGATGCCTCTTGTCTGCTCTCTGTATCCAGCTGGAAACACTCTTGATCTCGAATTCACCAATCTCTGTACCGCCTCTAATCTCTCCAATATTCCTTTTCCTCTATCTGACCACTATATGCTGACTTTTAACATCAGCATACCTAAGACCCAATTGACACCACCGTCTGAACATCAATCTCACAGAAACCTCCAATGTCTTGACCTAGAGCATTTCTCCACTAATCTCCAAACTCTCCTTTTACCTATCTCAAACCTCACCTGTCCTAGCTCTGCAAACTCCTTCTACAATTCCACCCTCGCCTCAACTAGACATCATAGCACCTTTAAATGCAGCAAGCGCCCCCAACAACATCCTTGGCACACCAAGCTGACTAGATACCTCTAAAAATGCTCCAGAACTGCTGAACGCTGTTGGAGAAAATCTCACTGTGCGTCTGACTTTCTCCACTATAAATTTATGCTGCGCTCATACAGCTTGGCTCTTTTCTCTGCAAAAGTAAATTCCTTCAATACCCTCATAACCACACTCTCCTGTGAACCCAAACGACTATTTCACACATTTAACACTCTTCTTCACCCTACTGTTCCTCCTCCACCTACTAACTTGACCACCTCAGACTTTGCAGCTCACTTTACTGACAATATCTCTACAATCAGGGAAGAGATCTCTCATCTTTCTTCTTCCCCTTACAATACTTTCCCTAACCTCACTTCCTCTGCTGTTCTATGTTCATTCACACCCGCTACAGCGGAAGAGGTTTCTGCTCTGCTCCAGACTTCCCGCCCCACCACCTGCTCCCTAGATCCAATTCCCTCGCATCTCATCCGTACTCTGTCTTCTTCTCTTTCTTTACCTCTCACTAAAATTCGCAGTCTCTCTCTCTCTGGCATATTTCCATCGCCTTTCAAACATGCAACTATACACCAATTCTAAAGAAGCCAGACCTTGACCCTAACTCCCCATCCAACTACCATCCTATCTCGCTACTGCCTTTTGCATCCAAGATCCTTGAAAGAGTTGTGTATGCAAAATTTACAGACTTCTCGAGTCCAACTCTCTGCTAGACCTGTTTCAGTCTCGTTTCCGCGCTAAGCACTCTGTGGAAATGGCACTGACCAAAGTATCCAATGATCTACTCATTGCAAAATCTTGTGGTCACTACTCTATCCTAATTTTCCTTGACCTTTCTGCGGCTTTTGACACTGTTGATCATCAACAGCTTCTTCTCATCCTCCGCAATATATTGGTCTACAAGATATTGCTGTCTCCTGGTGCTCCTCCTACCTCTCCCAGCACTCTTTCAGTGTTTCTTTCTCTGGCTTTGCTTCTTCTCCCCAACTGCTCTCTGTTGGTGTCCCCTACTGTTTTCCATCTATACTGCCTCCCTTGGTAAACTCATTAACTCCTTTGGCTTCCAATATCATTTCTATGCAGATGACACACAAATCTATCTGTCCTCTCCTGATCTCTCCTCATCCCTCTTGACTAGTGTCTCTGACTGCCTCTCTGCTATTTCTAACAGGATGGCTGCCCACTTCCTTAAACTCAACTTGACCAAAACTGAAATTCTGGTCTTTCCTCCCTCAAGTGTTGCTAATCCTGTGTCTCCCTCCCTCCAAGTCTACGGTGCTACCATCAGCTCCGACCTCTATTTCACGCCTCATGTTCAGTCTATTGCCAAATCCTGCCGCTTCCCTACTTAAGGCCAGATGCGCCTAAGGTGCTGGTCCATTCCACTGTCCTTTCTCACCTTGACTACTGTAATCCGCTTCTCAGTCCATAATGAATGAGGCGGCAAGGTACATCCCCCTGTCCTCCCACACCTTAACCATCTGTCAGTCCCTACATTGGCTTCCTGTAAGATATAGGGCTCAATTTAAAATTCTGGTTCTTGCTTTCAAATCTCTACTTAATGCTGCTCCCACCTATCTAACCTCCCCAATACACAAGTGTGTCCCGTCTAGGCCCTTAAGCTCTTCTGAAGTCTTACGTCTATCTTCTGTTTGTACTCCCACCTCTGATGCTCGCCTTCAAGACTTCTCGAGTGCTGCACCATTCCTGTGGAACTCCCTTCCCTCCTCCATTAGATGCACACCCAGTCTCCACTGCTTCAACCCACTTATTCATAAAAGTGTATCAATTAAACTGTTAATAGCTCCCGACTGATTCCTCTCGTGCAACTGCCATTAGTCTAATACTATCCTTATCTTTTGTGTCACTTTATCCCACTCCCTCTAGCATGTAGGCTCATTGAGCAGGGCCCTCAACCCCTCTGTTCCTGTGTGTCCAAATTGTCTGGATACAACTACATATTTGTTTCGTCCACCCACTATAAAGCGCTGCGGAATTTGTTGGCACTATATAAAAAATAACATAATAATAACAATAATGTTACTACCGCAAAGGATTCTGGGTGGGCATATGCAAATTAGATCAACAAAGAATCTCACTTTTGCCTCATTTCATTTTAAACATGGATTCCTTCGAGTCTGTGTTTGCTGTTCACAACAGCTTAGAAACACAACTTAGGAAAAGATGCAAAGCCAGTGAACCAGTCATGGACAGCTGTGTCATTGTTAATGCAAATCATCAGCATGAGGTTGGTTACTGGCTTGCTATTGAGGCTTTGCAGTACTTGCGAAGCAGAAATCAAAAAAGTTATAGTGGGGAAACATTGTGATTGAAAACCCCTTCCACCTGAAGTCTGTGAATAGTCAATACAATGTTAAAGGAACACTATAGTTATCTAAATTACTTTAGCTAAATAAAGCAGTTTTAGTGTATAGATCATTCCCCTGCAATTTCACTGCTCAATTCACTGTCATTTAGGAGTTAAATCACTTTGTTTCTGTTTATGCAGCCCTAGCCACACCTCCCCTTGCTATGATTGACAGAGCCTGCATGAAAAAAAAAAAACTGTTTTCACTTTCAAACAGATGTAATTTACCTTAAATAATTGAATCTCAATCTCTAAATTGAACTTTAATCACATACAGGAGGCTCTTGCAGGGTCTAGCAAGCTATTAACATAGCAGGGGATAAGAAAATCTTAATTAAACAGAACTTGCAATAAAGAAAGCCTAAATAGGGCTCTCTTTACAGGAAGTGTTTATGGAAGGCTGTGCAAGTCACATGCAGGGAGGTGTGACTAGGGTTCATAAACAAAGGGATTTGACTCCTAAATGGCAGAGGATTGATCAGTGAGGCTGCAGGGGCATGTTCTATACACCAAAACTGCTTCATTAAGCTAAAGTTGTTCAGGTGACTATAGTGTCCCTTTAAACAAAAATCTGCACACCAGTCAAGCCATAAGACTTGCTTTTCCCACAGAAATAACACATTTGCAGTGATGTTACTACCGCAAAGGATTCTGGATGGGCACATCTAGTCATGGGTGCTCACTCGTATACGGCCATATTCCCAAAGGCCAAAAGAGTTACATCTATTACTTAAACAAGGGGCACACCACAAATATATATGAAAAGATTTTTATTAAATGGGTAACCAATCTCAGCAAACGACATGCTCAAGGTGCCAAACACCTACGGGAATAATCACAGATAGTAAAAATTAAAACAGGTAGGCACACTCGGAAGTGCTGATCAGAGAGAGAAGAGGGCTAAACCCAAATGGGTTCCCTTGAGGCTCCCTTGATAAAGGCATTTTGCCGAAATGTTGGGGGCTTTTTGGTTGACTTTTGTCCTTCTTCTAACTAGGTCAGGTATGCTTTTCTTTTCTTTGTATGTATAATTATTTTTGAGTTTATAACAAATGTTTTGGTATCTCATACAGCTATTTTTGGATACTTGTATTCAGTGATCCTGTATCACGGCCCACGCGGTGCTCGCAGAGTGCTGTATCACGGCCCGCGCAATGCTTACAGAGTCCTGACACACACAGATTGGGAGTTGGGAGAGAAAAAAATGCAAAAAGGGGGCTGGGGGGAGAAAGAGATAACACACAGTTGGCAATTTTTGTTTTCTGTGAGGGATGCACAAAAAAGTCTTGTACCAGCTCTGTACATATACATGCACATACACACACATATATATATATATATATATAGAGAGAGAGAGAGAGAGAGAGACAGAGAGAGAGAGAGAGTGAGAAAGAGAGTGAGAGAGAGAGAGAGAGAGAGAGAGAGAGACAGAGAGAGAGAGAGAGTGAGAAAGAGAGTGAGAGAGAGAGAGTTTGTTTTGTTTTTTTTTTAAATAGAAAACAAATGAACAAGTGTGGCTAAAGATGACAAGAAAAGGAAACCCTTAAGGACCAAATGACATAATTATTATGTCATTGTTGTTAGTTCCTTAAGGACCCATAACAGAATAATTCCATCCTGCAGTATTTCAGCAGCAGTAACAGGGAGACCCCAGATATCATTAGATTCAAATTCAAATGCCAACTGCTCTGAGCTTTACATGTTTGGAAACAAAAATTTGTTTAAAAATGCCACAGAGAAGGATTGCCAAAACAAACATGCTTATGCTCTGAATAACATGTTGACAGCTGAGTGTAATCTAACTGAATTTTAGACAAAGACATAACAACACTCTAATAGCTGTGACTGAATGGAATATTATTGTTGTGGGGTTAATTGTGTTCTTTAAAAAAAAAAAATAACAAAAAAACAATATCTAAGTCTCATATTTTTACAAGCATTAACAGGTCACCATCATATGGAAGTTGCAACAACTACATCATTAGCAGGAAGCCCCTCACTATAGTTTGACAGAGAAAGTCGATTTTTTATCAATCTGGAATGTATACAGCATAACTCATATAGTACTATCAGCATTAATAAATGCACAAGTTATTAAAGTCAGTACAGGTGTGACTGCCTTAAAATAATACAGTATTGTGTGTTTCATATGACCTAAATATTTGGAGAATTTTAGGCATTAATAAGATTTCGTGCAAACTCAGCACAAGCTGATACAGTGTTTAAGCATATTTTTAAAGTAGATTAGCTTAATTTTATTCACATAAGAATTTACAGCGACATAATTTCTTACCACACCCAAGAAAATGTCATTAAAAGTGAATTAGTACAAATGCTGTGGTATTTAAAACCACGCTGCCAACTCTAATCACAAGGCAAATTCCATCT
>OW240914.1:207099333-207135898 GCA_933207985.1 Pelobates cultripes
TGTCATTTAGGACCATGGTGGGGGCCGAGGGGGGACAATAGGTCCTTCCCCCATTGTCATTTTAGGCCACCACCCGCCGCTCATGGGTGGGGTCCGGGGGATGGGACAATTGTTTCTCCCTATTGTCTTTGAGCGGCAGGTGGAGGCCGGGGTGGTGACAATAGGTCCTCCCCCCATTGTCTTTTAAGGCCCCCACCCACCACTCATGGTATGGTTGGGGGCAAAGGGGGGGGACAATAGGTCCCCCCTATTGTCATTTAGGGACCCCATCCGTCGCTAATGGGTGGGGGCAGGGAGGTGACCCTAGGTCCCTGTCTAGTTGAGTTGCCCCCACTCACGGGGCATGAGTGGGGGCTCGGGGGGGACACTATGCCCCCTGTTATTTATTTGAATAGGTGCCCTACAATTGGGACAAAAGTAGGGGAGCAGTTATAAAACAGGTGTATATGTGTTTGTGTACATATATATATATTTTATATATATATATATATATATATATATATACACACACATAAATACATAGGGCTCGATAAATCCCAGGCGCTAGGTCACTATGTCAACAAGAAATTTATCCCTGGCGCGTGGGATTTGGCAGCCCTTTGCTAAGCCGTGCAGGGAACATTAAAGCCGGCTGCTGCAGGGAACAGTAACCTTCCTGCAGTTCCTCTCTGCTCCCTCGCGTACTTTTTAGTGACATGACATGATTCCGGCCTCGGCATCAGAACAGAGAGCGCTCAGGGAAGCAGAGAGAAACTGCAGGAAGTTTAGAGAGGAGCCCCACTGGACACTAGGGAAAGATCGACTCAGCTCTCCCAAAGGTAGGGAGGCTTGGTGTAATTAAATAAAAATAGCAATTAGTGAGTGTGTAAGAAAATGTGTGTGTATGTGTCTCAGTCAGAGATTGTGTGCCTGTCAGTGAGTGTATGTACCTGCCTCCTCTGATCGCATGAGAAAGGTGTTTTTACAAACCTTTTTTCCGACGCCGTGCCAGTTTCGGCGCAGCTGGACCCGCCTCCATGGCTGAGTTTATCAATCACAAGACAAGCTCACTGATACACACACAAGCTCACTACAGACAAGCTCACTGGCACACACATGCTTACTACAGACAAGTTCACTAACACACATGCTCACTACGGACAAGTTCACTGAAACACAAACATGCTCACTACAGTCAAGCTCACTGACACACATGCACACTACAGACAAGCTCACTATAGATAAGCTCACTGACACACATGCACACTACAGACAAGCTCACTATAGATGAGCTCACTGACACACATGCTCACTACAGACAAGCTCAATGATACACACACAAGCTCACTACAGACAAGCTCACTGACACACTCAAGCTCACTACAGACAAGCTCACTGACACACACACATGCTCACTACAGACAAGTTCACTGACACACACACATGCTCACTAACACACATGCTCACCACTGGCAAGTAAAGGAGTTTAAGCATGCATGGGATAGGCATAAGGCTATCCTAACTATAAGATAAGGCTAGGGACTAATGAAAGTATTTAGAAAATTGGGCAGACTAGATGGGCCGAATGGTTCTTATCTGCCGTCACATTCTATGTTTCTATGTTTCTATGTTTCTAAGTTCACTGAAACACACACAAGCTCACTACTGACAAGCTCACTGACACACACACAAGCTCACTCACTAGCAGGCACATGTACATACAAAACCACTCTGTCATGCAAGTATTGGAAGCCTACCTGGCACTGGGGGCTGTGGGAGAACTTAGAGGCCATTTTTCCTAATGCAAGGGCCTCTGCTAGAGAGTGGGGTAGAGCTTGTGTGAGGGGGCGGGGTTTACATGTGCGGCAGAGCTTGCATACGGGGAGGCGATATTTTATGCAGGGGCAGAACTTGTGTGCTGGGGAGCTAACGTAGAGAGGGCCTTGGTACAAAAATAGTTTTGGGCCCCTGAAGACACATGCCCATTGGGTGGTCCTAAGTGCACGGGCCACTGGATTTGCCACAGTGTAACCGCAACAGCAGCGCTGCCTGTATACAGGGCCGGCGCTACCATAAGGCGGCCCAGGCGGGCGCCTTAGGGCGCACGGGTCCAGGGGGGCGCGATCTCCGATGACCAGAAGGAGGAGAGCGCCATTAGCATCACTCCCCTCCTGTCTGTCACTGCGTGGTGCGTGGCTGAGAGGGCGGAACTCTACTTACCAGGTCTGACAGGAAATGCAACGAACTGCTTCCTGTCAGACCAGAACAGGAAACCGGATCATTCGCCACGGACCTCTAGCTCAAACACATGGATGGAGGTGCCCGTTCAGTGAAAGGTACGAGGGGATAGGAGGGGGACAATAAAAGATACAGAAGGGAGAACAATAGTAAGAGGTACAAGAGGGGAGGGTGGGCAATAAAAGTTACAGGACAGGAGGGAGGGAAGGGTATAGGAGGGTAAGGGTACAATAAAAGGTACAGGATGGAGGGACAAGAAAAGGGACAGGTAGGGAGGGGGGACTATGAAAGGTTCTGGAGGGGAGACAGTAAAATGAACATTAGGGGGATTATGAAAGATACAGGAGGGGGGACAATGAAAGGTACAGAAGAGGAAGGGGGCACAAAATGGGACAGTAGGGGGGACATTAAAAGATACAGGGGGCATTGAAAGACACAGGAGGGAAAGGTGAACTATGAACGGTTCAGGAGGGGAGGAGGTGAGACAATAAAACGTACAGGGGGGACAATAAAAGGTACAGGAGGGACAATAAAAGGTACAGGAGGGGAGGGGGGCAATAAAAGGTACAGGAGAATATTAAAAGACACAGGAGGGCTGGGGGGCACAAAGAAACATACAGTGGGGTTGAGGGGGGACAAACAAAAAGGGGCTGGGGGGAGAAAGAATCGCACAGAAGGGTGAGGGGCTAAGGGAAAGATGCACAGAGGGGCTGTGGGGGAGAACGAAGCACAAAGGGGCTAGGGGGAGAAAGAGATGCACAAAGGTACTTGGGTAAAAAGACGCACAAATATGTTGGGGAGAAAGAGCCACACAAAAGGGCAGGGGGATGAAAGACACACAGAAGGTCTGGGGGGAAGAAAGAGAAAGGCAAAGGAGCTGGGGGAAGTAAAAAATACACAGGGAGGGTTGTAAGAGACACAGGAGAAATAAAATACAGAAAAGGGGACACACAAAGGCACACAGGTGAAGATACATTTTTTTTCGACGGGGAGTGGGGTGGCAAAATGCATCTTTGCCTGAGTAGTCAAAAATCCTTGCACCGGCCCTGCCTGTATATCCACTGTTGCACCTTCCTTATTACAGGTAAGACACCTTTTCACGGATACTGGAAAATCTTTTCTGGAGTTGCAAGATAATTTTTCATGGTGTTTAGAAGGGTCTGTGATGAAGTGTGTGCATATAGGAGTCTGTTTATGGTTTACTATGTGTAACTAGGGGCTGTAGTGTGAGCATGTGCTCATGTATAGGAACTTTTGAGATTGTGTGTGTGCTGAGAGGGCCTGTAAAGTGTGTGTGTTTGTGCATCTAGGGCCTGCAGTGTGACTGCATGTGTATTGGGGTTGCATTGTGTGCTTATCAAGGAGCTGTAGTGTGTATGTATTTATCTATCTATCTATCACATAAATACATACACACTACAGCTCCTTGATAAGCACACAATACAATATATATTTGTATATATATATATATATATATATATATAGATTCCGTTTGTAATGGGGTGAAGTATGTATATATGTGTGTGTGTGGGGGGGGGGTGCATATATGTGGAGATGCAGTGTGTATGTAGGTGAAGAGATGATGTGTGGGATGAAGTGTGTGAGGGGTGCACTGTGTGTGTATGCAAAGTTATGCTCTTTGTTGGTGGGAATTTACTATAATAATAATTGTTCTAAAAAAACAACAACAAAAACAAAAACGTTTCCCTCTTCCTGATCTTACCTTGCAGGGAGATGGTGGCAAAATCAGATCCATGGTGGTTTAGAAGGCTGCCTATCCATCGGGTACAGGGGAGGTCACGAGTTGAGAGGGATCTCTCTTGGAGCTCAAGCACTTACACAGACTGACCCATACAAACCCACAGACTGACCCCCCCTCCCAAACAGATAGACCCATACGCACACATACACAGAATGACCTCCACACACACACACACACACACACTGATCCATACACTCACACAGACTGACCCAGCACACACCACACACACATTCTCTTACTTACAGACCGTATGGGTTGAAAGGGGAGTAGATTAACTGAAGTCCCTGGAGTCTGTTAGTTGGGGAAGCAGGGATTCCATCCTGCTTCCCCGCCATGTTCAGCAGTAGGTGGAGGCCATGTTTAGCTCCGCCTCCGCTGCTGATTTTCTCCGTTCTTCTTAGATGCGGGTGGTTTTTACACCTCCTAAGGTCGCCCTGGTCATGGCACCCCCATAATGAGTGGCACCCAGGGCGGACCGCTCCCCCCCATCCCTTCTTAGTACGACACTGGGTATAGTCAAAAACAGCTTGCAAAAGCTGCAGTTCTTATAACTGCAGCCTTTCAAAGCCCTCCCCTTTTTACTGGAATTGACTTTGGATAGTTTTTCAAGAAGAAACTCAATCAGAGGCTTCTCATTGAGAAGCCTCTGTTTCTATTCAGTCACAAGAATATTTCCCCATCAGTTGGCAGGCGTTTTTTAAATTTTTTTTTGTTACCTGTGGCCAATTTTGTTCCTGTCAGGTGGAACGTAAACCAGAAGGAAAAATGGCCAGTGATTGCACCCTTTTACTTGTTTAGACACACATATACATGCAGACTCACGCAGATACACATATGCTGAGATAAGCATCTAGGGGCCAATTCAAAATTCTGTGTGCCCAATATTGGAATGCAGGCACTCTCTAGTAGAACATGTCTTTTACTACCGTTAACTCAGTGGCATTTCTATTTTTAATTATAAAAGTGCTAATTTCACAATGAAATAGGCACTTTTATAAATGAGACCTTTAAAGGGATACTCCATAGCCATATAGCATTTCAGCATGTTGAAGTGCTTTATGGGTGTTGTGTGTTTCTTTTATCAAACTGATGGTGTTACCAATCTACATAATGTTAGAAAATTTGAAAAAAAGCAGCAAAAACCTGTAGATACATTTCTGAAAAAATATGGAGATGTATGAGCTTATGTAAAGGATAAGAGCACATAATCCATAAAATATGTTTAATAGCCAAGCTTAAAGATCAAAAGGAATAATGGAGAGATAATAGGCAGCCTTAGTATATGTCCATTTGTAACTCAAACAAAACCCAGAGTAGCCACAGATACCTTAAGAGAAATGTAAAAGGTTTGTGTAGCATGGAAAATGGAGTTGTGTGTGTGGGGGGGGAGCGGGGGACCGGCCGCGTTCCTGGCTGGAGCCGCCGGGCCGGGTGGCAGCTTCCCCGGTCCGGCGGCCCTGCTCCTGTCACTGCTGTGGCTGATGGAGGAGGAGCATGTCTCTGTACCATCCATGCTCCCTCGTGGTTCCTGTGCTGGGAGAAGGCAGCGAGGCATGGATGAGTACAGAGACATGTTCCTCCTCCATCGCCCCAGCAGCAGAACAGCCGCCGGACGGGAAGCACACCGGCCCAGCTCCCAGGCGGCCTCCAGCAGGTAAGGGAATAGAGGGAGAGAGTGAAGACACAGGAAAGAGGATGGAGGGAGGGAGAACACAGGGAAAAGAGGGGAGAGATGGGGAGACACAGGGAAAGGGAGAGATAGGGGAACGGAAGGGAGAGATGGGAGGAACACAGGAAAGAGATGAGGGAGACACAGGGAAGGGGAGGAGTAAGGAGGGGAGAGACACAGGGGAGAGAGAGATGAGGGGAGGAACACAGGAAAAGCGGGAGAGATGGGAAGGAGGGAGGGCACAGGGAAGGGGGAGGGAGGAGGGGAGAGACACAGGGAAAGGGGGGAGGGAGAGAGATGAGGAGGAGGGAGAGACACGGGGAAAGGGGGGAGGAAGAGACACAGGGAAAGGGGGTGAAAGAGGCAGAGGGGGAAGAGAGAGACAAAGAGGGAGAAATGAGAGAGAGACACACAAGGGGAGGGAAAGAAAGAGGCAGAGGGGGAAGAGAGAGACTGGGAAGGAGAGGGGAGACATTGACACAGAGGAGCAGTGAGGGGGAGAAAGAAACATACAGAGTGACTGGGGGAGACAAAAAGGCACACAGAGGGGCTGGAGATAAAGAGACACACGTAGGGGCAGTATATATCACTGGTGGATGGGGGGGCAACGGCCCCTCCCCCCCCAAAGCTTTCCCCTGCCGGCCGATCTCCCTCCCCGTTCCACAGGCACCGTGCAGCCAGTCGGCAGGGGAGGAAGAGAGGACCTGGGGCAACGCTCCGGCTCTCACGAGGGTGAACTTTAGCCCTGGAGCTACGGGCTAGAGTTCACTCTCACCACTTCCTGGTGGTCCCAGAAGTAGGAGTGAACTCTAGCCCCATACACACACTGCCCCACACACACACCATACACATTCACACACTGCCCCCACACACCATACACATTTACACACTGCCCACCCACACACTGAACCTTTCACACACATTGCACCACTGCTCCTATACCCTACTACAGCCCCATATCCCAGCAGACTCCAGGTAAGTTGTCAAACTGTTCTTAAACGGTTTGACGACTTACTCTGGGAGGGGGTGCCGACGCTCCTGGCACCATAACCACTACACAGAGGAGTAGTGGTTATTGTGCATGGAATATTTCTTTAAATAATCTACAAGTGCCCCTCTTAGGCTCAGGCTCTGGATCCGTCACTAGTATATGACGTATATTAATGTTTGTATTAGTTATATATATATATATATATCTATTATATTTACACATATTAATGTACATTTATATATGCATAATACACAGAGAAATTTCATTAAAATGTACCATATATAATGAGCAGATATTGGCCCAGTCTTGTTGCTAGGTGCATACTCCAGCACAATAACATATTTAAAGTGAAGAGCACACCCACAGGACTTCAAAATAAACATTTTTTCAGTTGTGCCCTACATACATTCACCATTTCAGTCCCATTAACAAGCTTTCCTTAATATGTCAAGGTAGTTGGACTGAAACATTGATTACATGCAAAGGCACGTCTGCTTAAAATAAATCTGCACTTTTGTTTATTTTGAAGCCTATGAGTGCGCTTTTTACATTGAAGTACTTTTTAATTTTAAGTTCTCTTTTCTAACTCTGTATCTGCACACTATGCTGGCGCGACGCATTATGGGGCTGGTAAATATTTTTTTTCCAGGGCTGCTTTTAATTCCCAGTCCGGCCCTGCTCTTAGTACGACACTGGGTATAGTCAAAAACAGCGTGCAAAACTGCATTTCTTATAACTGCAGCCTTTGAAAGCCCTCCCCTTTTTACTGGAATTGACTTTGAGTTTCTTCTTAAAAACTATCCAATCAGAGGCTTCTCATCGAGAAGCCTCTGTTTCTATTCAGTCACAGGAATATTTCCCCATCAGTTGGCAGGCGTTTTTAAAAAAAAATTTTTGTTACCTGTGGCCAATTTTTGTTCCTGTCAGGTGGAACGGAAACAAGAAGGAAAAATGGCCAGTGATTGCACCCCTTTTACTTGTTTAGACACACCTTTACATGCAGGCTCATGCAGATACACATATGCTGAGATAAGCATGGAGGGGCCAATTCAAAATTCTGTGTGCCCAATATTGGAAGGCAGGCAGTCTCTAGTAGAACATGTCTTTTACTACCGTTAACTCAGTGGCATTTCTATTTTTAATTATAAAAGTGCTAATTTCACAATGAAATAGGCACTTTTATAAATGAGACCTTTAAAGGGATACTCCATAGCCATATAGCATTTCAGCATGTTTAAGTGCTTTATGGGTGTTGTGTGTTCCTTTTATCAAACTGATGGTGTTACCAATCTACATAATGTTAGAAAATTTAAATAGTAGCAAAAACCTGTAGATACATTTCTGAAAAAATATGGAGATGTATGAGCTTATGTAAAGGATAAGAGCACATAATCAATAAAATATGTTTAACAGCCAAGCTTAAAGATCAAAAGGAAAAATGGAGAGATAATAGGCAGCCTTAGTATATGTCCATTTGTAACTCAAACAAAACCCAGAGTAGCCACAGATACCAGATAAGGTTTGTGTAGCATGGAAAATGGAGTTGGGAAAACCTACTTTGTGGAGGAATTTCCACATGTACACCTAATAAACACTATCGAAGTCCTTCTCCTTATCCAGGAATAGAAAAGATAAAGATAACATCTGAATAACAATAAGTCTTTGATAATGTTCTTCAGTAGAAAGAAATGTATCAATCTTATTTTACCCAGAATGCAGCTCTTGGCTGGTTTACCACAACAGTCTGATCTTGTATTTGCATATATATATATATATATATATATATATATATATACATACTTTATAGAGAAAAAACTATTCCAGGTTACTTATTGGTAGAAAGGTGTTTTCAGGTCTATTACACCTGCATACTGGATCATACTACTGATTGAACATAGTGAATGGTTTATAAAAACAATTTTAGAGGTTTCATTATTTAATTCCTCCACCAAACCTATGAATTTACATTTACTACTACCTTTACTTTTCACATCCGTTCTAGCTCCTCTTTCAGTCCTTGATGTTTGTCCATTTTCCCATGTTCCTTCTTCCTGATGTAATGGTCACTGGGTAAAGCCACATCCACCACCACTAAAGTCTTTAGTTCCTTGTCTACTACTACAAGGTCAGGTTAGTTGGTCACTACTTGCTTGTCTGTCTGTATTTAAAATTCCCACATGATATTAGCCCTGTCGTGGTAACTCCCATTTGGAGTTAGTCAAGTCCAACCAATATGCTGTGCAGACATATAGGTGCATAATCCCAGCAACCGTGTATGCTGTATCTCTTATAAAACATTTTGAATCTGGCTACTATGTGCTGGATTGTCTCAGAGGCCTCATTGTATAATCTGCACCTTTGATTCTGTCTGGTGTGGTTAACCACTACTTCTATTGATCTGCCTGTTCATGTGCTGCTAGGATTAGTGCCTCAATGCTGTCTTTCAGTCCTGTATTTTACAACCACTTGTAGGTTTCCCCAGCGTGAGCCACATCCACCCCATGGAGAGGTTTGTCTTGCCATGGAATCTCCTTCTTTTCTGCATCCTTTATCTGTTGTTGTCTCAGTAATTTCCTTAGCAGTTCATCTTTGGAAGTCATCTTTGTGATGTACTTGTGTTTCATCCAGGACTGTGACCTTGACACTCATCAAGATCCTACCTCCTTCCTTCTGGCTGGTGTACAGTTCTGGGTGCTGTATTTCTTGTGGAATACCTACACTCATAGCGAGTTGTTTTCAGTTCATGACATCCATGATGACCAACTATTCTGTTGGCCAGGTTATAATTCCAGCTGGGTTCCCAATAACTGGTAGAGCGTATGTGTTGATGGCTTGGAACTTGTTCTTGCAATTGAGCTGGGACGTCAAGACCTGTCTGACTCTCTGGAGGTAGTTGGATTTACTATCCTCCTTGCCTCTTCCTCATAGTTTCCATGTGTTTGTGGTACCTTCAGATACTTGTAGCTGTTCTCTACATATCCTATTTGAACTTTTGGTACATAAACTCCTTCTACCCTGATCACCTTCCCTCTTTTTGCTATAATCTACCCACACTTATCTGGTCTGAACGATGTGCAACAATATCCTTGTTGTATATCCTAGCTAAATAAATCAGTGAGTCGATGTACCACTTACTCTTGGCATATAGCTTGATATTATCCATGTAGAGTAGGTGGCTAAGGGCAGTTCCACTCTTGAACCTGTAACCCTATCCCCTTTTCATGATGGTCTGGCTAAGGGGGTTGAGACCTATGTAGAGCAGCATTGGGGATAGTGCATCACAATTGATGTTCACTTTTTTAATTGTCCTGGAATTGGCTTCTAGAGGTGATTTCCACTTGTCCATCGAGTTCTAAGTTCAAGCATTCCAGTTTCTATATGTGTGGCATTGTGTGATGGGCTTTCCTGTGATCAATCCAGGTTGTTCCCTTGTGAGGGTTCTTTATGGCCAGCATTGTTCTGCCTTGTATTACAGGGTGGGAGCCTGTTGCCAGTAGCTCATTCATTTGTACTGCTAGGCATTTATAAAACATTTTTTGTTTCTTTATCCAGTAGGTGTGGATCATGTCCGGTCCTGGGGCTGACCAATTCTTCATGTGTACTACGTGTTGTTGGATGGCTCCCACTGAGATAATGACTGATTCCTGTTCAGGGAGCATGCAGTGGTCTGCTCTCAGGTCTAATAGCCAATTGGTGTTGTGTGATGCTTCTTTCTCTCAGATGTTCTTCCAGTATTGTTCAGTATCTGCTCTGTGTGTGTCTTGGGTGGATATGTTGTGATTACCCTGCAACCGTGCATACACCTTGGATGGTTCTCTGCTAAACAGGGCATTTATTCTCTTAGCATCTGCTGCTCTCGTATATCTGCTCAGTTTGGTTGCCAGTGCTGTCGGCCTTTGCTCATTTTCTCTGTACTGTGTTTTTTTTTTGCTAATTTGGTGATTTGTTAGTATTTGCTGTTATATTACATGTATTTTCAGTTTGTATTTACTATGTTTATGGTAGATTCGGGGTCCCAGACCAGCTGAAGGCTCTCTTTTTATCTGGTTGGGGTCTTTTGTTGTACCCTTTCTGATTTTTCCATTTTTCTTTTATCTATACTTGTGTTTTTTTCTGTTTTGGTACCTGCTGTCTGTGTTTTTTTCTGCCTTTGTTTTGTCCTGCTCCATTTTCATTTGGTGCCCCTTTGTCTTCCCTCTGTTTCTGGGGCTCCCTGGAGTCCCGGACCATTTTGGCGCCACTTGGTGCCCTTTTTGCCCCCCCTGTTTGGCACCGTTCGACCAGTGTGGGGCTGGCGTTCAGACGTTTGCTTGAATGAACGCCCGAACCGCTTGTTTCGCGGCCAAGTTTGTGGACTTGTAACTGCACATTCAGCTGTTTTTACCAGTTAGTGGGTTTTGACTTACTTGACATGTTCGACTTGCGAACAAGCTTTTTTTGCGAGCCGAACGTACACGTTCGGTAATAGTTTTTAGCCGCACTTGCGGGTTTTTTCCCTTCCGTGAGTCTCGCAAGCTTTGGGGACTGTGTATTTCCTTCCTGTTTTGTCTCTCCTCCCCCTCCTTTGTCTTACCTTGCCTGCTTCGTGTAGTTACCACTGGTCTGGGCCTTTACCTTTTTTTCTCTGGTGTGCTTAGTTTGGATGAACCCTTACTGTACTGGTTACTTTACAGCTGTTGAAGTATCAGTTAATATATATTTATAACTCTTTAGTGTGAGTCATTGTATCATGCCTAAACCTAGGGTGCCTGTCTGTTCACCTAACATTGGGGCGATGGATACCCCATGATCCCTGGGCGAGACCCCCCGCTACCCCCGCCCCTGGTTGGACCTGTCTGGCCACGACGAGGGTGCGCAGGCCTCAGCGCCATAGCGCTCAGTTACGAAGGCCATTATGGTGGCAGTGGGGTCCATGGCATCAGCCCTGTCTCAAACTATCTCACAGGCCCTACTCACGCGTCTGGCGAATGGTCCATTTACTGGCTTCATGGCATGCCATGCACGCCAGGCAGTGGATGCTTTAGGTGTGGCACCCAACAAGGCTTTACGCAAAGCCAAACATACCTCCCCCTCTGCCTCCAGAACCCCTATGACTGGCGTATCTTTAGACGCCCCAGAAAGCATGTCCAATCCACGCAAGAGAGCCTTTCTGCGCCAGGCAGAATGGGCACAGTGATGGAAATGTGCAAGACCACAAAAAGAGAGCAACGTCGACTCTTTGAGGAGTCTGTGAGCAACTGTGAGAGAGATTCCGCTGAGTTGATCCTTGACCTCTTTTCCTCTGCTCAGACGGAGATGTCTGGAGGCAATCTGGGGGCTGCTCCTTCTGCGGATGTGGGGACTGACCTCACGGACCCATTGGGCGAGCCCTTATTCGACCCAGATGAGCTCCACCCAGCGAGGTCAGGTCAGTGGCTCCCTGCAGACCTTGTGGCCTGATACCTTGAGAACTGAGTACCCCATCCCACTCTGCAAGGCGGCCCGTAACAAACTTAGGCAGAGTTTCCCAGGCCTGTAGTACCTAACAAATTATGTGACACCCCGGAGGTGGACCCTAAAATGACCCAGCTTCTGGCTAAATTGGGTTGGAACCCACGCAAAGGACTGGATTCGGCACTTAGATCGTGCCAAGACAAACACATATATGTGTTTGGTCCCCTTGCAAAATTGTTTGACTTGGGGGAGGACGCCAGGTCCGAAATCCGTATGGTAGACCCAGAGGAACTCTGTGTTTGGGTCCAGAGAGTGATTTGCATCTATTAACAATTACATTTTTTTTAAAAGAAAAAGAAAAAAAAACTGTTTGTCAAATAACATGGATGCATTTTTCCAAAAATGCATTTTTTTATGGGTTGTAGATTTTAATTTCTCTGACTAAATAAACCATGCCTTTTATCTTCATGAGGTCAATGAAATGTACTACATTAAGCTGGGTAATAATTTATTTACTAGGGCTATTTGAAAAACATATGTTGATACAGAACACATACGTCTTTACAGTTCCACTAGTTGTTTTTTAATTTTATTTTTGCAACAAATGTTTTCAGGGTTTTATACCACTTGCTCCCATTGATTAGCCTTTGCTAAGTGTGACATAGTTATGCCATTTCTAATAATGGATTTAATGGTGCTTAACAGCAACAGAGATGAATACTAATGCCCACAGCAAACAAAAGTATGTTTATGTTACAAAAAAAAAACTGCTATGTCACAATAAAAATATTTTGCTACTTAAAAGTGTTAGATATTTGGTTAATGGACAATCACAACTATTTCTATTGCACCAACATATACTGCAATGTTGTATAGTAGGTAAAACAAGACAAGCAATTCACTCTGAGCATGTTTGACATATTGGGACAGCAGGTGAGGAGCTTACAATTTAAAAGTAGCTTTAAATATTATTCATATTAATAGTTTGTAAGGCTGTATCACTTATCTTTAAACTCAATTCACCAATAAGCAAAATATTGGTGCATTGATTTTAATGATAACTTGTAAAACTAATAAATGTGGAAATGTCCAATGGGCAGGGCCGGACTGGGGATACGAAGCAGCCCTGGAAAAAAATCTATGCCAGCCCAATAAGTCATTGTGCTATGTACGGTGTTTTATATAAATATATATATATAGGCAATTGAAATAGTTGGCTGTACTCTCGGATTTCCCTAAAACATAGCTTTTATTGAAATATTTAAGAGAAGATCAATGTTTCAGTCCCTCTTGTGGACTTTCATCAGGATCATGATGAAAGTCCACAAGAGGGACTGAAACGCTGATCTTCTCTTAAATATTTCAATAAAAGTTAAGTTTTAAAGAAATCTGAGAGTGCAGCCAACTATTTCAATTGCCTGGATACTGGAGCCCTGGTGATGCACCCGGTCACACAACTTTGAAGCCTGAGTGCAAGGTACAACAGCTTTTATATATATATATATATATATATATATATATACATATATATATATATATGTATATATATATATATATATTAATACATTTCGTCTTCTAATTCAAAATATTAGTTCTTTCAGGGTAATTAAATTATACAGTAAAGCATACTCGCACACAGACACAGACAATCTTACTGATGCACACAAATAGGCTCATTGACAGACAATCTCAATGACACACACAGACAAGGTTACTGGCACACACACAAATTTAGTACAGACAAACTCTAATACACACACAACCATACTACAGACAAGCTCACTGTCACACACACGCTCACCACAGACAGGCTCCGACACACCCATGCTCCTTACAGACAAGCTCACTAATACGCACACACACATATGACTCCTACAGACAAGCTCACTGACACACATACAAGCTCACTCACTAGCAGCACACACACACAGAGGCTCCTTCACTAGCAGATGCACGCGCACACACACACACACACAGAAGCTTGATCGCTCGCTCACTAGCAGATGCACACACACACAGAGGCAGACAGTCATTGACACTGAGGCAAACATCCACACATACAGAGACAGGAAGACAGCCACACACACAAACACACACACACACACACACAGGCAGACAGTCAAACACATAGGCAGACAGCCACATAGTAAAAATATGTACAAAGGATCAGCGCTATATATATATATACTAGATCTTACAGAGATAAATGTAAGGCAGCACCTGAAAAATAGGGCTCCCTCACAGGCCCTATAGAGTAGACAAAACTAAAAAAGGTGAAGGGGAGTTGGCGCCACAGGTGAAATAAAATATAAATAAATAAACCTGATTATTAACTATACAAGCACATATACAAGACACTATATAAGAGAAAATACATACAAGATAAAAAAAACAAAAAGAGTTTGAAATATGAATAATAATCACGAGTCCAAAGATTAAGTCCAAAAGAGTCTATTGTAACGATGCCTTACCTTTCCTCCTCGGTCCCGCGCCGCACAGCATCCTCTTCCGGCGAGCGGCACAGCCCTTCTGACGCCGGTGGCTCACGCCGCACATGTTTTTATAATACGGCGCATGTGCGCCGTAGCCGGCAAGCTAATCCCGACGTCAGTCACACGCAACTACGCCCCCGGACCTTCTGGGGGCGTGGTTTTAAAGCAAAATACCCCACACTATAAAAGGGCGCCCCTGTCACTTGCAAGACGCCCTAGTGTGGTTCTTGTTTGTACCTCTAGTGCTTACATTCTCCTTTAGTGTTGATTCCCTGGTTATTGACTTTTGGCTTTCCCTTTTGACTACTCTGCTCTCTGGTTTCCCGTACTTTGGCTAGGTCTTATCGTTTTTCCGTCTTCTGTACGCCTTTGATCTCTGGCTATCCATTTGACTACTCTATACGTTAGTCCGGCCACTCTAAGGTCCGATATACATTCTTCTCTCGGTTACATTCTGTGAGAAGGGGTCACTGTCGTGACATCTATGCCTGATAAATGCAGCAAATAAAACCTTGTATAAGAAGTCAATCACAATCTTTTCAGGGGAAGTATTCCTCAGTAACGTATGGACATGGGATATTTGTGAAATCCATATGAAAAAAATAAAAAGACAGCAAATAATGGTGCAGTATATCCCAAAAGGTACTATTTTTAGAGGTCTATATGGTCCTACTCACGTTTTCCAGAGCTATAAGACTAGCTCTAGTGTGGATGGCATACAGTGGTACAATCCCCACTTATGGGATACGTGAAGTTTTGTAGTAGATGGATATCTTGTTGGTATAAGGACCATATGAAATGTAAAAGAAACAATAATAGTGCTTATTGTATAAAAGCCAGAGGTGAAGTAATAAAATACAAAGTGGTTACTCACATTTGATTGAGCAGGCAGACTGCTCAATGGATAAAACTTGAGTGGTATAATCCCCACCAAGGATTCTTTGGAGTAAAATTCTTACTGGAACAATAAAAACTCTGGTGCCAGGTAAAAATAAATGAAAGAGTAAAATGGCTGACTCACAAGTTGAAAGTGGCTCATGTCCATACGTTACTGAGGAATACTAAGGCAGACAGTCACACACACACACACACACACACACACACACACAGACAGACACACACACACACACACACACACACGCCCACAGGCAGCCACACACACACACACACAGGCAGCCACACACACACACACACACACACATACAGTCACACACTCACAGGCAGACAGTCACACACACTCACTCACAGGCAGTCACACACACAGGCAGACAGTCACACACAGACAGTCACACACACACACACAGACAGTCACACACAGGCAAACAGTCACACACACACAGACAGACACAGACAGTCACACACAGTTACACACACACAGACACAGACAGTGGCACACATAGGCAGACAGTCACACACACACAGTCACACATGCACTCACACACGGGCGAAGACCAATTCACACACACTTTCACTCACTCACGAGAGCCGAGACGAGTGCACATACAGTCACACACACACAGACAGACAGTCCGCACACACACAGACAGTCACACAGGCAGACAGTCACACACACACACAGTCACACACACAGGCAGACAGTCACACACACACACACACAGTCTCACACTCACAGACAGTCCACACACACACACATGCAGTCACAAACTCACAGGCAGACAGTCACACACACAGACAGTCACACACACACAGTCACACAAACACAGACAGTCACACACACAGTCACACACACAAAGACAGTCTCACACACACACACACACACACACAGACAGTCACACACACAGGCAGACAGTCACACACACAGGCACACACACACAGTCACACACACAGGCAGACAGTCACACACACACACGCACACACACACACAGTCACACACTCACAGGCAGTCACACACAGACACACTGACCTGCTTCTTACCTCCACATCCCTTGGAGCTCCTGGAGGCTGGTTGTTGGGGAAGCAGGGACTCCTTTATGATTCCCAGGCAGCAGTTACCAGGGCCCCCGCTGCACGCTAAGCTCCGCCCTGCCACACTCTAAGCTCCACCCCGCCGCACGCTAGCTCCGCCCCAACGCAATATTCTTTCTTTTTTTTTTAAATGATCTTGGCCGGCCATGTGTGAGTTGTGCCAGCCACCTGGCTCCCCCTCCTCCCATGGGGCCCTGTGCGGCCGAACTGCTCACACATAGCCGGCTAGGATTACAGGAGCATAATCACTGATTAGGGCTGTCAGCCCAGCCTCAGGTGCCGTGGCCCACCGTGAAATTTCCTGGTATCCCGGTGGGCCAGTCCGGCCCTGCCAATGGGGGTGGTGAATTCTTATATGACACTATATTTCTCTATCAGCATATATTTTTCAAGTAACCCTAGGGTATAAAGTATTACCTAACTTTGTTTTCCAAGAAGAATGGTCACAAATTACTGTGTCAACCAACGTTACTTCTATCAAGTGCAGTACCTAAGGACAAGTACTTAACATGTGTTTGCTTTTTATTGTAACAGAAAAAAATTATATATTGCACCTTCAAAGTGCAAGGAATGTGATGTAAATAAATCAAATGGTAGAATCCAAGTAAACTCCATTCTAGTAAAACACTTTAAAATAACATCCAAGGGGATGAATAATTTTGCAATATAAAACTTTGTAGGATTAAAATGTTATTCCATTACGATTTATGTATATGACCATGCACAGTCAAATTACCCTACATGCTTTATGTGTACTTGCTGTATATGTGTTCAGCTGCTCTTGTGCAGTTATGTGATACCCCTTATATGTTCCCAGGCTTGACAATCCGTGTCATTAGTTATAAGGTGCACAGTTTCAAGAACCGTTTCTAAATACAATCATTTCAATTTTCATAGATATGAACTGCAATGGCAGGAAGACTCTTTGTTTTCCTGATGAGCTGAAATAATTTCTCTTCCTTAACTCTCTCCTATACCTGGGCATCCATATTTGCTTAGGGTAATGCGACGTGTAACTAGGATAGTCACTACATTGAGAATTGTCAGGAATTCAGTGTAAAGTGATTTTCAAATTTAAGTCCAAAGTAGCCAAACTGGAAGCATAGCTGAGAATAACTCCATTTCATCTATTTTGGCCCGACAATTCTCTCTTTAGAGAGGTATGAAATGTGTAGTGTGTATGAAGATCCATAAACAGTTAGTGGTGCTATTACGGAACTGCATTAACTTTGTTAACTGATAAACTGTAACAAATAAAAATCAAGCATATATACACAGCAATGGAGTTCGCAGTAATATGTGTTTAAATCGCAGTAAATCTGTATGATTTGTTATATAAATATAAAAATACAATATTTTAGTTTTCTTCTTAAAGATGAAATTATCTAAGTATTTATTTATTTTTTAAAAAACTCCTGACATTACATAGAATGATCAATGCTCCAGTTATTTTAATTAGTTAAAATAAGTGTCCTTCTGTGGCCCTTTAAATCATTGAACGGCAGGCATGTGTACAAGAACACAAGATATTGTCACATGTTGTAGTTTTTCATAGTTTCCACCAGAGGGAGTTTATGACATCACTTCTTAGTAAGCGCAAATAGGGAGTTTAAGAAAGCAGCATCTTCTTTTCATTGTCAATAATTGTAAAATAAACCAAAAATAAATACTAAATACTCTGGGATAAAAAAAAAAAAAAAAAGAAAAAGGAAACTGATGTAAGCTTCCTAGAGCTATTTTTGCACAGACAACAGTGCAACTATTTAGGATGCACTACATATTTGTGCTAGCATCATGCTTTAATGCAATCAGGAAGGAGCAAGGCTATAAACATGCATTCATGTGAACAATAAAAGTCACTGTGTCTCACAGTTATTGTTTCTGCCCTACAGCAACTTTTACATTTTCAACTTGTTCCATGGCACCACACCCACAAGATCGCCCACACAAAGAGCTTGTGTGTTGACGCAAATTATTAGTTATTATCAATGTATTTTAAAATGTTTCTGAAACTGCCTTGGGACTGATACTTTTTGTGGAGTTCTTCATAGTTATGTCATAGTTTAATTGGCCCACATTTTTAGTTGCCAGTCATGTTGTCCTGAGAGTCAAGTAACTCTGTATAGAAGCTTGTTTAAAGGAACACTCCAAGCGCCATAACCAGTACAACATGCTGTAGTGGTTATGGGGCCAGGTGTCTCCTGCTGTACCCCAACACAGCTCGCAAGTTATACTACTGACACACAGGCTGTTTTGGGGATTGCGAGATGCGAGGAGGCTCCTCTCACCTTGGAGATGCAGGCCTAGCTGAGTGCTGCCTGCAGTGTCTTGCCTTCTGTAAGAGTCTGAGACAGAGGGAAACAAACTCGGTGTATTGAGATCTGACTGCACACTCCCCTGTAGTATTTTTCCGGTGCAAGAGCAGAGTGATGCTCTGTCTCCCTACTCCCACACAGAGAATGCAGAGAATGACTGCACGCCACTGAGGAGCTCTTCGAGGGAGTACACAAGACGATCATTCCGTATCACTCTTGTGCAGGACAACCGGCATACAATAGTAGGTAAATAATATGGGCTGGATGGGACATAATGGGAGGTACTCTGTGTGGTTTTTGCTTGGGATGCAGTGTGTATGTAATTAATATATTGTGTGTGCTGATGATACAGTGTTTGGATATAAAATGAGATAGGGGGTGCAGTGTCTGTGTGAGTGCTTATGGATGCAGTTTGTGCTCTCGGGATGTAGTTTGTATGTGTGTTTTTGATAGATGCAGTGTGTGTGTGTGTTTGTCCTTGAGTGCAATGTGTCTGTGTGCAGGGGATGAAGTGTGTGTGTCTGTGTTTGGTGAGCAGTGTGTGTTGGGGATGAAGTGTTTGTGTGTGTTGGGGATGAAGTGACTGTGTGTGTGTGTGTGTGTGCTGGGGATGCAGTGTGTCTGTGTGTGTGTGCTGGGGATGCAGTGTGTCTGTGTCTGTGTGCTGGGGATGAAGTGTGTGTGTGGGTGTGTGTGTGCTGGGGATGAAGTGTGTGTGTGTGTGCTGGGGACTAAGTGTGTGTGTGTGTGCTGGGGATGAAGTGTGTATGTGTGTGTGTGCTGGGAATATATAATATGTGTCTCTGTGTGTGTTGGGGATTGGCTTCCTATGTGCAGCACATTGTGTGCACTATAGCCAATCCGTACACTTTTTTTTGTTTCTGCGGCACAGTGGGGTGCCTTCTAGCGGGAATGACTCCTAGCAGCCTTGCTTTTTACTTCCCGACCGCTGCTGGTTCAATGTTGACTTCTGCCCTGCCACAAATTACTAAGTAACTACTGAAGTCCCAGCACGCACATCCAGTAATCTGAGAGCCCCAGAACTTCAGTGGATGTGTGAGCATAGCCCCGAGTTTCTGGCCAAACCAGAACAGCCTGCTCCTCCAGAAGCCCCAGATTTTTTCGCAGTTTTGAGCAGTTTTGAGCAACTGAAGGGCTGAGTGCTTTCCTCCTGGCCACATCAGGATTTATAGACGGGTTGGCTAAGTACACATATAGAAACCGACCCTGGCAGAAATGCCTCTGCCATGTGTTCTTGCCAGACTCCTTCCCAAAAGACTATGGGCCCTTTATAAGCTATAGAAACAAACTTGGTGCATGGGATTTTATATTTGTTTCGGGAACCAAACAGCCACACGAACCAGAGACCACCTGGGAGCTTGTTAAACCCTATTAACACCTTGGAATGATTCTAATTGCAATGTTCTAATTGTTTGTCTGGGTGGCTGCTGTTCGCATAAATGACCACGAAGTGGCAGCCATGTTTGTTTCCACGAACGCAGGCAGCGGTGTTTGGTCATCGAGTTCATGGAACTGTTTTCGGACACTGAAACTCCTGAACACCGCTGGACTTCCAGGATCACCTGCGTTCGGTTCTACACCACTTAGATGGACACTGTTTCGGTGGAATCATTCCCACGAACAAAGTGAACAAGCTCCAGGGTAAGAACATTGACTATGTTTGGTAGTTTGTTCGGTTTTTAAACTACCGAACTAGACCGACCTCAAGCCCTGATTCTCTGGAACTGTTTTGGGCATGGAACCATGAGTGCGGTCGGTTAAATTATGACTTCCTGGAACTTCTTGAACCCCTAAACCGATCTGAGTGATTTTTGGATATGTTGGTCACCCAGATCGGGGCTATCAGGGGATGTAACATTTGTGGGGGTTTTTTGTGTTTAAATATATTTTTTCTGTGCCTGGAGATAATTGAGTTTAGTAGTTCCTAACCCAATTTTCTCTCAGGCACAAGGGAGGGATTATCCTATTTTGTATTGGAGTGTCCTGGACCTGAAAGCTAATGTATTCGCGTGTATGTTTGTACTGTAGTTTACTCTCAGGTCCAGGGGGGAGTGCCCCTTGCATGGGGACCTGCATATAAGGCCAGTTGTGGCTGTCAATGAATGAGTTCCAGTTTACCTTCAACACAGAGCCTTGTCTCGTGATTGTAGGGGAAGGCTATACCAGCTATAATCCCTGCTCCTAAGAATTGTTTTTTGGATTGCTATCTTGTAAGAGCTACACTGCTGTACCTGTTATACTCTCTTGGAGGAGAGGTCTTCTCACTGGGAGCTGGATCCAGGTGTTTGGTCCAGGGTGAGAAGGGACGGCGAGACCCCAGCCAAGCTGTTGCAGCTAAGGGACTACAGTGCTTATGTTGTCCAGTGCAGTGCTTAAGGTACTCGGCAACAGCTAGGAAGCAATCGATTGGTGGAGTTACCCAGTCGGGGTGCCAGGCGGTCCTTCACACTGATGTTCCCCACAAGTACTCACCTACATTTAAACATGCGCACACACACAATTGTGTAAGACTTATTACTCTGAAATTACACACATTGAAACTACAAACATACTGGCAATAGATACTAGCAAGAAACAGGGAGTGGCTAGAGAGGGATGTGGGCAAGGTGGGCGCTTTGAAAAGTTTAGCACACGGTGCTTGAAGGTCTAAGGCCAGCTCTGCTTGGGGAAACAAATTAGCAATGGTTTGCCCCCTTACTTGTGTGCTTGTCAAGTTCTGAGTATCCCTGGTGGTCTGTGCATCTGGCCTCTGTAGATTTGCAGGAGCTGGAAGCAGTGGCTGTTACCATTCATTGGCTGATAGAATCTGCTGACCACTCTGAGCCAATGACTTACAGTCTGTACTATGACAGTTGCACAGAACTTTAGGATGGCTGATGACACCCCAATGACGCTACCAGAGTTGAAGTTACAGTACAATTCTGGCAACAGTGGGGTTAAAATCTGTATGTGCCATGTTTTATACCAACATTCTGCACGTACAGACTCCTTGACTGAAGCCCCCAATTCCCCCTTTTTTTTTTTTTTTAACTATTTAATTTTGGAGTCTAGGCCATATTCATTTTGGGTTGAACACCTCACCCCTAACATCAAATGCCCCTTTTGAAGTGACCACAGGAAAGTATAAATTGTAGCATGTTTTGGATAGCAATGTCACTTTAACCCCTTAAGGACACATGACATGTCACACATGTCATGATTCCCTTTTATTCCAGAAGTTTGGTCCTTAAGGGGTTAATAATAATTTTAATTTGATACAGAGCAGATATATGATAAGCATTGTGAGTATATACATCAAATCACTATCACTTTAATTGTTTAGTTTTGACAGTGTAGTTTTTTTGGATTGTGTTTTTTTATCACATTCATTTTGTGTTTTATATTTTTACTATATATACAACACATTAATAGAATACACTTTAGTTCATTTAGCACTAGCACTATTTAATTTGTCTCCCACATTTGAATTAGTGTAGGACCCACCAATATTGGGGTACTGTGAAATAATGGTGAGCTTAACACAATATGGCCATATGGTGGAACTAAATCCCCATATTTGTTTGCTGAGATAGATGATTTTAAGTAGTCTTGTAGAATTTAAAACTGTATTTTTGTGTATGTGCTGTTCCTTAATCTGTATTATGTAAAGAATTTGGTCTCTACGTTGGCACCATTGCTGAGAAATGTATGTTGCGGTTGTACCCCCAATTCCCCTTGTCCTAGGGTAGAAAAAAGGGAAAGAGTGAATTTAGCCCAAACTAGGTACTGTTCCTCTTAAACAGTGACACTCAAAAAGTATGTGTAAGATATATTTCAAAATGAGTGTTACCCCAAAACGATGTGCACATTTGATATGCAACAGTACTGCAAATAATGAAAACTGTTAGGGATTTTTTTGAAAGCTATATTCTTCTCACTCAGTGTATTTTGCAAAAACATTTTGAGTGCTAAACTGATATGTATACAGTGGGTTGACACCCAAATGGTTAACTAAACTAGTCATTAACATCTTGGAGATGCTACACAAGTTTAGGTCAGGACAACAGGAAGTGACATTTATCCTTCTATCCCAAACATCAGCCAGATGAGCAGCTGCAGACAGCTGATCCAGATGGGAATTTCTTGAAATCATCTGAAAGTATATGCGTGTGTCAATCTAATACCTACATCACAGCAATGTCCCTAACCTCATCTTGATAAAACCCAAAATTGTGATTTTCCTTTCTCTTTGACTTTGCACACACATCTTTTCCAGACGTCCTTGCTACATACTATAAGCAAAATGTAAAACACAGAGTGAAGGAGCTAATATACCAAATCAGGACTGGCCCAAGACATTGTGCTGCCTGGGTCCAAGGATGAAGTGCTGCTCTTCCCCCCCAAAATACACCCGCATACACAGACACACGCTCTAACTGATTTGACACACTCTCACAGACAAACACACATTCTCTATATACAATGTGCCATCCTCACACATATCACTATGATATATTGACGTGTACCCATTCTATGTATATTGCACGTAGAGAACTACATGCACAGTAATATGCCATGCACACACACACCCGCCGCCAGTGTGGTGGGAGCAGATGGTGGGAGGTTGTAAGAGGGTGACAGTGTTAGAGGGCAGTGTGTGTGTTGGTGACAGTGTCAGGGAGGCCGTGTGTATTATTGACAGAGGGAGGGCATTATGTGTGTGTTGTAGGAAGACTGTTTTAGTGACAAGCCCCCCCACATATAAATACCTTTATTTTTTCAGTTATAAATTCCCTTGTGGTGCAGTGTCCTCCCTGGTGGTTCGGTGGGCATCTCTCCAGCATGCAGCTCCATCAAGTGCAGAGCAGTAGAGCATTTGTAGAGGTTTTGCGAGCAACCAGAGTGTTGCTGTGATAACCCGCGGCAATGCTCCCGGAGCTCATGGACCTCTATCACATGACCTGCATCTCTGATTGGAGGAGCCCCTCATTCACAAGTTGGTCTGCAATAAGGTTATTTAGGCGACCATGAGGTCTCTCTAGAGAGCTGTCTGTGGCATATTATTATATGTCAGAGGTTCACCTGGATCCATGGTCCCACTGGGACCTATGGACTGTCCGGCCCTGTACCAAATGATAATGTTTTGTAACAATACTTGCATTGACTTTTCATGGACTAGAACCCCTGCCAGTTAGGTTTCTCATTAATATGCTCCTATTTATGGGCATTTTTGTACTTGTGGTACCTGCACACGTGGGTATTTACTGTAAGACAAAGCAACTTAATATTTCATTGCTATCACCACTGCGGCACCAATGAAACTGATAGAAATTTGACTTAATTACAAAAGAATGTACTTACGATATTGTGCTATAAAATACATTTTGTGTATGTATGTTCTTCTTTCCACCCTCAGTTGTTGTTGTAGCAACAGTTGTGGTGGTGGAGTGTAACTTGCTATGCAGGCTGAGCCAAACCAGCAGTATGTTTTGCTCAGAGAATCCTTATCGTATAATGTGTAGCATGACAATGATAGTTCATATAGCGCAGTGTTGGTCGAACCAGGCAGGCTGTCACTGAAAAAGCCCCATAACTGCCTGCATGAAAGATGGGCTACAAGTGACTCTCAGCCTCATCCAATGGTATCTTCTGCAACTTTTCGTCACAGCCCAACTGGGTACTTCCTGCTTTTCTCCTGACTCAGAGGGAAGATGTTATTTTTGCAGGAGGGTGGAGAAGTAGAGACAGGGGCTGTGGAGTCTTCTACACATTGTGTTCCACTCCATCCCCGCCAAGTCTATGCCTTTTTTTACTCCTGGATACTCCTGCCTGTTTTGAAACTGGCTGTGTGGGTCCATGCTGCACTATTCCTTCTCCACATGCCACTGTCACTCAGGTCCAACTCACTTTGGGACTTGTCCTCCTCATCCTACCACTCTACTACATTTTCAGCATCCTCTGTTTTTCTCTTTCCGTACTGTTTGAAAATGTATGATATGAATCTCTCTTCTTATCTTCTTTACGAACCTGGTGTATCCTCTCTTTGCTGTTCTCTCTGCATCCTTTACTCACTTTCTGTGTCCTCTACTATCTCGCAGAGCATGTAGATACAGTGAACGTAACTGTAAAACTTATGATTTTGGAGGTGTGGGGGAAGGTTTTTTGTTTTGTTTTTTTGTGGTTTGCATTGATTTGATTGGTTGTGTTTGAGTGTAATGAATACTGAATAGTCTTTTTTTTCCCTTTTGATCTTGGTAATTCATATGTAAGTAAAAGTGATGTGCATTTTGGGTACTTGGACATGTTTTTCTCCCACCAGAGTTATATGCATATGTCAAACAACAAGTACGTAGCTCCAGCTAGTAAATAAAAGCATGTTTTGGGTGATTTTATAGCACGAGCAAAAGGACCAGGTAAGCAATAAGGAGAGATTCAGAAAATTGTGCATGGCTTGTTTGGGAAATAGTGATGCTACCAATTATATTGGTTAAAGGGATTCTGTAGTATTAGGAATACAAAGCTGCAGGATGTTTATGCCGCCCTAACCGCTTTAAAGCACGCTCTGTGGAGGATAGCATTGATGTCTCTATCTTCAAGAAGGGGTGTCGCTAATCCAGTGCAGGGCAATCCTCTTTCTCCAGCTGCTCCTCCCTTGGTGAGAGGGAGGATCTTCATACCATTCCAGTGTATCTCACTGAAAAGTCTTTAGGACCTGATAGACATGCATGGCTCAGCAAATTAAATGCTTTCCACATAGACAGAGAATCCTTATCGTATAATGTGTAGCATGACAATGATAGTTCATATAGCGCAGTGTTGGTCGAACCAGGCAGGCTGTCACTGAAAAAGCCCCATAACTGCCTGCATGAAAGATGGGCTACAAGTGACTCTCAGCCTCATCCAATGGTATCTTCTGCAACTTTTCGTCACAGCCCAACTGGGTACTTCCTGCTTTTCTCCTGACTCAGAGGGAAGATGTTATTTTTGCAGGAGGGTGGAGAAGTAGAGACAATGTATCTCTATGCGAAACAACGTGTCGTGTACATGTAGGGTTTGAATTATTGAAAGTCTTCATGAGGAAGTGCCCCTAGACTGACTAACTGGTTGTCTGGTGGACAGCCATCATAGGCATTGAGACTGCAAATGTAAACATTCCCATTACTCACAAATGGTAATGCTTACATTTGTTATACTGCAAGGACAGGGTCTGTGCACCAAAATCACTACATTAAGCTGTTAGGAGATTTGGTGCTTCAAGTGTCCCATTTAACAGTGCCTGGATGAACATTTTTTAATCATTTGATAAATTTATATTTTCATGTTGAGCAGTGAAGATGACTTAATATGTTTCTGTTACAATGGCTTGAATCTATTAAGATAAACGTACAGCATGCTTTCGACTAATTATATGATATCATTGTAAGCAAGCATAATTTTCAGGGGTCAAAACACACACAGAATTATTATCTCTTCCTTGGATCGGCTGGTTTCTCAAATTGTAGGCAAGGAAATGACTGTTTGAAAATGTAAATATTGTTGTTTTTATTTATTACTTACCGGGTGCATTTTAGAAAATTAAGTTTTACTAAGGAAATGATCTCTTTAAGCAAGCAATTAAAAAAAAAAATGCTTTCATACTTGTGAAATCCCATGTGATCATTTCATTTCTAAAAATAACCCCATCATTTATTTTAATTTTCAGAAATAACTTCTCGTTTAACTCCAGAGAAAATAAAGACTATTTCATATTCATGCTTTTCATCCAATTTGTTTTTTTTTTTTTTTTAGATATTTATTTTTCTAGTTATCAAAATTCTGTTAATTTATAAAGCACAGTTATGATGATATATGTTATTTTATAAAATTATTATAGAAATGATCTGACTAGATTTCTTCAAGAAACTGAACTATTATCTGTCACCAACTACTGCACCATTTATATACTTATTTGATAAATCATCTTTGTCATATTTCACACAGTAAGAAATGATATATTAAGGGTGTAGTAATTGAATTGTTGCTGTAGCGTTCTGTGTGAGAAAAGCAGAGTTGCAACATGTTACAGAACCTTGTCCCTAATAATTTTCAGTAAATTGACGTTCTCACATTTAAATTCAGGTTGTTGCCAATGTGAGAAAGAAAACAAGCTCTAATGGGAATACTTGAATCTCAAGAATATCTTTGACAACCAAGGCTATATACAATGTATGTAATCATAGAAATTTTCCCATTGTGCGATTTCTGTGAAAGCATAATGTTGTGGTTTCAGATGCGGTGCTATTTAATAAGCTTTTGTTATAACATAACCACACAAACTGGTATTTTTGGCAGGTTGTCTGGAGTTCTGTTTTCCTCATTGACACGGACACTGTGTGTGCTAGTGGTTTTAAGTAATGAAAATAAATTATATTTTTATTGAAATGCCATCATGTTCCTCAGTGCTATACGTTAGGTAGTTGAGAAATATAAATAATTGTGACAAAATAAGATAAACAAGCAAACATTTTCGGCTCATTCACCATTTATCCTTCCCCTTTGGATCTTCGGTGGATGATGGCACTGCTAAAGAGGTCTGTCGAGTACAATATGCGTCTTTTGATTGGGCATTTGTGTTGGTTTGTCTGGTAGGGTTGGAGGCCCTGTTGGCAAAATCTGAATTTCAGTCTGCATTTTAGCAATGGCCCAATAGGGAACCCCTTGAACCTGATCCACCAGAAATGACAACCTGAAACTTGACCTCTGGCAAGTGAAACACCTTATTAACCAACTGTACTTTAATCCCCAGGAAGAAATAATCGAACTAGAGCCTTCTATTTTCTCCTCAGCACCTGGAACACCAAAATCCACCCTAACCCTATGAAAGTAGAACAACAAGTTTGTACAAACTTAAGAACCAGACAAAACCACAAACAAAATCGTTGAGATAATGCAGAAGAGATTAACAAACCGCTACCCACAAAACCACCCCTCATAAACTATAAATATTATAATAGTAAAAATACCAAATCAAACAGCCCATCAGACAGTACATATAATTTCTATTAAACTGACAGCCCAGTAAAGGAAAACAATCCAAAATGACCTGGCAAGAAACTAAATGCAGACTGAAATTCAGATTTTGCCAAAAGGGCCCCCAACCCTACCAGACAAACCAACTCAAATGCCCAATCAAAAGAAGCATATCGCACTCGACAGATCTCTTTAGCAGTGCCATCATCCACCAAAGATCCAAAAGAGGAGGATAAATGGTGAATGAGCCAAAAATGTTTTTATCTGGAGTGATCTCTTCGCGAGATTCATGGTCTGCAGCTCTACGGAGCTGCTGACCAGATATTATGGCCACCGTACCACAAGAGAGCCCACCGAACCACCAGGGAATTAAGGTATAGTCCGTTCTTAAATTGTTTATTAATTATTAAGCAAATTACATCATAATCTAGTTCAGTACAGGCACAGCAAAAGCACAAATTGAAAATGAGGATGAGAAATATAAATCTTGTTTTATTCTTCCTCTTCTATGTATGCTTTCTCAGTGCTGACTAACTGGAGCTAACCTCAAAGCTTATACCAATGATGATAGAGACACATCTCACATATACATATTTGTTAAACGGACACTATAGGCACCCAGACCATGTTGGCTCATTAAAGTGGTCTGGGTGCAGTACCCAAGGTCCCTTAACCCTGCAGAGGTAATTATTGGAGTTTTTAATAAACTGCAATACTTACATTTGAGGATTAACTACACCTCTAGTGGCAGTCACTAAAGGAACTTCTTGGTCATTAAGCAACTTTTGGTTGCCTGACGCTGGGCGTCCTCACACTATGCAAGTTCCATCATTTTGGGTATCACAGACTTGTGCAAAAATGAATTTGAGCCAGTTTGTCCGAATCAAATTCCATTAAATCCACACCCGAACTAATCGATCCATCTAGGGTTTACTTGTAGAGTCTACTTTAATGGGTAAATCTGCACAGGTATATCTGAGAGTGATTGATTTGTTCAGGTGTGGATTAAAACGGATTTTATTCAGACAAACTGGCCAATTTTTTTTTAATTTTTTTTTGCACCCAAGTCTAGTATCAGTGAAACTTGCCTTAAGTTATTTGTAAAGGTTATAGGCAGGTTCTAAAGTGAAACATTGCATTATTCCACTGTTATCAAAAATGTGTTCTTTATAAGTAACCCAACTGTATTTTGTGGTTAACCTGTTTTACCTGTCTTTATGTTTTATTTTAAATACATAAGATAATAAAATGTTTTCCTCAAATTACATCAGTAGATCGATATCCATTGATGAAGAAGTGACTCAAAAATTCTAACCACACATCTATCAAAGTGCCCTACAATTAAAGTACCCCACTATGGCCCTTTCAAATGTTCCCTATGCTCATGCTACTTTAATGACCTATTAAGTACTTTAGTTTAAATAATTGCATTCCAATTGGTTTTCAATTCAGATTATAGAACTCAAGCTCTTTTATTAGCTAGCATTTGAATATTTTCTATTGAGGTGTTATTATTATTATTATTATTATTATTATTATTTATATAGCGCCAACAAATTCTGTAGCGCTGTATTAAACCCTCTATGTGTCCATCACTGAACTCAGAGCCACAAACAGATGTTAGAGTGGTACTTACCTGTTATTTTATGTCATTTAGGTTTATTGCGGGTTAGTTTGCTTTTAAAGGGACACAATAGTCACCAGTGCAACTACATGTATTTCTGACCCTATAGTGTTAACACGACCATCTAGCCCCCCTGGGCCCCTCATGCTTCCATAAATATAGTAAAAATCTTACTGTATTCAAGCCAGAAGCTGTAAATCTGTATGCTGTTAGACTCAGGAAAAACAAGCAATCTGCTGACATGTGATAGCCTGATCCAATCACAGTGCTTCCCCATAGGATTGGCTGAGACTGACAATGAGGCAGATCAGGGGCAGAGCCAGCATGATCCAAACACAGCCCTGGCCAATCAGCATCTCCTCATAGAGATGAATTAAATCAATGAATCTCTATGAGGAAAGTTCAGTGTCTGCATGCAGCGGGAGGAGTTACTGAATTACAGGATGCTCGTACACAGCAGGTCTGAGTGGATGGAGGCATGTTATGCCTCCATCAACTCAGAAGTCCCTTCAGTTCACTCTGAGTGACTGCAACTGGAGGTGTTCCTAGCTTCCAATGTAAACACTGTATTTTCTCAGAAAATACATTGTTTACATGAGAAAGGCTGCAGGGAGCTATAGTTCTCACCTGAACAACCTCATTAAACTGAAGTTGTTCAGGTGACTATAGTGTCCCTTTAAGTCGATTTAAGGCGATTTTCTGACGCTATCTGCGGAGCTCACTCTAAGTTCTGCCGCTCAGCTCGGCAGTCAGGCCCCGTCCCCTGCGTTTTCTTTTATGATTCTGTTTATTATTTACAGAAATCTCTCTATTTGTAGTAATTAGTAAGATAAGGGGTAAGGAGATAGTTATTATTGTGTTAAATGGTTTTTTATTTTGTTTGTAGTATGATGGCAGGTATATATCAAGAATAAGATTCAGTGCAGTGTTGCCTGCGCAGAGGCTCATTATGATCAATAACGAGTAGCCTGCGCAGAGGCCTAGCATGGCTCTTCATTATAAGATCAGTTACTAGCGCTTCATAAACATTCTGAATCAGAGCTGTATTTAAATGGTATAGCTTGCCTAGTGAGGCGATTCTTAACCTTATGTGATCATCTTACTTTGCAAAATAAATGTGGACAGTCAATAACTTACCCCGTAGGGTGTATAATCATCTGCGCAGAAGAATAAACGTCAGATATTATAGGCATAGCGGAGTCTAATACAGGTGGCAAGCATACGCTTAAGTTGACATCACGTATATCGCGTTATAACTTTAAAGGCAAAGCAGAGGGCTGCGTATGGGATCAAGGGAAAATGCAATCTGACGTGGGCTAAGATATGGGATAGGCATTAAACAGTTGCATACCATACACATGCATAAGTGTTGTGTCGGTAGCATAATTATATATATAATCGTATGGTTTAGTTTTTGCTTGGGTCTGCGCTGGGGCCCAATATGGCTTTACATTATGGTAGCAGTTATTAGCTTTTCATAAGCATTCTGTTTCAGACCCGCTTATATATGTTGTAGATTGCTTAGTGGAACAATGAGGAACGGTATGTAATCTATTTTCCTCGTAAAATAAATGCAAACTTTCAATAACTGACCCCGTAGTGTGCATAATCACCTGCGCATAAGCATATAGGTCAACTAATCTAGGCATAAGGGTTGGTTTACGGTTACATAACATGTTAACATCGTTGGATGCTGACAAGCAGGGCCTGCAGTAATTATATAAACATAGTTGAGAGTTATTGCTGCAATGTCCAATGCATATCAATCAGGGATATCTTGAAATTTGAGAGATTAGAGATGAGGGTGAGTTGGTAAATTCAAGATGGCCATAGCCAAGGACTTTGCAGCGGTCCTATCCGAGCCGTTCATGGCACAGCAGCTATATGACCCCAGTGCACCGGGTTTCCGTCTGCTCGACAAGTCGCAGCCCACCAGCAGGGCTTTCCATGGCCCTGTGGGCACTCAGAGGCGGAAACCATCTACAGGAACCCCACACCTAGAGTCTGAGAGCCCTCCGCCCCCTGCACCTCCCCAGCACCTCTCAAGCTTCTGCGGGGTGTAAGCCCTCCTGTCTCTCCTGGCGCCGGCCACACACTTGGGGGTGGTGTACGTCCCTCACCGCCACTGGTCCACTGGAAGGCCCTCATCCTCCTGAGCCACAGGGCTCACAGCACCAGGGACAAGTCTCTCCGAGGACCCCCACAGACTCGGTAAGTTTGGGCTTCCACTCCTTCAGTGGGCAGGCAGTTGGGGAACTCATCCGGTCGCCGACGTCAACTTTGGCTACATGTGTAGCTAATAGTCCTCCTCATGTCTCCATTTCCATCTCTGTGTGCTGTTGAGTAAAATATTTGGATAGTGGGGTACAGCCATGTCGAAATTTTTATCCTCTGTGACCATCCTCCACCATATCAGCTCCTGCATCAACTGGCCGGCTGTTCTGTACTCAGCCGTTGCCAGTGTAGGCGATCAGCACACCACCGAGGCGCAAGTTCTCTGTAGTGGTTTTGGTGCCAGGAGTGCCGTGGCGCCCTCCCAGAGTAAATAGTCAAACTGTTTAAGAACAGCTTGACAATTTACCTGGGGTCTGCCAGGATAGGGTCTGTAGTAGGGGATAGGGCCTACTGTCTGAGGGATGCAGGGTGGGTACGGGTGTGTGTGTGTGTATGGGAGGCAGTGCATGTGGGACAGTGTGTGTATGGGGGTGCAGTGGGAACACTGTGTGTAGGAGGCAGTGTGTGTTTATGTGAGGGGTGTAGTGTGTGCATGGGAGTGCAGTGTGTGTATATGTGGGGTGCTGTGGGAGCACTGTGTGTGTATGGGCCCAGTGTGTGTATGAGGGTATAGTGGGGGCAGTGTGTGTATGGTGGTGCAGTGTTTGTGTGGGGGAGCACTGTGTGTATGGGGGTGCAGTGTTTGTGTGGGGGAGCACTGTGTGTATGGGGGTGTAGTGTGGGGGTGCAGTGTTTGTATGGGGAGCACTGTGTGTATGGGGGTGTAGTGTGTGTGTGGGGGTGCAGTGTTTGCATGGGGGAGCACTGTGTGTGTGTGGGAGCAGTGTCTGTATGGAGGATAAGTGTGTGTGGGGGGGCTGTGGGGTGCAGTGTGTATGGAGGATAAGTGTGTGGGGGGGAGGCAGAGCAAAACCAATTTTTTTTTTAATTAAAAATATATTATTTTATATTATTTATATCCCCCCTCCCTTCTTACCTTTACCTGGAAGGGGGGATATTATTTGCAATCCCTGGTGGCCCGGTGGAATCCCTGGTGGTTCTAGCACCCCACAGCCCCCCCACACACACTTATCCTCCATACACACACTGCTCCCACATACACACAGTGCTCCCCACACATTCAGTGCTCCACCATACACACACAGTGCTCCCCCATGCAAACACTGCACCCCCACACACACACTACACCCCCATACACACAGTGCTCCCCCATACAAACACTGCATCCCCACACTACACCCCCATACACACAGTGCTCCCCCACACAAACACTGCACCCCCATACACACAGTGCTCCCCCATACACACAGCGCTCCCCCACACAAACACTGCACCCCCATACACGCACTGCCCCCACTATACCCTCATACACACACTTGGCCCATACACACACAGTGCTCCCACAGCACCCCACATATACACATATACACACTCCCATGCACACACTACACCCCTCACATAAACACACAGTGCTCCCACTGCACCTCCATACACACACTGTCCCACATGCACTGTCTCCCGTACACACACACACACTCACTCTGCACCCCTCACACACTGCCTCCCATACCCACCCTGCATCCCTCACACAGTAGGCCCTATCCCCTACTACAGTCCCTATGCTGGCAGACCCCAGGTAAATTGTCAAGCTGTTCTTAAACAGTTTGACTATTTACTCTGGGAGGGCGCCACGGCACTCCTGGCACCAAAACCACTACAGAGAGCTGTAGTGGTTATTGTGCCTGGATTGTTTCTTTAAATAATCTATAACTTCCCTTCCCAAGATAAAATTCTGGATCCGCCAGTGAATCCCATAATTGATATTCCTTAGCAGAACATGTCATGTGATCCACCTACCATCTGACACTGTGAATTTGCCTACTTCATCAAATAAAGAGGTTTTTAAGCTTTTATGTCTTGCGTTTTGAGTCCACGTATCCTGTAATTTGGAGTTTGTGTGCCATGGCAGCACTAGCTTTCTTTCAAAGCTTCCAGGATGTCCTTCTACAATAATCTATAAAGATCATGGAAATGTTTTCTACACTCCAGAAAATTGATGTGCTTATACAGAAGTACTGCTACAATTGGCAGCAAAACTATAATAATAAAAAATAGAAAGTATGTTCACTGTAATAATGTTATTTGAAGCCAAAATTAATATTGTAGAAGCCAGTTTTTATAAATAAAGGGGAATACCCAGTGTTTTGTACCTCAAAATAAAATCTTCTCCAGGTTTTTCTTCTACTATACTAGTCTGCTCGTTTGGTAGTTCTGTTGCTGCAATAAATGATTTCACATCAAGAAAACAATCAATCTAATTCAAATCTTTGGACCAGAGTTGATTTTAACTTCTCACTTAAAAGGAAATTATTCATAATGTACCTTTGTACTGCCCGGTAATTGCAATGTTTCCATTAAAGTCAAGGATTTCTTCGAATTGCTAGCAAAATGGGTACTTTCTGTCATGCTTTCTTGGATGCTTTGCAGCAAAGGCAATAAATGTGTACTTTTTGAAAACCATTACTTTAATTTATTTAATCATATGAAAAGTGAACAGTGCTTCAAGTTTGTATCATAATCCTTAAAATAAAACCCTAATTTGTATTAAAATGAATTTGCATTTACACACTTTACCGCACCTTACTCCAGATACAGAACTCTGAGGCAATTAAAATCATATCATATTTTAAAAAGAAAAAACATTTCTGTTTGTTTTGCTCCCTTATATATACACAGTGTTATTCATGGGCATCTGCAGGAATATTTCCAGGGGGGCATAATTGTAATGACATCCATGCTTGGCTCCTTTTTGACAGTGTCATGAAGGGGAGGAGCATAGTCATTATCACAAAAAGGCAGGTCAGGGCGTACCTAGAGCATTTGGCACCCGGGGCGGATCCTGGGCTTGGCACCCCCTCATCCACCCACCCTCCCCCCCCACCAAAAAAAAAACCTGTAACATTTTTAAAATGTTTTCCTTTTTTTATGTATTGAATAAATTTGGAAACTTTGCAAAACCGCTGTCAGCCCCCTTCTACAAAACCCCTGTGTGCCCCACCCCCTCCTACAAAACCCCTATCCCGCCCCGTCTACAAATCCTGTACTGCCCCATCTACAAATCCGCATATAAAGACTCCTGTCCCAATACAAAACTCCTGCCCCCTTTTACAAAATCCCTGCAGCCCCACACACACATTTACAGGCAGACTGTCACACACACACACAGTCAGGGCTGCCATCAGAAATTGTGGGGCCCCTAACAAAGCTCAAGGTCTGGGTCCCCGGGTGCCCGCCTCCAAATCCCATCCACAGGAATACACACACAGACACAAAAGGACACAGACACACACACAGAAAGATACACACATACTAACAGACACAAATACTTAAACAGACATAAACACATATAGACACATATACATGCATAAGGAGATACAGATACATGCAGACACACACACTGACGTACATACATACTCACATACTGACACAAACACAAACAGACATACATACTGACAAACAGACATACATACAAACTGACATACACATAAATACATACTGGCATACATACACATACATACTGATATACATACATACAGACATACACACAGATAGACAGATATATACATACACAGATACATACAGACATATTGACATACACACACACAGACATACATGCATACTGACAAACACACTGATAGATATATATATATATAGATAGATATATACATACTGACACACACAGACATATATACATACTGACATACATGCATACTGACATACATACATACACAGACATACACACATACATACACAGACATACATACATACTGACATACACACACACAATGCATTTGACTTGTTTCCACATAAGGACTTAAATTTTATTCTGTCATTGGTAGAATGCAAATACATTTCATTGAAAAGAGAAAATAAGACACAGCACAAAACAGAGCATCCTTGTGTAGTATCACAAATACAGAGGTAAGAGAGTTAGAAAAGGCAAACACAGACATACTGACAAACAGGCATACATACATACATGCAGACACATACATATACACACACCCCTCATTTATCAGCCACCCTCCTCTTACCTTTAAGTTCCAGGAGGGTGGCTGGGGATGATGGGAGTGGATGCCTCTGGTGTCCGGTCCTCTCCTCTGCTCTCCCTCTCCCCACACGCTGAATATGCCTGTAATGGTGTGTGTGTGTGTGTGTGCGTCTGCCTGTGACTGTGTGATGTTGCCTGTAACTGTATGTGTGACTGTAACTGTGTATGTGTGTGTGTGTGAGACTCTCTGCCTGTGACTGTGTATGACTGTATATGTGACTGTCTGCAAACTGACCGCTCTAGCCAATCAGCAACACCCCTCCCCAGCGACACTCTGTGCTTCCTGACACTCAGTAAATAAAAGTGAACACATTAACACTGATATTTTTTTTTTTTACCTGGGGAGATGAGAAGGTCAAAAGTTTCCCTGCCAGGCCCAGGTACCAAAGCCTTATGATGTGGTGTCCAGAATAAAGTGCAGGGTTCACTTCACTTGTCTTTCCTGCTCCAATCTCCTTTTCTTCTCCTTCATTTGACACAGTCTTCTTTTTCTTCTGACACTGTCTTCTCTCCTTGGCTCCTTCTGCTCCTTTACCTTTCTGCTACTTTCTGCTTATTGTGCTCCTTCTGCTCCTTTCTCTTTCTGATCCCTTTCTGCTCCTTGCAGACCCTTTCTGCTCCTTCTCCTACTTTAGCTTTGTGCTTCTTCTGATTCTTTCTGCTCCTTTACCTTTGTGCTCCTTCTGTCCCTTTCTGCTCTTTGCAGACCCTTCCACCTCCT
>OW240914.1:207135998-207187742 GCA_933207985.1 Pelobates cultripes
ACCAAAAACACTAAAACAATCATACCTCCCAAGCGTCATGTATCTGATGGAGATGGTGCTGGAGGGAATCTCATAGGATGCAGCTATAAGAAAACGCATACTCTATGCTAATCTTTCTCTAATTTATGCTTTCATCTTTCAAGTAAATCCATAACCCCTAACAGCAGTGTCCAGTGAAGAAGGAAGTCAATGGGCGGGGTAAAAGGGTGTGCCACTGGCACGAATCACGTGACAAGACCTGCCAAAAGGGGTGAACATGCCCAAAAAGGGGGCATGTTTGTCCAAAGAATTGGAAAGTCAGCCTGGCATGAATGCATGTCAGGCTGCCTGCCAATCCTGCAGGCTGTCCAACTAAGGGCATACTATGCAAGCAGCACCTTGAGCTTGACATAAGTGCATCTAATGATGCGCTCACTCCATTCTTTCTAAGGACTGTCCCCTAGCACTTGCTGGTCCACTTGTCTCCTTACCTTCTTACTAGCAGGCAGAACTTCCTGGTATATAATCTGAGACAGAGAAAAGGTGTCTGTAGTGAGTGTAGAAGAAAGGGGACATGCCATAGTGTTAGAGAGACCAACGTCTGCATTACCTAAACTAATTTTAATGTCAGCCAGTGCACACAAGTTTTGTTCCCATACATCCCTCTTAAGCTTCCAAACTTAAAGGGACACTATAGTCACCAGAACAATTACAGCTTATTGTATTTGTTCTGACAAGTAGAATCATTCCATTCAGGCTTTTTGCAGTAAACACTGTCTTTTCAGAGAAAATAACTCCACTGGCCGCTCCTTAGATGGCTGCTAGAGGTGCTTCCTGGGGCAGTACTGTCTAGTGTCCAGCACTGACATTCAGTGTCTCCACCCTCTGCATGCAGACACTGAACTTTCCTCATAGAGATGCATTGATTCAAATTATGAGGAGATGCTGATTGGCCAGGGCTATGTTGGACTTGTGCTGGCTCTGCCCCTGATCTTCCTAGTTGACAGTCTCAGCCAATCCTATGGGGAAGTATTGTAATTTGCTCAGACCACCACTTCTGAGCCAGCAGCTGCAGAATTGAATACAAGTAATATTTTACTATATTTAGAGAGGCAAGAAGGGGCCAGGGTGGTGGTTTTAACATAATAAGGTCAGAAATACATGATTGTGTTTCTGACCCTATAGTGCTCCTTTAAGCAAGTGAAGAGTAGTTAAGGTTGCCACCTTCTTGGAAAAAAATTCCAGCCTTAATCATTTGTATAATTAATTAGTTATGCGTGACATCACATGATGTAAATCACAAGTAGTGACATCAGAGAAAATTCTGTAAAATCACCTACAAACTACTCACTGTTTGATTCTGCTGTATAGATGGATTGCTCCCAGTGTCTCCCTGTCTCCCAGTGTCTCAGTCTCGGAAGTAACCCAGTGTATCAGTGTCCCTATGTATCACAGTGTCAGTGTCCCCATGTCGTCCAGTCCCCTAGTCTCCCAGTGTCTGTGTCCCCATTTTTCCCAATATCTCAGTGTGTCCCCATGTCACTAAGATACTGGGGACACTGAGAGACATGGGGACACAGAGACATGGGGACACTGGGAGAAATGGGGACACTGAGACACTAGGGACACAGACACCGGGAGACATGGGGACACTGAAACATTTGGGGACACTAGGGACACAGAGACATGGGAACACAGACACTGGGAGACTAGGGGACACTCTGAGACTAGGGGACACTGGGAGACTAGGGGACACTGGCTGGGAGACAGACACTTGGGGACACTGGGAGACATGGGGACAGTTGTGGACATAGACATGTGGACACTGGGACTTATAGGGACACTGGGAGACATGGGGACAGTTGTGGACATAGACATGTGGACACTGGGACATATAGGGACACTGGGAGACATGGGGACACCAGGCACACTAAGACACTAGGAACACAGACACTGGGAGACATGGAGACACTGAAACATTTGGGGACACTAAGACACTAGGGACACAGACACTGGCGGACTAGGGGACACTGGGAGACTAGGGAACTCTGGCTGGGAGACAGTCACTTGGGGAGACATGGGGACAGTTGTGGACATAGACATGGGGACACTAGGCACACTGAGAGACATGGAACACAGACACTGGGAGACTTGGGGACACTGAGACACTAGGGACACTGGCTGGGGGACATGGGAACATAGTGTCTCCGTGTCCCAATGTCTGTGTCTCCCAATGTCCCCATGTGTCTCAGCATCCTCATGTGTCCCCATGTTTTCCAGTGTCTCAGTGTCCCCAGGTCTCCCAGTGTCTGTGTCCCCATGTGTCTGTGTCCTCTAGCGTCTCAGTGTCCCCAAGTGTCTCAGTGTCCCCTAGTGTCTCAGTGACCCCATGTTTTCCAGTGTCCCCAAGTGTCTGTGTTCCCAGGTCTCCCAGTGTCTGTGTCCTAGTGTCTCAGTGTCCCCTAGTCAGTGGTGTATCCTGGTTTTGTGCTGCCCTAGGCCCCTCCCCCTGCGCCACCCCACCCAACCTTTCCCCCCCACCCCACCTTCTAAATACACACACACACACAGTCAGACACACACACACAGTCAGACACAAACACACACACACAGTCAGACACAAACACACACACAGTCAGGCACAGACACAAACACACACACAGTCAGACACATACACACACAGTCAGACACATACACACACTCACAGTCAGACACAAACACACACACACAGTCATACACATACACACACACAAACACAGTCAGACACATACATAGACACAAACACAGTCAGACACAAACACACACACACACAGTCACAAACACACACAAACACACACACACACACACAGTCAGACACAAACACACAGTCACAAACACACACAGTCAGACACAAACACACACACACAGTCAGACACACACACAGACACACACACACACAGTCAGACACACACACACTCACATTAACTTTTTTTTTATTTAACCCCCCCCCCCAACCTCCTTACCTTTGGGAGTGCAGGGGGGCGTCTCTCTCTCCCTGGTGGTCCAGTGGCTGCCGGTCGGGCTGGGCGGCGTTGGCTGCTGTGCGGGCGGCTGGTGAGGGAGCACTTCCTCTGAGCGGTCTGCTCAGCTCCCTCGCGCGCCGCAGAGTGAGGCTGGGAGACAGAAGATGACGTTATATTCCAGCTCCCAGCCTCACTCTGCGGGCGGCGCGCAAGGGAGCGGAGCAGACTGCTCAGACGAAGTGCTCCCTTGCCAGCCGCCCGCACAGCAGCCAGCGCCGCCCGCCCGCTCTGCATGTTTGTTAGCCGTGAGGCTAACTAGGCATTTGCCCTGGACATTTGGGGGGCAGCGTTTTTTGCCGCCCCCTGAAAAATGCGGCCCAAGGCAAATGCCTTGTTTGCCTTGCGGCTAATACGTCCCTGCCCCTAGTGTATGTGTCATCATGTGTCCCCTAGTGTCTGTGTCCCCATGTGTCCCTGCTGCCTTTCCCCCCATCCCTCACTTACCTGAGCTGTAGAGCTGCTGTCTGGACCGTCTGCGCTGTGTACCTGCTCCCCCAGTGATCAGTAAGTAGTAGAGAGAGGCAGGGATATTCTGTAACTTCCCATACCTGCCTCTCTCCACACACAGTGACCCCTACTGGCTGGTGCTGGTATTGCAGAGTATTTTCCATTTATTCTGAGAAAATTACCTGCATTTGTATTGCTGGTATTACTGCAATACCGGCACGGCCAGGCAGCCTCAAATACCGTCCGTGCCATTAAAATACCAGTCAGGTGGCAAACCTAAGAGTAGTGTGTAAATAAAAAAAATAAAAAATAAAAACTTTTTTTTTTTTAAATGGGCCTATTCCATGGGCCTGGGCCTGGGCCTGGAGCTGCAGCTCCATCAGCCCCTATGTTAATCCGGCCCTGACTGCTGTCCATGAGTGGAGGCATGCTATTGGCATCATCATCTCATAGAACCACAGGGTGGTCTTATATCCCTCATGGAAGGGAAGCAAGAAGTCATCTTGTAAGTAGCACAGATAGAGCACAGCAGCAGCTCCTTGCCACTTCTAAATGTAAGGGTATAATAATATATTTTTCTCTTTTAGTGTCTGCCTTGTTCTCTCTTGGCTTTTCCTGGCTATATATTTTAGAAAATTCCCTTATTTAACCTCGCTTTGGAATACACCAGAGAGAACAAGGGAAGGAAGAGAAAATGGCAGCTATTTCTGACAGCACTGTGCAACCGCTCACTAATAATTTAATAACCGCTACTGCACATTACATAGTGTAGGATCAGCTGCTCAGTGCCCACCATCTAAAGAACTTAGACACTCTGTATCTGAGACATGTGGCACTCATGTAAGTGTGTAGATGTGACTCTGATGACTAAGCTAATTCTGATTGCAATCTGATTAAATCTGTAATAGTGTTGCTTCTGTTAAACATGTCAGCTACTTGTTGTCTCCATATTCATACTGCTCATTCATCATATTGCCAGTTGCAAAGGTAAGACGGAGTCAATCACTATCATGCTGCTTTAACCTTGTGCATAGTATGTACTAAAACAAATAGTAAGTCAGGATTAGAATACATGTTTCCTAAAAGCAGCAACTAACAGAAGTTAAAGTTGTTACAGCATGAGCACTACTGAATATGTGATCATCAAAAAAGGAGAGCTAGAAATATTGTAAGGGCTAGAGACCTAGCGTTCGACAGAGCGAGCTGTAGCATTATATATACAGAGACATTGTATCTCTGTGTGTAGGTAACTCTATTTCCCCTCTGTATAATGTATCACATTGTCCTTGGCTATGTGGAATAGTTATAGGTATCTCCTTATCGTGTTGTATTTTGCTCTGCATCTTGTAAAGTACACCCTCTTTGATTTCTATGGTTTTTCATATCAGGACAATCATCTGTTACTGTGGTCTTAGTTTATGGTTACTATGGTCTTAGTTTTTCACGTATGGCTTCTCCATTTTGGCTTTATTTTTGTTAAATAAATCATGACATGGTGTAATATACCATGTGTTTTTGTTCATCTTAGGTTGTATTTACCTAATTTTAAAACCTGCTAAGGAACAGGTGATTGTTATTATGGCCTGATATGTAAAACCATAAAATTCAAAGAGGGTGTACTTTCTTTTTCCCATGACTGTAGCACTGTGTATTTAAAGGGTATATATATTTTTTGTTCCTTGCTGTGTGTAGAGTATAAGTATCCTTGTATTATGCTCAGCTTTGTGTTTCGTCCCAGCTGTGTGTAAAGTGTGGGTATCTCTATTATGTTCAGCTCTGTTTATTGTATTAGCATTGTAGTGGGTTCTTTGTATTGTATTGATATTCTGTACGGATGCCATTAGGGGTTTAGTACATGAGGTTAAAGGACCACTATAGGCAGGGCCGCCATCAGAAATTATGGGGCCCCTAACACAGCTCAAGGTCTGGGCCCCCAGGTGCCCGTCTCCAAGCCCCACCTCCAAATCCCGCCCACAGGTATACACACACACAGATATGTTCCTCCTTCACCTACTAACTTGACCACCTCAGACTTTGCAACTCATTTCACTGACAAGATCTCTACAATCAGAGACGAGATCTCTCATCTTTCTTCTTCCCCTTACAATACTTCCCCTAACTTCACTCCCTCTGCTGTTCTATGTTCATTCACACCTGCTACATTGGAAGAGGTTTCTGCTCTGCTCCAGTCCTCCCGCCCCACCACCTGCTCCCTAGATCCAATTCCCTCGCATCTCATCCATACTCTGTCTTCTTCTTCTCTTTCTCCACCTCTCACTAAAATTCTCAATCTCTCTCTCTCCTCTGGTATATTTCCATTGCCCTTCAAACATGCAACTGTAACCCCAATTCTAAAGAAGCCCAATCTTGACCTTAACTCCCCATCCAACTATCGTCCTATCTCGCTACTGCCTTTTGCATCCAAGATCCTTGAAAAATTGTGTATGCGAGATTGACAGACTTCCTCGAGTCCAACTCTCTGCTAGACCCGCTTCAGTCTGGTTTCCGCACTAAGCACTCTGTGGAAACGGCACTGACCAAAGTATCCAATGATCTACTCGCTGCAAAATCTCGTGGTCACTACTCTATCCTAATTCTCCTTGACCTGTCTGCGGCTTTTGACACTGTTGATCATAAACAGCTTCTTCTCATCCTCTGCAATATCGGTCTACATGATATTGCTCTCTCCTGTGCTCCTCCTACCTCTCCACTCCTGCTGTTCAGTCCTGGTCCCCTCTACTGCTCTCCCCATCTATACTGCCTCCCTTGTAAATCCCATTAGCTCCTTTGGCTTCCAATATAATTTCTATGCAGATGACACGCAAATCTACCTGTCCTCTCCTGATCTCTCCCCGTCCCTCTTGACTAGTGTCTCTGACTGCCTTTCTGTTGTTTCTAACGGGATGGCTGCCCACTTCCTTAAACTAAACTTGACCAAAACTGAAATTCTGGTCTTTCCTCCCTCAAGTGTTGTTACTCCTGTGTCTATCTCCCTCCAAGTCAACGGTGCTACCATCAGCTCCACCACGCAGGCTCGCTGCCTAGGTGTTCTCTTTGACTCCGACCTCTCCTTCAAGCCTCATGTTCAATCTATCACCAAATCCTGTCATTTCCATCTCAAAAATATTGCGCGCATCCGCCCCTACTTAACGCCAGATGCGACTAAGGTGTTAGTCCATTCCACTGTACTTTCTCGCCTTGACTACTGTAATCTGCTTCTCAGTGGTCTTACATGCTCCCAACTTGCACCGTTACAGTCCATAATGAATGCGGCAGCGAGGCTCATCTTCATGTCCGCCCACACCTCCCATGCCTCACCCTTCTGTCAGTCCCTACATTGGCTTCCTATAAAATATAGAGCTCAATTTAAAAATTCTGGTTCTTGCTTTCAAATCTCTACATAATGTTGCTCCCACCTATCTATCCTCCCTTATACACAAGTATGTCCCGTCTAGGCCCTTACGATCTGCTGAAGACTTACGTCCGTTCTCCCACCTCTGATGCTCGCCTTCCCTCCTCCGTTAGATGCTCACCCAGTCTCCACTCCTTCAAAAAAATCGTTAAAAACCCACTTCTTCATAAAAGCGTATCAATTATACTGTTAATAGCTCCTGACTGATAACAATAATAAGGGGTTAAATGCACAGATGCTACATGTCAGAAGATGGTAGCTACAGAGTTAAATGATTTTATCACATTCTGGGGGAGGAGTCACCACCATCTAAAAATGTCACTAGTCGCCACAGTTTGCAGTAATAACTTCAAATTATTGCCCAATAATGATCTAGTTTGAACCTCTTTATCCTCTTACATTTATCAGAGATAATACATCAGCTCTAATTTTGACATATTTGTGATTTTAATGGTTGTCACCAAACTAACACATAGACTTCTATAACTAGTAAATATTTGTATTGATTTAAACAAGATAAAAATAAAATATATAATCAAACCATCATTCCATATGTGTGAGCTTAATGCACTACCAGGCTTCCACTCACTGATACCATCTAAACTTGTAATTAGTCCGACTTCAGATCAGCAAACTCTGCGTCTTACTCAAAAACTCCTGCAGCTTTTTCATACCTACCATATCTGTGTTGTTATTACGTTGATGCATTTTGCCCGGACGTCAGGTTTACCAATTGTCACTTGGGATCTCCAGACTTCGAAGCTGGCATAAAAACTCATAGCAGAGTGGTGTGTAGTACCACCAACTCCATGCCTACCTAGAAACAAGACAAAAATTCCCATTTTAGATTTGGGAAGGTGCACTTTCTAACTTTTCTCTATCAGAACAGTATTGTGCATAATTCTAGACAGGCCAAGCACTATATTACCTAGGGCTGCTCCCTTCTTGTTCCTACAAGAGGAGATCATTGGGCAAAGAAAACAAAAATAATCCCAATTTTAAGTTTGGTGAAACGCAGCTGTGAATTCCCAGTGAATACCTTTCATTTGTGGCTTATAGAAATATAGAATTTTTGTAAAGTCATTACCAGTGGATGTTAGTGTTATCTCATTAGGAGCTAAACCTAGACAGAACTCATGATCTGAATTTATATATTGAAATAGTTTACTTGTCTTTGACACCTAAGTACTCTATGTGTCAAAGGGCTCAACTACATTTCAGGTGACGTAAGCTTAGCCCAAATGGAATTCCAAAGGTTATAATTTGATTTATTTTAATTAGAACATCTCAGTTTTAATCAAAACCAGCATGTTTATAGTGTAGAAACGTGCTCCGCTATATCACTATTTATGTTTAGATTATATACTATTCTAATTGGATTTGTAAACAGAAAAAAATAATTAGTTATTCTGGTATTTTCTTCATTTCTATTTTCACAATTCCTGAACTTATGTCTACTTGGATTTATGCCATAATATTTATATATGCATTATCTTTTACAGAAAACCTATTCCTTATCAACACTGGATTCTGGTATCTTGGCATATCTTTTGTAAGTATTGTTTTTAATTGCTCTATAAAAGAGTTATTCACTAAAGTGAGAATTTCTAATTTAGGGACTAAATATCTCAACTGGAAAAAATTCTCCACGTCAGCTATGTTTCCCATTTGGCTATTTTGGCCTTCAATTTTAAATTCACTTTGCATTCATAACAATCCTCACATTAGTAAATAGCCCTATAATTGTATTAAGCATATGACTCTTTTTGGTTATAATGCTGATGATCTTCTTTGAGCTTCATTTGATGGTAAATTTACACCAAAACTCTTAACTGCTGTTAAACATTAAGAAGTAAAAATTGGATTTGAATTGATATAGTGGATTGTAAATTTGAGCTCCCACCATTAAGGGATTTCCTCACTGCTGGAACGAGTGAGTCTTTAAATGGAATATCCTCATTGATTTACTAGTTCCCTCAATACATAAGTTACGTGATTTCATCCTCAGTCAATCCTGTTGCATTACACCAAATGATAGTCAAAAATGAAAGCAACATTTACCCTTCCCATTGAAAACAGAATTTTGCTTGCATTATCAAAACTGCATAAACTCAGGAAGGATTATGCAATTGATGGCCTGCTATATAATGAATTACACATATGCACTCTGCTTGTAAATATTTCCTTTACTACAAGTGAAAACTCATGGGTCCCTTTTCTTATTGTCATTTTCAATATCTTTTATACAACATGTTCCAAAACATTTCCCTATGAAACACAGTATCAGGGAAGTACACCCTTGCAAGTACTCCACATTCAAAAGGGACCTGGAAAAAGACACATGGGTTTATTTACTAAATAGCTAACTGTAGTAAATTGAAATCAGAATTACAATATTGGGGCTAAATTAGCAAACTGTGATTATAGTGGAGGTTTTGTTTTTGTGTTTGTTTGTTACGTTTTTTTTTTTTACAAAAAAAGGTATTTTTTTCGGCTTAATTTTCCAGTAGGACGATGCAAGTCTACAATCTGTAAAATACATACTAGCATTATTCAGAGATGTTCCAGAGAATCAAGTCCACCAGACAAAGACAACAACCTGGAAATGAATTAAACAGAATTGAAGGTAGACAGTGGACGACCTAGCAAATTAGGCAACTGGGTGCAGGAAGCTTAGTTATTAACAAGGAACACCAGAGTGATGATTGACCCTCTGACCCTAGCAAAGTAGGCCAAGATACCATTTCTGACGGTTGGTGTGCCTATTCTAATGGGGAAGAATGCAGCTGTGATGTTGAAATTAAAATAGAGATAAAGTAAAGTAGATCTAGGTCTTTTGGAGTGAGCCCTTAATGAAGCCTTTTACACCCACATTAGGATATAATATGTAATTACTGAACTCCTCCTGTATACACAGAACAACATAGGTGATCAGTGGTTTACAATCTTTTTTTCCCCATTTCTCTTTGTTCTGTTAAGTACGTCATCTAATGGAGAAAACCTGAACTGGAACAGAGGTTGTAGCTTTACCCTCTCTGTTTTACCCTCATTCAATCCACACTTTGAACAACTCATAACCTACATCACAAGAGTGTGTTGTAATCATTAGGACCAATAGGTTTCCTCAATTTTGGTATAGGATTAATAGCATCAATTTGTATAACTTTTTTTTTTACCACATATTATTAAAATAATTATGTGAAATTAGCAACATATTTGATTAAAATCTATAAGGCATTTCAATATAATACTCTCTAGTCTCTTTTAGAATCTATTTTTGTTTTTTTATATCAGAAATTTAAAAAGCATGCACATGCTTAGATACTTGGATTAGGCCATAGCACACTGTCCCAGGCAATCAATTTCTGACTCTGGGCAAGTCATCTTTGGGTAGGCAAAATCCAGGATATGCATTCACTACCTGTTGGTATCAATGTTGTCCACTGAATAACATGTCCCAACTTCCTGTTTTAACCCTTCAGGGCAAAAGTTGTGTGTCCTTGAAGTCTTGATGTCCTAGATACAGTTCGTGTTGTTGTAATTTAACATCTCAGGCCTTACCTCACAGAGGGGACTTTTGACTGTGATATCAGCAGTACTGATTTAGACAGGAGACATCCAACAAGAGAAGACCAATTGTTTTGCAACTTAATCCCATCATTGCCACCAGCTAGAATTCAACTGAAGAGTTGTATATTGATAACAGTAACAGTTTGACATCCTACTTGATGTACGCCTGGCAACACAACCTGCCTCAAAGAGAACCAGAAGTTAAGCCTGGCATTGCAGGTGAGATTCTCAGCCAATGAACTGTCCATGGACAGAAGGGTTTAGCTCAGAAAAGCTATGGGAAACTCCTAGGCAAGTGCTTCTGGCTCTTGTCAATACTGAGTGGAGGTAGGGAGCAGCAAATGGACGACTGTATTCAAGTAATCAAAATTACTAAATTATTTGATTACCTACTTTTAGTGGGTACCAGGGCACTCACCATATGCACTACAGTGTGTTGGAGTGGTTATAGTGCTTGAAGTGCTCCTTTAAGGGCATTCATACATACTATATATCTTTTATTAAAGGAAAGGCATCATGCCGACACTGTACAGGAACTTGATTTGCAACAATGTTTCACTTAAACATTTCACCTGGTTTACCTACTGTCTACTTAAGGCAAAATGTGGCACAATAACTTATTTTCATGCCCTTATGACACGCAGTGTCTACAATTATACACAGTGTCAAAGAGTCATATCATGTACAGTCAGCTAGTAATCTCCCACCCAGGGAATTTGCACTAGAGAGCTTGACCTAACTTGACCTACTGTGAGATGGTTGGGCCCATGTAGTTCTGTCACCTTGTGGAATGGGGGCCAAGAGTTTAGCCCACTTTGTAGCTGACCACAGGTAACCAGACTGGTTACCTCCGCTAATTCCTTCACTCAGCAACTCTGGAACCATTAAAACCTGCAGACATCCATTCTCCCAATAACCAGATGAAACATAGTCCTGCGAGTCAACTCATTTTATTCACGGCTTTTATGCACAGACCCCCTACATGGGGTCTTCAACATGCAAATAAAGGGTTTTCAATCCCAGGATCCTCTGTGCCTGAGAGATAATTGTGTGAGAAAAATCTATAATCTAATTATCTCTCAGGTACAGAAAATCCACACAAAATATACAGTACCCCAAAAGTGCCCCGATCATAGTCAGGAACCCCACAAAAAGTACATCCCCGGATAGCACCAATCTGAGTGTATAACATATCCAAAGATCACTCAGATCGGTTTGGTGAAACTGGAATGCCATTGAGGTAAAGTTTTGACCGGTTGGACACAAGGCGGTAGCCCAAAACAGTTCTGAGTGAAATAGAATGGGCAGCGGTCAAATCTTTACCGGGGTTCGTGCGAGTGCCTCGCCGAAGAGAGTTCCAGGCACTCGACGACCAAGTACCGCTGCCCACGTTCGGGAGACAAGATGGCTGCCATTCTTTTGTCGACCACGTGCGTTCGGTTATACGAAATGGAGACCACCCAGGGGAGCATTCATTAATTACTTCCCTTGCGGTTTCACACTTACGTTTCTGGTGTGAATGTTCTAATGGGGTACAGAAGTGGTCTTCGTTCGGGAGACGAATGTATATCGTTCATTCGTATGCAGTACTCCCGAACGGAAGAAGGGTAAAACAGGCAAAAGTAGGAAAATAACATGAAATTGGTGGTAAGTTCCGCCACCCATTTAAAATGACTATTTTGTGCCCTCCACTTGGACACTTTCTTGACAGCATATTTCATCTATATTAACTCCCAATGGGGTATTGTTTTCAGTGTTAATTTTGATGACTAACAATTTTCGTCAGATTTAGTTGACTAAAACTAGACTAAAACTAAATCAATTCAAGACTATGACTAAAATTAAATGGAAATTTGCAGTCAAAATTAACATAGATTGTTGTTTTATGTTTTTTTTTTCCCCCAACAATTTCCGTGCCAGACTCTGTCATGGCTCACTGTTCTCCAACTCCACCTTTGCCCTACAACATGGGGTTCTCAGGTTGTCCCTCCTCCTCTCGACTGGCCCAGTTGCTAGCCCATTTACCCTTTGTTTGAACCATTGAGTGTGCTTGGATGTGCGCTCTTTCTATCTCCTTCCCATCCTGTACCTTCTCCCAATCCCTTTTTCAGGCTTTTGGCAAACCTTTTTGACCCACCTCTCCTCTCATCAAACTTCCCACATGATTATTGGCGTGGACTGCAATGCAGTGGGCTCCCTAGCCATGGACAGGGGGTAACAGGGGCTGACAAGCCCTTATCCATCTAGAAATTACGTTATCGCAATTTCTTTCCTCTATCAATCTGTTGGACATCTGGAGGCAACATCACCCTGCCACACTAGACTTTACATTCTTCTCTCACCTTTATAATTCCTACTCCAGGATAGGTCTTTTCTGATTTTCCCAAGTAAAACACTGTGAATTAGTAGCTTATATATCGGTGCCATAACCTGGTTGAACTGTGCAGAAATTTCCTTTACTTTGACTTTTCCCTAACTGAATCACCCTTGGACTTGACGACTAAACCCCTTTCTATGACATGACAACAGCATAGTAGAGTTTCCTCCCTTACCACACTGTGGGCAGCACATAAACCGCTTATAAGAGGAAAATTTTTCAGCATGGCCAGCTATGCCAAAAAGAAGTGCAATGAACAAATCACTAAAGCCATAGCTGAATTTAAACTATTAGAATCCCTCCATAAACATAAATCCTCAACACAACTTCTCACACAGCTGAATGAAATTAGAACCACAATGTTGCACTCGTGGACAAAGCAATAAAAGGAAACATGACTGATGCTCTTTTAGCTCAATGCCTGCAATGCAAAGAGGCAAAGTAAATTTCTCAAATCAGGATCCTTAGTGATGATCGGAGTGTGATAGGAAAGAGAGTTCACGTGATCCAACCACACAATTCTTAAATTCCCTTTACCTACAAACACTGTCCACAACTGACAAAGAAGAGTTAGAGACAGATATTACAGTAGAGGAAGGTGCAGCACTGGGCACCTTTAAACCACATAAAAGCCAAAGGACAGGTGGTTTCTCAGCCTTGTACTATAAACTGTTTGGAGGATTACTCCTCCCTCATCTCTGCTTGCTTTTTAATATACTGCTTAGAACCAAACTACTCCCAACAGATATGCTCAATGACAACGTATGCCTTTTTCCTAAACCAAATAAAGACAACAGTGACCCTGGTCATTATCACCCAATCTTTCTACTGAATGTTGATTTAAAACTGATATAATGAATATAAAGTTGCTGAAACTTCCTGTACCGTCACTTTCAAACAGTACAAGAAGTTTCATTGGGTGATAGCATTCCTGCTGTAATCAGTCATCATTACATTAGCAGTCCAGAGATTGATAAATATCGCTACAGTAGTTTTAAATACCTTTGTCTTTGAAATATATGATTCAACTGTATTTACTGTATGTAGGTATTATGCTCAAATGAGAACATTCTGTTGCTTGCACGGTTAGTAATGCCTTCAGGTATTTAGCCATTTTTATTCATATATTTTTGTCACAGCTACTGTATGTGGGGAAAAAAATGCATTTTTTGAATACTAACATATCAGACAATATGAGAAATATTGCAAGATAAATGACACTCTATATTGTATAAGGCATTTCATATTATAAATATTTTTTTTTATAAAGGATGAATGAATAAGTGAAAATAAATATTAGGTACATTTACATAATTTAAATTTTTAAGTTTGCCTGCAAAGCAATCTATACTTAACATCGCTGTTTTATGATATGTTTACATGCTAGCCATGCTTCCCTTGCATCAAATTAATGTTATGCTAATATTTTTTCAAACAAAAAAGTGCTCGGTAGTGAATGGGTTTGATAGCAGTAACAGAATGCGAAACCCCTAAACAAAAGTTTATATTTGTAGAAAGAGCATTTTGACACTTTTGGTTTAACTATTTTATCACCAACCTCTGGCAAATGTGCTAGTTATATTTATTTGTATTGGGGGGTTTTCACAATAAATGTAATTTTGTTGTGGTGTTTCGCAGACCTCGTGTTTCGTATTACTGGTGTAAACCTCCCATGCCCCCCCTAAAAAACCATACTTGAATTCTACTCCTCCACTCAAGTATAACAATTTACTAGATTGGTCAAAATTATAAGACATTACAATATCAGTTTTCAAATTTCCAGTTTTCAATTGATGTACTGAGACCTTTTGAGACAAAACAGAAGCACCCAACTTTACCCCTATTATAGCATGCAGTTTACAACTGAAGACAACATGTGCTAGTTAATATAGGGATTTTGAGTCTTTTCACTTGGACTTAAATTATTTCACAAGTCTTGTGTGCTTTATTACTTCACTGAACATAAATGTTTGTTATGCTGTATTTCTCTAGTACAACAATACCCTACATGTATACCAATGCCAGATATTTTGGGAAAGCTATAGGCTGAAAACTGAGACATGCCTCAATGTTTGATGCCTGCTTACTTGCTTCCTAGAGAAGCAATTTGTTGAAGTGACACTATCTATGTCAAATCTCTGAGAAGCATCACACTGATAATATTTCTAACCTTTTCCAACTCTAGCTATCCCATTCTAGCCTTAACCCTAGGAAACCAGGGCCGGATTAACATAGGGGCTGATGGAGCTGCAGCTCCAGACCCATGCCCATGAAATAGGCCCATTGATTTGGGGGAAAATATTAAATATATTTTATTTTTTACTACTCTTTACATGCGTAAGTATGGAAGCTTGAGAGGGATGTAGTGTGGACTGGCTGACAATGAAATTAGTTAAAGGGACACTATAGTCACCAGAACAACTATAGCTTAATGTCGTTGTTCTGGTGAGTGTAATCATTGCCTTCAGGCATTTTAATACAAACACTGTCTTTTCAGAGAAAAGGCAGTGTTTACATTGCCCCTAGGGCCACTCCTCAGTTGACCAGTGGAGGTGCTTTAGAGATTTGCATAGGGTATGTGTGTTCTGATAGTGATATCCTGTGAGTTTCCCTCCAGCGCCACCTCCACCAGATACATGACCAGGGCCGGCACCACCTATAGGAGTAGTAGGCGCCGGCCAAGGGCGCATGTTTGGAAAGGGCGCCCTGTCCAGGCTTCTTCATATGACACTTGTAGAAGAGCCATGGCGGCACGCACGCAGAATGACGGATGGAATCGTGGGCACCAGGAGCGCCTACAATTTGCAGTGCAGTGCTCCTTGAGTGCAGAATTGGAATCGGATCCCCCTCCCTGTCCAAGGCAAGCCTCAGGGAGGGGAAATAAACATGTTTTAAAAATGTATATATATATATTTTTTTAACATTCCCCTTAGCCCCTTTTTAACCCCCTAAAGTCCTAACCCCCACTACTGCCCCTAACTCCCTACCATTGCCTCCTACCACCCATTACTATCCCTAACCCCCTACTATTGTTCCTAACCCTCTACTACTGCCCCTAACCCCCTACTGATGCGCCTAACCACCCTCAACCCCCTACTAATGCTCATAACCACTCACCACTGCCCCTAACCCCCTACTAATGCCCCTAACCCCTTACTAATGCCCAGAACCACCCACTACTACCCCTAACCCCGTACTATTGCCCCTAAACACCCACTACCGCCCCTAATTATTATTATTTTATTATTTATATAGCACCAGCAAATTCTGTAGTGCTGTATAATAGGTAATCCCCTACTATTGCCTCTAACCACCCACTACTGTCCCTAACTCCCTACTAATGCTTCTACCCACTACTACCCCTAACCCATTACTATTGCACCTAACCAGCCACTACTGTCTCTAACCCCCTACTAAGCCGATAACCACCCACTACTTCCCTTAAACCCACACTATGGCCACTAACCCCCTACTATTGCCGCTTACCACCCACCACAGGTCCTAACCCCCTACTATTGCCCCTAGCCACCCATCGCAGGTCATAACCCCTATTACTGACCTTAACCTCCCACACTGCACATCCACTCAACATATTTAAAAATATTCACATTACATAATAATAAAAAAAAAATAACATAGGGGAAGAATTTCCTGGTGCACAGTCTAATACAACACCACATGTGGTGGCTTTACTGGAGTCTGGGTAATGAACTGCCCAGGCAGACCCAGCAAAGAGCGTTAATACTGGCAAGACGGCCCAACTGCTGGAGAAGCAGTCCCTCAGGGATTGGGCATATGTAATGTCATGACATGAGAAGATCATATGGGTAGGACATTGTGATGTCACTGCATGGGGGGCCGGAAAATAATGTTTTTGCCTAGGGCACCAAAAATCATTGCACCGGCCCTGTACATGACGCTTGGGAAGTATAACTGCTTTAGGTGTTTTCTGTCGATAAGATTCTGTAATTAGGCCCATCATAATCGACAGCACCAGGCCCAATAGGCTCTTGAGCCTGCTCTGTAGGTAACCCTAACCCTTGCTAAACTTAATACCCTCCTTAACCCTAACCCTTGCTAATCGTTACAATAAATATCCCTTGCTAATCCTAATCCTTGCTAGCAGTAACCCTAACTACCTCTTGCCAACCTTAACTCTAAATATGTATGGGGGCCGGGGGGAGGGAATTTTTAATGGCTGCCAAAAAACGAAATACAATATACAAAACCTGTACAAAGGCCATCATTAGGTCTATTAGTGACAGTAACATACAGGGTAAGGCATTCGTTAATTAATGTTAGTCACTGACTGAAACATGGATGTAGTCATAAGAAAGTAATTTGGGACATTCTTTTCAACATTCTCTGGACACCTAAAAGGTCACTCCAACCTCCATGACCACTTCTGGTAGAAGTCTAGATGTGCAGTGTTATAGCTTGATTTAGCTATATTGGCAATTGTGTGCCAGGGGCGAGTTGCATTGCTGGCATACATGACTTAGGCAGCCCGGAACTCTGTTCCAGGCTGCCTATTGTAAATGCGGTGCATATTTTACATCCGTCATAAGTATGCACCTACAGAACAATAAAATAGGTCATTCTAACAAAAAAGGGTTAAAGAAACCCTTTAAATTATTTAGACCAAAGATACACAGCACAGTCCAGTTGACATGCAAAGAGTAAAAGGTCCCATACTTTGACTTTTTAATCATCCCATTCCTCTTTCCTGTCCTCTGACTTCTACTACCTCCTGTTACCTCTTCAGTCCCATTGGTTGGCCATATACGTGACATGACTCCAGAGAGGGCAGACCAGTATTTTCTGTGGCTTTTTTCCGTGGACAGCTGTTCACATAACAATTTTTACACCGTAAGGAGAGAAAGATTAGTAAAATAATCTTCATGTTTATAGGGTCCAGGCATAATGAAGTATTTATTCCTCTCTCTCTATCTACTTTCTCTCTAGGCTTCTTTCTCTGCATAATTCAGAAACCTTGGAAGTTACATATGTTAAAAATAGGACTTGCCAAATGGGAAGAAATCATGGAGACAAATCTTGGCAACTCTTCCTCTTTTTGTTTAGAGCTAAGTTCCATTATTATTCATCAATCTGTAAACCGTCATTGCATTTTAAGGGAATGACTGAAAATAAAGCATGTACGATTTTTTATGACTTCCTGTATGAATCATTTGTTTTATTTTTTATTTTTTTATTACAGACTTTTCAAACAGTTTCCACTTCAGCATTTTAATAGAAACATAATTACATAGCCTTTAAAAGGTTTCAGTCCATTTTTTACATGGTTATGTGAAAGGTATCAATTTAGACATTCTTTATACATTCTATGCAAGGTATCCATACACAATGCTACTGCGGTTTTCTTTGCTTGCCACAGCCTAGTACAATGGGCTCAATGACCAAGTAAAAAAAACAAACAAACAAAAAAAAACTCTCCAGTATTTGTACATGCTTCCAGTATCATCCAGTACAATTTAAAACATCTGGCTACTGTAAGGGGCAATTTATTAAAAAAAATGTCCTGTTAAAAACGTTTTCAAGAAAATGGTCAATCAACCTTGGAAATCTTTGGAACCAGCAGGTAGATTCCATTGGCAACTCCTCCTCTTGTATATTTTTGCATGACTTTATAGAACAGAACCCTATAATAAATAAGTAGGTGTCAACAGCATGTTAAAGAGGTAAGGGTGTCTACACCAGACAGGGATGGAGCTATGGTGGCCAATTAGCTGCTTTCCGACCAACAAGTGAGGGGTTACTCCATCTTTTCTGAATAATTACTTTTATTGCTAAGGCTGCATAATGTAAGGAGTCATCATCAGTGAGGCCCTCTAGGCACCGTGAGCAAGGGGTCCACGTCTGGATTACCCTTTAAAATTGTGGAGATGATGCCTAACAAGGTTGAAACGATTGTCTGGGGTTGCTCTGTCTCTCGTGCAGAGAGAACTTGCTGGCATTTCGGATCTGGACTGCCCGTATGGGTGGGACCAGTCTGATATGCTTCAGAGATGTTCTCGCTGTAATGGCACAAGATGAGCTAAAACCAGTTTGAGTTCTGAGCGGGGACCCACCAAAGTGCAGGCTATTTCAGCTGCTGTCCGTCCTCAGCGCACTCTTGCGACTTGTTTTTTGCCCTGCCTTTTTTTTTTTTTTTACTGGCAAGGTGTAGTTGCTATAGTTGAGTTAAATAGAGATATAAAATTCCTCCTCTGGAGAAAAACTAATGCCTCAATCCACAAAAGTTAAGGGAAAAAAGGAAACTTTATTAAAGCAACATTACAGTAAGGGCTAACAGGAAAATAAATAAATTAATCAGAAACATTTCGTCAGGGCTGTCTTTAACGCGGGGCAAATGTTACTCCAGGGGGCCCCAGAGCAGCTGCCCGGTGCGCCCAGTGATTTGAGCAGCCCCCATGGACCCGGCGTTGCGGCTGTCATGTGTCCTTAAGGGGTTAAAGCCGCACGGGAGGAGAAAGGCAGTGAGGAGAGGGCCAGGCCAAGAGTGCCATAGCCTAACTCCCAACTGCCTCAGCCTGCCGCTGGACCCCAGGGAAACCACCCTCCAGAAAAGGTTTGGTTAAGTGTATAGCATATGTGTGTCAGTATGTCTGTGTGTGTCAGTATGTATGTCTGTTAGTGTGTCAGTATGTCTGTCAGTGTGTGTGTGTGTGTGTTTGTCAGTATGTCTGTGTGTGTCTGTGTCAGTAAGAGTCAGTGTGTCTGTCAGTATGCCTGCCAGTTTGTGTCAGTCTGTCTGTCTGTGTCAGTCTGTCTGTCTGTGTGTCAGTATGCCTGCCAGTGTGTCAGTATGCCTGTCAGTGTGTGTGTGTGTCAGTATGTGTGTGTGTCAGTATATGTGTCAGTGTGTGTGTCTGTGTATCTCTCAGTGTGTGTCAGCATGTCTGTCAATGTGTGTGTATCAGTATGTCTGTGTGTGTGTTTGTGTCAGTGCGTCTGTCAGTATGTCTGTCAGTGTGTTTCTGTGTCAATATGTCTGTGTGTGTGTCAGTATGTCCGTGTATGTGTCAGTATGTCTGTGTGTGCCAGTATGTCTGTCTGTGTGTGTAAGTATTTTTATCTGTGTGTGTCAGTATGTATGTCTTTCAGTGTGTCAGTATGCCTGTCAGTGTGTGTCAGTATGTTTGTCTGTCTATATGTGTCAATATGTCTGTCAGTATATGTGTCTGTTAGGGTGTGTCAGTATTCCTGTCAGTGTGTGTGTCAGTATATCTCTCAGTGTGTGTCAGCATGTCTGTCAATGTGTGTGTATCAGTATGTCTGTGTGTGCATGTGTGTCTGTGCGTGTCTGTGTCAGTATGAGTCAGTGTGTCTGTCAGTATGTCTGCCAGTTTGTGTCAGTATGTCTGTCAGTGTGTGTGTGTATATGTCAGTATGTCTGTCAGCATATGTGTCTGAGTATCTGCTGTCATTGTGCATCTGTATATTATACATTTGTGTATCTGTTTGTGTTAGTCTCATTGTGTGTATCTGTGTATCTGCATTTGTGTCAGTGTGTGTCTACATGTTTTTTAGAGTGTGTGTATCTGCGTGTGTGTTTCTGTTGCAGTGTATGTGTATATGTTCATACATCTCAGCATTCATACACTAACATGACACACAAATACACCCATGCATTCAAACGTGAATACTTTATACACGCACACTCATTCATTGAAACGCCAACAATACATACAAAAACACCTCTGTGTTAAACATCAAAATTATAAATAAACACAGCCTTTCATTCAAAGGTTAACATTACTCTTAAATGCATACTTGCATTCAAACACCAACAACACATACAAACATACTCCTACATTCACACTAACATACACCATACAAAAACATGCTTACATTCAAACACACAAACACTGCTCAGTGCTAAATACAACTCTGCAAGCATGGGAAAATGTAGAGCCCCAGCTGTCAAAGCATTGTTGGAGGCGGAGCTGCACAACAGATGGGGATCTACCCCTGCCCCGCCTTCTAAATACACACATTCACTGACAGATACACATACACTCACTAACAGACACACACACACTCACTAACAGACACACACACTCACACACACTAACAGGCAACACACACTCACACTCACTAACAGAAACACACACTCGCTAACAGAAACACACACTCGCTAACACACACATTCACAGACGCACACACACTAACAGGCAAACCCACTCACACTCACTAACATACACACTAACAGACACACACTAACAGACACACACACACTAACAGACACACACTCACTCACTCACTGACACACACATTAACAGACACACACACACACACACTAACAGACACACACTCACTAACAGACACCCACACTCACTAACAGACACACACTCACTAACAGACACACACACACACTAACAGACACACACACTAACAGACACACACACACTAACAGACACACACACTAACAGGCAAACACACTCACACTCACTAACAGACACACACTCACTCACTCACTAACAGACACACACACACAAACAGACACATACTCACTAACAGACACACACACTAGTAGACATACACTCACTAACAGACACACACATTAACAAACACACACACACACACACTCACTAACAGACACACACACACACACACTAACAGACAAACACACACTCACTAACAGACAAACACACACTCACTAACAGACACACACGCAATAACAGACACACACTCACTAACAGACACACACTCACTCACTAACAGACACACACACTAACAGACAGACACACACACACTCACTAACAGACACACACAGTAAAAGACACACACTCACTAACAGACACACACCCTTTTTTTTGTTTTTAAATTTAAGCCCCCCAGCCTCCTTACCTTTGGGAATGCTGGGGGATTCTCCCTTTCCCTGGGGTCCAGTGGCTGCTGGGAGGACGGGCAGGAGGCGCTGGCGAGGGAGCACTTTCCCCTGAGCGCTCTGCTCCCTCGCGCGCGCAAAGTGATGCCTGTCACCTGGAGCCGCAATATGATGTCATATTCCGGCTCCAAGCATCACTCTGCGGCGCGCGAGGGAGCTAAGCAGAGCGCTCAGGGGAAAGTACTCCCTCGCCAGCGCTGCCCGCCCGCCTGCCTGGACTGACATATTAGCTGCAAGGCTAGCAAGACATTTGCCCTGGGCGTTTGGGGGCGGCTTTTTTTGCCGCCCCCTGGAATATGCCGCCCAAGGCAAATGCCTTGTTTGCCTCGCGGCTAATACGTCCCTGATGCCAGTGAGCGGAAGATGGGGGATAGAGTCCAGGGGGCCCACGCTAATTCTTGCCCAGGGTCCATTCGGTATTAAATATGGCCCTGCATTTCGTGCCAACCCCGGTACATCTACAGAGACACCTAATGTTTTTTCTCAAATGCTGCATCGGCATCTCCTGGATTTTCAAATTTAAATTATGTTATTATTGCCTCCGGTAGTTTTACTTTTTCTGAAGATATTAGTGGTTGCTATAGTGGCAAATTGCATGTTGTATTTTTCTGTTCTTTATCAGCAGTCAATTTGTAAGTGGTTGGTATGTGAGCAAATGTTAGGGGCAACCAGGTTTTAAAAAAAAACTGTGACAAGGTTGCAACCAGTTACTAATTAGTAGTTGTGGCTGTTTTTAACAGGGACAGCCTACGGTAGCTATTCACCAACATAATTGGGCACCAGACCAAAGTGTATTGTCTACTCCAAGGATAGATGTTGTGGACTACATCCCCCATAATGCTCTTTCACCCATAATGCTGTTAAAGTATCATGGGAGGTGTAGTCCAAAACAACTGGAGTGCCGAAGGTTGTCTATGCCTGACTCTACTCCATTCTGCAAATACAATGTTCAATTAGAAGGACAGATCCTAAAGGTAGAAAACCACTAGAGGTTTATCTATGTCTTACCGAAGAGCTGGCAAGCTTGAGATAAAAGTATTTATAAACCCTCACAAGAAAATAAAAAAGTTATCCTGTACTGGAGTCAGAAATGTATTTATCCTAACAGTGACAGTACTTCTTTAATTTATGTTTACTCCTATATATTGCATTTATAGTGAGTCATTTTTGCTATGTCATATATGCTGTAACTGGTTTTAATCTAGGCAGCATTTTTCTGAAATGATTTGCATGCCTCTACAGAACTTAAAGAGGTGAAAGGTTTGGAGATCGCATTTAAGTTTTGTAGCGCTTATTATAATATTGTGCGTAGGTGTCAGAGTGAAAGAGGTGACATTAGCTCAACAGGGTGTAACCTCCTGCAGGAAAAAAATTATTAAAAAATTATTCTCAATGGCACATATAAACTTAATAAATCATATTCTTTTCTTAATGTCTGTGGTGGGAAATGTCTTTGAATGAGTAAAGGTAGTACCTATTCTGTTCATGAAAGTGAATAGGAGATTAGCCGTTTAAAAAAAAAAAATATGCTGGGGTCATTATGTTTACAATTAGGTATTAAAAGTTGGGCTATTAACTAATTGAAATTTGGTTTTCATTACCAGGACAGTTAGCATGCTTCAGTTCAAGATTTAACAATTTAATGTGTTGCATAATGTTTTGTACTACTAGTATTTTAACTTTTTTTCTTAGTGACTACTAGAGGACATTTAGTGGAAATGACCCCTTCCTACTTCTGTCAGGTAAAAAAAGGGGATGTGCTTAGAGATGTGCAAGATTTGCAGATTTTGCAAGATGTTTTAGATACCCTCAATGAAAACAAATCACAATCTACCTTCTTTTTTTGGGGGGTGGGGGTGGGAATAGTTTCCCTTTAAGTGCCAACATATCTTTCTAGCAACATGCCTTTTACAATAGGATACATTTTGTAACGTGCACCCAAATTGAATACATGGCATTTTTATGATAATCCATTCTTCCCTTGTAAAACTATCTCCATAACCTATTCATCAGGTGTAAAATGTAATAAACTAAAATTGATTCACAAGAAACCACTTTCAGTAAACTCTTCCCAGTTCCCAATGAGTCTTTATTGCATTACCTCTGCAGGTACCTATAGGGCAGTACATGTGTGTGACGGACCACCTGGCACCCCAACTGGATACCTACGTCAATTGCTGTTTCCTAGTAATCCTTGAGTACCATAAGCACCGCACTGGACACCATAACCACTGTTAACCCCACAAACCACCGCAGCTTGGTTGGGGTCTCGCTGTCCTCCACCCACCCTGGACCCAAGACTATGATCTAGCTTCCAGTGGGTAGACCTCTCTGTAACGGATCACCTGGCACCCCGACTGGGTACCTCCGTTGAAGGATGCTCCTAGCACTTCCTGAGGACTCCAAGCACTTCTGGCAATCCACCAAAACCACCGAACCGTAGGAGCACATGAATGCTGTATACAGCCGAATAGGAAAAACCATGCAAATAGGTTTACCCTCCTAGCAGTCAAACTGGAACAGCATACAATAAATCCTTCCCCCAATAATGAGACGACACTTCACTTTGAGGGTTAAACAGGAACTCCTGTACTGGCACATACAGCCTCTTTTATTCCCAATCCACAAACTTAGTACTGCCCCCAGGGTTTTACAGAACAACCAATCAATCTGTACAATACACACAGACACTCCCACACAAAATCCTCCCCTCTGCCTGTAATACAATTACCTTACACAATGGGTAATCTAATTATCACAGACAGAGAAATACAGTTTCATAAAACACATCACAGGGACCCCAAAACATGCAATAACCCCATAAAAAGTATATCCTTGGAACCGGGGGATCTGGGTGAACCACATATCCGAAATTCACCCAGATCCGTTCAGTACTTTGGAAGATACAGTTTAATGCAGATTCTGCAGAACATATACAGGCTAAATGAAAAACAATCACTGTATAATGTGTCCCCTGCTGTATAGTCCAAAACCACTGCACGATGTCTCTGTGCACCAAATACTGGCGAGATGGCACCGTGTTGAAAAGTCCAAACAGTGTCTGTGAGTTAAAATGGCCGCCATCCATTGTTCTCACCATGTGCTTCTGATACAGGAAATGGTGGCCACCCAGTAACTCCACAGTATGTCCCCAGATGGTTCTTAAAGGGCCAGCAGCAGCACAACACAAATCCATTATGCCCAAATCATGTCTTTAAAGGGCAATATATCCCAGGGGCCATAGTCACATGGCAGTAGGCTGGCAATCAGTCTTCTCTAATGCCCTATGGCGAGGTCGGTTTCGCCACACTCTCCAAGTCCAGAGAGCGAAGCAGGCTGCTCTTACAAGTGGGGTTGACTCGTTAACAGCTAATTTATCGGCCTTTGCAGATGCATATCTTCAAAAATATACACAAGGAGCCCCATCGGACACAAAGTCCTTTTTACAGGAAATTGAAAATATCGAATGGGACCCTGAATACAGTTAGGCAACTTTAGACGTGACCTCATTGTATGCAGTTATAAGACATGAGCTAGGCTTAGAGGCCATTGATCATTTTATAGCCCCAGATCTAACATCAGCTTTAAGGGAATTCATTTTAATTTTGGTTACATTTATTTTGGAGCACAATTATTTCTTTTTTAATGGTGAATTTTATTTACAAATCACGTGTACTGCCATGGGCACCAGGTTTGCCCCCAGCTATGCCAACACCTACATGAGGAGATGGAAGTGTGGTGTGGTGTGGCCATGGCTGGAGGGACAACCCGGTGCTCTGGCAGAAATGCATCGATGATGTTGTTATTTCGAAAGGGTCTTCTATTTTGTTTCAGGATTCTGTTAATTTTCTAAACCGTAACCAATATAACCTTAAATTTACCCCTATGTGGAACACATATGAAATCAATTTCCTCGATTTAACTCTTTTTTTGTGATAATGGCCAAATAAAAAACAAATGCTTTTTTAAGCCAACGGATGGTAATGCATATGTCAATCGAAAGAGTTGCCATCACCTGCTATGGCTTAGAGGCATTGCTAAAGGACAATTTACACGTCTTAGACATAATTGTTCCAATTTACAGGATTTTGAGGAACAATCCCACCATATAAAAAATAAGCTTCTGGAGAAGGGATATAAGAGAAATGCCTTGGAGAGGGAAATTCATCTTATTTCTAAAACATAGAGGAATTCCCTATTGGTGGACAAATCTCCTTTTAAACCTTCCAATATTAGGTTTAACCCCTTAAGGACCAAACTTCTGGAATAAAAGGGAATCATGACATGTCACACATGTCATGTGTCCTTAAGGGGTTAAGTCTGCATTTATGACCCAGTATAATCTGGACCATGGAGGAATAAAAAACAGCTTGAAAAAACATTTGTCTATATTACTGCAGGACCCAGTCTTAGGAACCGATTTACCAAATAAACCTACACTCATATATAAATAAAATCTTAATCTCTAAAACATGTTCCTAGCTATGCAATCAAAACTGATGTTGGGAATACTGTTGCACTCTGTTTTTTTTTTGAGGATGTCGCTCCTGTAAAGCTTGCTCCACTATGTCTTTGAATAGGACCAATCAGTTTTCTAGTTTTACAACGGGAGAGGCTTTTAAGATAAAGTCTGAGGTTGGATGCCACACGGACTTTGTAGTTTATTTGCTGCAGTGCCCGTGTGTCAAAAGAACCCTTAAAGTCAGAGTTTTAGAACATCTAAATAATATAAAGAAGGGCCTCATAACACATTCGGTCCCAGTCCATTGCAAGTCCTGCCCCTATTTTTCATTTAAGTGTTTCAGATGTATAGGCATCAAAAGTGTAACATCATATTGGCGTGGGGGTGACATAGTAAAGAAACTTGCCCAATGTGAAACCTATTCACAAACTCCAAATGCTAGAACCAAAGGGACTCAATGTGGATATAGACTTAGTCTGCTTCTTGTGATACAGACCATTCCCCTTATTATATACTCTCCCTCTTACTTTTGGTTTCTATACTTGTGTACGGGTCCCATATCCTCTCTATATGGGGGTTCCCAACTACAGTCTAATGATAGGCTATACAATTATATAATTTAGCAGATAACATATTTGAAATCTACACAGGTCATCAATTGAATGTAATCATTATTTTGAATACTATTGAAATATCGTATGTTCATGGTATAATCTATTTTTTCATTTTAATATACTTGGTGATATATCTAACAAACACACTCTAGGACTAAGTTTATTGCAGTAAAGGAAAAATAGAAATAGAAATTGGTATTGTCCATTCTTTGAATTGGGGACATTAAATTGTTTTTATTGTTGTTTCATGGCCGGGTATTCAGTCGTGTATTATATAAAAAAAGGTATATGTGGTTATAAAGGAAAATTTATCCATACTTACCGTAATTTTCTTTTCCTGGTCATATGCCATGGCAGCACAACAATGGGTAGTTCCTCCCTATCCCTAATTAGACAGGAACAAATTAAAATAAATGTATAAGTACCTCCTCCTATTCCCTCCTCCCTCATCCATGGCAGCACAACGATGGGTAATACCCAAGCAATAACCAAGGGAGGGAAGAAGAAATAAAGAAACCACAGACTCTGAAATATCATATGCAAAGTGTATTGGTACCACAAACCAAGTGACAAACAACAAGACTTCAGGAATCAAGGGTTTCACACAGAAAGGACACTTTTAGCAAATTGGTCCGAATAACCGACTCTGACATTTACTTGGTAATATCCAATGAAAGTATTGGCAGAGGACCAAGTGGCAGCTCTACAAAGCAGCTCAGGAGAGACCTTGGCAGGAGGCCCAAGAGGAGGAAAGGGATCTCGTGGAATGAGCTTTGAGCCCATGCGGCACTGGAGCTTTCAAGGCCTGATAAGCTTGGAAGATGGCTGATACAATCCATCTGCTAATGGTAGATTTAGGAGCCTGACTGCCCTTTCCACATCCGTTATAAAAGGACAAAGAGGCCTGGAGATGAACGCCAAGAGGCAGTTCTGTCAATGTAGATTCTAAGGCATCTCACCAAATCCAAGGAGGAAAGATCTCTGTCATCACCATCTACTTGTGGAACCGGATGCAGAGCTGAGAGAACAATTTCCTCATTAATATGAAAGGCAGAGATGAAGAAAGTCTAAGATGTTCTCTGTGGAAGGACTCTGGATCGAGACATCCCTCGAGGAAGCCCAGGAAGAGAAAATATCCCAGATTCCATAGTATGCATTAGAAGTGGATAGTTTCCTAGCCCTGGGCAGGGTGTCTACCACTGCATGAGAGAAGCCCTTATTCAACAGCCTTTTCCTTTCAACCTCCATGCCATCAGGTTGAGGGAGGACGGGTCTGGGTGGAGAACAGGACCTTGACACAGAAGGTATGGGATTCTCGGAAGACTCCAAGGTGGCTCTACACAAAGTCTGCAGGAGAGGAAACCAGGGTCTGTGCAGCCTAAACGGGGCTATGAATATGAGGGAGACGCGAACCATTCACATTCTCCTTAGAATGGGAAAAATGAGGGGAAAAGGGGGAAAACATACCCCTTTCGAATTCGCCAGTTGCTGAAAAGGGAGTCCCTCCCCTTGGCTAGAGGATCGTTGTCCTTTGTGAAGAAACACTCCACCTTCCTGTTCTTTCGTGTCGCAAACAAGTCCACTTGAGGAAGGCCCCATCTGTCCACTATCATTCGTAACACATTGTCTGACTAAGACCACTCGATTCTGGATCTGCAGAATCCCGAGATCTGATTCTGTTTCCCCAGGAGATGAATTGCTGTGAGGCCTGCCAGGTGTCGTTGAGACCATGACATTAACTGATGCATAAACACCATCATCCTGCGGCTCCTGGTGCCACCCTGATGGTTGATGTAGGCTACCACCGCAGCATTGTCTGACTGAATCTTCACCCAATGGTGACGAATTAGCGGAGAGAAATGTTTCAGGGCTTCGAGACCAGCAAAAAGTTCCAGGAGATTGGAAGGCAAGTTGTCCGCAGGGAACTTCCACTCCTCTTGTGCGAAGTCGCGTTGACAATGCACTCCCCAACCCCAATGGCTGGCATCCGTCGCTATTACTATCCACGGAACGTCTCCCAAACGGAAGCCCTTGGCTAAGAAGACACTGTGCAGCCACCAAACAAGGGAATTGTGAATGGACAACGGAATCTTGATGGGCTGGAGTAGACTCTTTGAGGAGAATTGGAGTAGGAAGTTTGTTTGAAAGCTCCTCATTCCCCATTGTGCCCACCTTGTCAGTCATATTATGGAGGACATGGAACCCAGGAGACTCATCGCCTTTTTTGCTGAAGTCACCATGCATGCCAACATCTCCAGAACCTGTTTCCGTATTCTCAGGATTCTCTCTGGGGAGAGTTGAACCATCCCCGCTGAAGTGTCGAACAGATCACCCAGGTATGTCATGGACTGACTCGGGCAGAGATGACTCTTTTTGACATTGATCCTCCAACCGTGACGTTGTAGGAACAGAAGGCAAAATGTTGCATGGGAGGACAAAGTATCCTTGTTGTCCGCCACGATCAGGGTGTCGTCCAGGTAATGGAAGATGGATATGCCCTGTTTTCTCAGTTCTGCGATGAGAACCAGCACTTTCGTGGGATATGGAAATAGGCATCCAACAAGTTTATTGATAACATCCACTGATTGGGAAAGACAGCATTCACCATAGATTGAAGGGACTCCATCTTAAATCTGCGGATATGCAAGAATCGATTCAGTCTGTCTAAATTTAGGATGGGTCTCCACCCTCCCAAGGACTTTTCGGTCAGAAATAGACGTTAATAGAAGCCGTGAGTCTTTTCTGACTCCGGGACTGGTACAATGACTCCCTCTTCTTGTAGAGAATAAATGAAAACCTGAAGAGCAAGCCTTTTTTAATTTGTCTCCCGGTCACCTTGTGACTTGGAAGGAACTGGAAGGAGGGTGTGTGCAAAATACCCTTCTGATGATATCCAGAATCCAGTTGTCACTTCCGGATCCCTCCCATACCACACGGAATTTGAGCAAGCGAGCTCCAACACCGCCTGACTGGGAGATGAGTCCATCACAGATTCCTGGGGTTCTCAGAGGGTGCAGAACCTCGGACTTGCCGCCTCTAGCACCATGTTGACCGCTCCTCCAGGATTAATTTCTCCCATACCCGGTCTGTAGGATCTGCTATCACAAAACTGGTAATAATCCCTTTTTGCTCGAAAAGAACCTTTGGGCCTGTTGTCTTGAGGCAGAAAAGTCTTTTTACCTTTGGCTGCTCATTCAATACAATCAACCAAATTCTTGCCGAATAACATGTCGCCATGAAAAGGAAGGGAGCACAAGCTGCCTTTGGAGGAAGCATCAGCAGACCATGATCTGAGCCATAGCGCTCTCCTGGCCAAAACTGAGAAAGCCATATTTCTGGCTAAGGACCTCACCAGATCCATTGCCGCCTCAGATGAGAAGTCAACAGCCAATTTCAAATCTTTTAGGCTGTTCAGTATGGAGGGACGGCTCCTGCCGTTCTTAATATCCTCCTCCAAATTCTCCATCCAAACCTTAAGTGCCCTGGATACTGACATAAGGGCCACCACTGGGTGCAGGCCAGTATCTGAAGCCACATATGCTATGGAAAGACTGAAGTCCATCTTTCTGTTCATAGGGTCTTTGAAGAAACCTGCATCATCAACAGGTAAAGCGGTATGTTTGACAAATACCAAAACTAATACAAGGTAACTGACAAAGAGAATAATAAAAATAATAAACATAAAAAACCGGGCTGCATTACATACAGAGGAGCAACTTAATCATAATTATAAAAAATAAAAAATGATATGTGAGCGCTCCAAATATAAAGTAATGACCACTAAAACACTGTATCCCAATACAGCAGTTTATAAAGGGAAGCAAAACTAGATCTGGTAGCAACACAGGGTTAATATAAATTAGTAGGTATCAATATTGTTATGTGCCAAATATATAAAATATAATTTATTGAACATGGAAAAGAATAATAACATCAAATAAATATTACAACAATAAAATATATCGTCTAAATAAAAAAAAAAAAAATGTCCAGAGCATTTATTTGCTTTTTTATTTAGGCGATATATTTTTTTGTTGTAATATTGATTTGTCTGGAAAATTTTCCTTTTGCAGAGGATTTGATGTCCGGTCTGAACCATTCCTCATTGATGAGGTCTTCTAACGTCACATGGACTGGAAAAGTCGCCCTCTCCCTCCTAAGGTCAGAGAAGTGGCAACTGGATGTGGAAGGCTCATCCTTAGAAGGTTCCTTCAAACTGAGAGTCTTGCGGACCCTGGATATCAAATGGTCAATTTCAGCAGGTTCCAGGATATCTGGAGCTGGAAGCACCACATCCTCAGAAGAAGAACTCAGATCTCTCAGGGATTCCATAGACATACACTCCACATAAGAGACGTCTGGAGAACACTCAGAAGGTTCCAAACACCTTGGTCACTTGCGGGACTTCCCAGCTTCCTGAATGCCCAGAGCGACTGCTTGTGAAATATACAGCAATATGTCAGGTGCAGGTTGGATGGAAGACTGCCTTTGAGATGGGCCTGCAGCCACAGATAGGCAAGAAGAACAGATACGTTTCCCCTCCAGGGCTCTGTTATCACAGGATTTACATTGCGTCCTTTTGGGCGACTTCCCTTTGGATGACACTGAAGCTCTAGTCCCCTTAGAACTGCAGAAACAGGGACAGAACAGTGTATCAGTGAACCGCACTCTTTTTAAATGTTTGAGAAAATAAACCAGAAAAAACATGGCTTACCTATAAGACTTAGGTTGTGACCTTTTGTTTGGTGGGGAAGAATCAGAATTAGAGGAATCTGAGACTTCCATATCCATCTGCAGAACCAAATGCAAGAAAGAATCTCAAATTGAAATTCAGTTCAGATACTAGTTTAAAAAATAAAAAGACATTTACCTTAATGAAAAGCAGACAAAATGAAAATCAAGCAGGAGATAGGAGGAAGCAATGCAGCATACGCCAGAACAATTCCCACAAGTGTGTGAACCAGTGAATCAGGTGAATGAACAGGCGAACGAACAGACGAACAAACAGGCGAACTAACCATTCGTGTGAACAAACGAACATTCACCAGAATTCATGCGAACAGCCAAAATTCAAGCGAACTGCAAAATTTTAGGTGAACAGCTAAAAGCACGAACCAACACAAAACCAATCAGCAAACCATACGAATGTATGAAAAAACAAACGCCAAGTGAAAATGAAAGAAACCACAGGGACTTCAGAAGGACAGCGGGAAAGGCAGGGGGAAGCCGGAAACAGGGAGAAGTCCAGACCAGCAAGGTACACGTCCAGGTCCATATTTACCTGCCCACTGCTACTCCTAGGGTCACTGCAGCATTAGGGAACTAGGCATAATAGCTTGCCACCCCTTGGGTTACAGCAGGTACCAGATCCCCGGTCACTAAAGGGGTACTCTCCAGGGGGTCACCTTTGCACAGGGCCATGTGCTGGAGACTTCCCAAGGGAGAGAGGCTGAACTCCCAAGTGGTCAGGGGAACAAATCCCCAGGTAAGCCATAAAAGAAAAATAATAGTGTCAAGGAAAAAACACATGTCCTATAGGGATAGGACAGGAACAAAAAGACTGAGGGAGGAGGGGATAGAAGGAGGTACTTATACATTTATTTTAATTAGTTCCTGTCTAATTAGGGATACGGAGGAGCTACCCATCGTGGTGCTGCCATGGGTATGGACAGGAAATGAGATTGTTAATCTTTTTTTAAATTTTTTTAATTCTTTATTTTTGGTCGTGCATAAGGTTAACAGGCGGGGTTGCACAGCCACAATAGCTGGTCTGCTCAAGTTTGAATACACGCTTAATCACATGGCAGTAATAACATTGCACTTTTTTTTTTTATAAAGTAGTTATATAAACAGGATAATAACTTACACTTATAGAGACAAGTAAAAGTAGTATTTTGATTCACAGATATGTGTCACTTAGTAGTCACATTAAGATAAAGATTAACAGTCAGGCTAGGACATTGCATTACAGATCATAGCTATAAGCTCTCATCTTTGTGTTGGATTATACAGTGTTATGCGTTTAGTACAGTATGTCTGATCAGAGCTGCGATTTTAATTGTGCCGCGCTAGGCGGAAGAAAAAAAAAACATAAAGAGCCGTCCCCTTAGGTTAGCGGCAATAAGTTAAGTAATGCATATTGAGAAGTATAAAGTGTAAACTTCACCAGTGAAACTAACTGGGTGCTTGACAACTGAAGGTACTCCTGTGAGGTGATCCGAGGGGACACATTAGGGCTATGTTAGCTGTGCAGCTTAAATGCTTCGCTGAGAATGGAAGTGGGCCAGCTGGGGTAGACTATATTCAGGCTGTCCGGAGCAAACATAAATCCCCCTGTTTATGTGGTAGGGACCCTTAAGGTCATGATTAATGTGTGATTGGGGGTTGATGGGCCGCCAGGCTTAAGGTAGTAAGGTAAAGTTGTGGTGCTTTCTATTTTGCATATGGCCGAGTCCCAGGTGATATCCTAAGAAGCTACCCTCGTCTGCTAGGTGGGATTTCCCTGTACCTTTCTGGGTAACAATGTTACATGGGAATTCTTGCTTAGGGGTGCTTGCTAAGGAGGCGAGTATTTGTATGTTAGCCATCGCTTAATATACCACACATGGAGCTCAGTATAGAGTCTAATTTTAAGGAAACAAAGGCTACATAATATAAAAAGGAAAAAGGGAGAAACAAAGAAACAGGGAAAGAGGGAGAAAAAAATAAATAGATAAATAAACGGAGAAAAATAACAGTTATGTGCCTTATAAGTGTGAAGTATTAGTAGATTAATTATTAAACAAACAGTGGCTATGTGCGTGTTACTGCAGGTGAACAATCCCAAACTTGCCAAACAGAGCTACAAGGTCCCCTGGTGTTCTCCAGGCAAGAGTCCTGTATCATGTGCTGGCGTATTTAATGAGAGATAAAAGGGAGAGGAGGAAAGTAGAGTCCCCAAGGACTTGATAGTTGATTTCATCAACTGATGCCTTGCGGGGTATTGGTGGCGCCCCGGCGCGGTACTCCCTTTCTCGGCAGTTCGGTGTAGGCAGGTCATGGTGTTGCGGAGCTTGGAGGGTGCGCTCTTCGGCTCCATCTATGAGGTAACCGAGGCGTAGGTAACCGGTGTGGTGCTCCGTGGTATGAATGGGGCACTTTTTGCTGGATCCCAGCTGTGGCTCGGGGTGGTGGGAGCACAGGGTCCCGCTTGGGGGAGTGAATCCTGTGGCAGGCCCAGGGTTCGGAGAAGGGCCGCTGCATCTTGCATGCTGTAGATTTGGTGTGTTGTTTCACCTTGCTGTATCAGGAGCGTGTGCGAGGACCACCAGCGATACGGTATGTTGTTGCGCTGGAGTGTGGAGGTAAGAGGCCGAAGTGACCTGCGCCACGCCAGAGTTCCACTGGACAGGTCGGCGTAGAAGGTTAGTTTAGCATTTTCAAATTGTATCGGGGCTTTACCCCGGACGGCTGTGAGGACCGTCGATTTGTCAGTCCCATTTTTTAAGGTGAGTACGGTGTCCCTTGTGGCCATGTCTGGGGCCCCAGCGGGTTTCAGAATCCGGAAGAGATCTGTTGGTGTTATGGCTTTAGCTTGGTCTGTGGGCAGTATGCTGGTTAGCAGGCGCTTGATCATGTGCGGTAGGTCAGTCTCCGGCAACCCCTCTGGGAGTCCCCTGACCTTGATATTGAGTCTCCGTCTTGCATCTTCCTGGGTTGCGAAGCGCCGTTCATACAGCATATTTTGGCTGCGCAGGTGCTGCATGTCGCTTCTCAGTGAAGCGATAGTGCTCTGCTGTTCTTGGGAGGAGGCCTCTAGTACTGCTATTCGACCCGTCAGGCTCCCCCCCCCCCCTTAGTGCGGTGACATCCGCAAGGATGTTTGTTTGTAGGTCGGCTAGCAGGGTCTTTAACACCCCAGTGGTTACCAGGTCGGCATCTGGGTCCTTCCTTGGTTTTCTGGGTTTTGCCCTGGGCTTTGGGTCTGGGGTTAGGAGGCATTCATCTTCAGCTCCCTCTGAGTAGTCATCTGAGAGATCCGAGCAGCCTCCGTGGAGCGCCGCCATATTGGGTCCGCTCGGGCCGCATGCTTGCCGCCACATTTCCCCTATTGTGAGTCCTGGGGCTGGTATATCCGGCATCTGTTTCTTGTGTTTGCGTCCCATTAGGGCTTAAGGGGTTCCCGCTTTCGGTTAGTGGTTGTTGGGGGTAGTATCTGTCGATTTTAAGTGTATTTTCGTCTGTTTTTGCTCGGAGCTCCTTAGACTTGCGTCTGCTTGCCTCCGCTGTTAGTCTCCGCCCCCGGTTTCTATCCGATTGTTAATCTTTTTAATAATTAATTTTTAAAATATCATAAAGAACAATTGACATCGAGTAATCATTGCACTAATTCACTTTATATATTCACTGTCACTTTAAATGATTATTTTTGATTGAGCGATGTCTAAAACAAATACAAAAAAAGATTGAATCAGTAAAAATAAAACAATCACCTATACTATGCAATAATCACAAGATAGGTGTTCATTCTCTTGCACTTTAATTAATTTTAAGGGTTCTGTTTAAATATCAGTTGATGGTATTAGTAATCTTTCACTTTAGCAGATCGAATACTTGCTGTTCTGTTTTGTTAACATCAATGTCAATATCTATCTCACTAGAGGCCGCACATCATTCCAGTGAACTCTGTGGCATGTATATAGCCGTTTTGATCTCTGTGGCTCCCATCACTCAACAAATAGAACACGGAAGTGTCCAATGGAATGCACTTCCGGTTCCGTTTTTTTTTTTTTTTGTTTGTTTTTTTCAGCTGATCTATGGGAGATGATTTGTTTGAAAATCTACAGGTGATCCAGTAGAAGAAGGGAACCAGTAGGACCACGGATTTGAAACAACGCACTTTGAACTACCAATGAACTCAGGGATTAGCCCTATTTAGAGGGAATTGTTAGAATGCTATTTCTATACTAGCATTTGTAACTGCTTTGATTTTATGGTTTCTGAGGAAGTTCCAAGTGTGGGACGAAATGTGTAAGACCACAACTACTGCAGTTTTATCATTTTAATGGATTTATAATAAAAGCAGCTATTTTATACAACCATCCGGAGTCCTGATTTCCTGTGATTCTGCGGGCAGCGGAGGGAGATTTTCAGCCCCCAATCACATTGAGGGAGGCACCCTCGAGCGCATTATACGTCTATATCTTGTGAGTGCACCTTTATACAGCGTATATAACCTGTTAAAATTTTATTGCACTATGTTCTATTCAGTGGCGTACACACGACCCATAGGGCCCCGGTGCGATAATTGATCCGTGGGCCCCCCCCTCCACGCTTACTCTGCGTGGGCCAGGGCCGCAACACATGACGGCGGGCATCTGGTCACAGGGGTCGCAGCCGCGGTATGCACACACAATTAAAGGACCACTACAGACACCCAAATCACATCAGCTCAATGAAGTGGTCTGGGTGCCAGGTCCCTCTAGTTTTAACCTTGCAGCTGAAAACATGTTTCACTGAAGGTTAATCCAGCCTCTAGTGGCTGTCTCACTGACAGCCGCTAGAGGCGTTTCCGGCAATTCTCACTGTGAAAATCACAGTGAGAAGATGCTGGATGTCAATAGGAAATCATTGAGTAATGCTTTCCTATGGGCGGTTTGAATGCACGCACATGTGCATTCGGATCTGAGAGGCGGATTGGGGCGGAGGGATCCCCAGCGCCAAGGGAGTCCGGCGCTGGAGAAAGGTAAGTGCTGGAGGGGTTTTAAACACACACACTCTCATGAACAGATGCATACACATTAGCTAACAGACACACAGATTTACTGACAGAGACACACTCAGCGACATACATACATACACACTCACTGACAGACAGACACACATACACACTCACTTACAAAACATACACTCTCACTGACAAACACACACTCACTAACAGACATCAAACAGACTCACTAACAGACACACACAGTAACACACTCACTGGCACACAGACTAACACACACACTGACACTCACACTCAATAACAGACACACACAAACTAACACACAAAAACTAACACACTCATTGACACTCACTTGCAGACACACACACAGTAACACACACACACTGACACAAAAACTAACACACACACTCTAACTCACATACACAAACACGTTTTAAAAAAAATGTGATCCCCCAGCCTCCCTACCTTTGGGAGTGCTGAGGGGATTCCGTGGGGTCCAGTGGTGTTGCTGGGCGGGCTGTCCTGCGGGCTCGTGAGGGAGCACTGAGATCCTCCTGTTCAGCTCCCTTGCGCGCTACTTACTGATGCCGGAGCCGGAATATGACATCTGGCATCAGTGCGGTGCGCGCGAGGGAGCTGGGCAGAGAGCGCTCAGGGGAGAGTGCTCCCCCGTGCGCCTGCAGGACTGGCCGCCCGGTGACACCACGGCCAGCCTCGGGGGGCCCTGGAAGTCCAGCGGTGTTCAGGAGTTTGTGTCAGTTTTCAGTTCCATGAGATTCGTGCCTAAACACCGCTGCCTGTGTTCTCAGGAACAAGATGGCTGCCACCTTATGGTCGTCCATAGGAACTGCGGCCACCCAGACGAACACTTAGAGCACTGCAGTGGAAATTGCTACAAAGTAGCAATTAGGCTCAACAAGCTCCAGGGTGGACTCCGGTTTGTGCGGCTGTTCGGTTCCCGAACAAAATATAAAATCCCATGAACCAAGTCTGTTCCCATAGTTTTTTTTTTAAAGAGTCCATAGTCTTTTGGTATGAGACTGGCCATGCCCCTCCAAGAACACGTGACAAGGCTCAGTTCGTCACATTGAGTTCCTGTTCCAACCAGGAGAGATGCATTGAAATAGCATTTGGCATAGTACCACCCAACGGATTGGTTCTTCATTAGCCCTCTGCCCACTAGTAAGAAGGTTAGGAGAGGAGTGTACCAGCGAGTGCTAGGGGACAGTCCTTAGAAAGCGTAGAGCTAGCACATCATTAGACGCATTTATGCCAAGCTCAGGGTACTGTCTTCACAGTATGCCCTTGGTTGATCATCCTGCATAATTGGCAAGCAGTGCATTCACATGCATTCACGCCAGGTTGACCAACTAATTCTTCATGCAGACAAGCTCCTCTTTTTGGGCATGTTTGTACCTTTGGGTGGTTCTGTTTACATGATTCAGTGGCCCACTCAACAAATTTCTGCTTCACTGTTAGGAGGTAGGGATTTACTTGAAAGATGAAAGCGAGAGAATAGCATAGGGTACGTGTGTTCTGATAGCTATATCCTGTGAGTTTTCTTCCAGCACCACCTCCACCAGATACATGACCAGGGCCGCCACCACCAAGGTGCCGGCCTAGGACGCATGTGTGCAGGCTTCTTTACAAGTGCCGTGGCGGATATGTCCACACGCAGAACGACGGACGGAATAGTGGGCGCCAGGGGCGTCTACAATTTGCAGTGCAGTGCCCTTTGAGTGCAGAATTGGAAGGGGGAAGAAACATTTTAAATTGTGTGTATATATATATATATATATATATATATATATATATATACACAGTATATATATATTTTAACATTCCCCTTAGCCCCTTTTTAACCCCCTAAAGTCCTAACCACCACACCTAACTCCTCACCATTGCCCCCTATCACCCACTGCTACCCCTAACCCCCTACTATTGTTCCTAACACTCTACTAATGGCCCTAACCCCCTACTAATGCCCCTAACCACCCCTACTGCCCATAACCCCTACTAATGACCATAACCACTCACCACTGCCCCTAACCCCCTACTAATGCCCCTCACCCACTACTATTGCCCCTAAACACCCACTACCACCCCTAAGTATTATTTTATTATTTATATAGCGCCAGTAAATTCCGTAGCGCTGTGGGTAATCCCCTACTATTGCCTTTAACCACCCACTACTGCCCCTAACCCCCTACCAATGCTTATTTTTAAAAATGTTGAGTTGATGTGTGGTGTGGGTGTGTGTGTTGTGTAGGGTGGCTGAAAGTGTTGTAGCTATGTGTGAAGTGTATGTTGTGGCTTTCTGTGTAATGTGTGTATAGCACATAGTTAGTATCTGCATGTGGGTAGCTGCAAGCGGTATGTGTGGCAATTTAAGAAGCTGCGAGTGATTTTCTTTGTTTATTCTTGTATGTATTGCAGTGAAATTCCAACACCGTCAATATGAGTATTTCGTACTGACTTTATCTATATGAATTTGCAGAGGTGTGGAGGGTGACAGTGCCACTTTAACAAGGAAGTAAGTGCTGGGTAGAGAAGAAGTGAATATTTATTAGCTGCAGGTTTTAGGGCTTAAAAGGATCCTATAGTGCCAAGAATACTATAGCTGCCTCCCTCCTCGTCGTGGTGAATAGAGGATTAAAAACCCTTAATTTACTTACCTGATCCCAGTGCCGATGACCCTCTGACGTTGCGCGTGCATTAGGCCTTCCCAATGAAGCAATGCTTTCCTATAAGAAAATAGAGCATGAGGACATCCAGCATCAGTTAGCAGAACAAAAGTCCGGTAACATTCTAGAGGCTGTCTTAGTGCTGCAATGTTAACATTGCAGTTTCTCTAAAACTGCAATGTTTTACATTGCAACACTAAGTGCAATAGGGACACTGTACCCAGACCACTTCAGTAAGCTGAAGTAGTCTGGGTGCCCGTAGTGCCTGTAGTGTAGTATTTTCAAATTTTAGTACATTATATAAAAAAATTTATTAACTAAAACCATTTGCATGTTGTACATAAAGCTTGATTTTAACCTTTACTCTTTAACTCCCAATAACAATTTCACACAATGTTATCAAAATGAACAATTACCACTAGTAAAGGTTTGTTGGTGCATTTTATTTCTTCTGTGATTCTCACTTTTTTTTTTAACTAAAGAATAACCTATTACCTATTTCATAAAGGGAAAAAGACTTTACTCACAATTGCTTTAAATGCATCTGCCGGTAGTTTAAGGGATGATCCTTGGAAATAGCATTGCCTCTTGATCTGTTATTTCTCATGACTTTTGGACACAATACTCTCTCTTTGTTCCAGAAAATCCTAAAAGAAAAACACTGAAAGTTTGATGTTTAAAAAAAAAAAGGAAAAAAAGGAAGTGAGTGAATGCATGATGTTTGAAAACAGTATGTACATACAATGTGAGTCTGTCCTGGTTGAGTGCAGTTGTGTTCATCAGTGTCAAAGTCTAACTTTGGCACAACACATGTTATTTCCCATGAGGCTCAGCAAACCCAAATGCTTTAGAATTGTATTATTCATAAGCTTGGGTCATCTCATTTTGCTCCATCATTTATCTACTCCAGAACAGCTATGCTTTGTATCTTTTGTTTTGTACCTTTTTTATGCTTTTACCTTATGCATCAATTTCTTAAGATAAGGAATTCTAAAGAGGATCACACAACGTGCAAACTAAATTAAAACAAATCTGTTTGCAATTGACCATATTCTTCACCATTTCTTATGTTCATGACTCACAAGTCTTTATATATACAAATAAAAAAAGCATTATGAATGCTGACAGATTAAATCAATATTTGCATACCTAGGAAAATGAGTCGGTCACTGGCCCGGAAATCTCATGCAATGAGGACTTGTTACAAGTATAAGTTGATGAGGAAAGCCCCAAAAGGTGCAAGGGAACTTAGCAGTTTGGGTTGGAGCTGAAGAAACAAAAAACAAAATTGCTGTAAACCATCCCCTATTATTGAATTCTGATTTTTAGCCGAGTCCACAGGTAAGCGTATTATATGAACTGATTCATAATGACTCAGTTTCAGATTTACCATGTTCTTACAATTAGAACACTACCTAATGTGGGCAAAAAGACTAATCAAGCCTATCCCAAATAGAGATACCAGTAGGAGTTTATAGTATATTAGTTAAGATGCTCCAAGGTCTGTTTAGGCTGCTTAGATTCTTGGTGGTAATGAATGCTAGATGTGGGAAAGCTGGATAAGAGAGGTAGATGATACACTGTAAAATATACTAGACCAGGGATAGGCAACCTTACGCACTCCAGATGTTGTGGACTACATCCCCCATAATGCTCTTACATCCATAATGCTGGCAAAGCATCATGGGGGTGTAGTCTAAAACATCTGGAGTGTCAAAGGTTGCCTATGCCTGTACTAGACCATGTACACTTTATAGCTCTGCAACAACCTACTGCATTACTGTCCATATGATTGTAGACCAAGTGTCACTGGTCAATGAGGTAGAGCATTGGACATTCACACGCACAGATACCGTAGGACACATTCAGGAAGCACAGCATAGTGAGGCAGGGCAATAATAATATATTATCCTTGAGAGGTGCCAGAAATACACAATATTAATAAGAAAACCAGATCAATATTAAAGTTGCTCAGGATAAATTAGAATACAGTGCAGTCGAATCAAATAACACTACACTGAAGCCATGCTGTTCTCCCTATTTATAGTGTAAACAGTTACTGTCAATCATGCACATCAAAATGATGTGTTTGTGTATCCATGGGATTTATGTTTCGGTGGACACAACATTGGGTTTGTGTTGGCATGGTGCATCATAAATAGACATTGGAAGCAGGAAAAAGTCTTAACATTATTTACAGAGAACCCCAGAAATTAAACGTGGTTTAATGCCATTCCTGTGCCCCTCTTGCTCCATATTGCTGGTGTGTCTGAGTGCTCCACAGCGATAATACTCACAGTAATGTGTCTATAAACTACTATAAATGTAGATAGATAGAACTTTGGAGTGCTGACAGGTAACACAGTATCTTCCCCCCGTCCTGATAGTTACAATATATTTCAACAGGGTCTAGGGGAGTCATACATAAGATTATAGTGTGTCTTTGTAACAGATATCAGTGAACCTTTCTAGGAATCGGATGGGTTTTAATGAAGCAATAAAGATTCCGGATTAACTACCTGATCTGAAAAACTTGTGAAAATCTCTCAGACATAGTTCTCTGTGTTGGTTAACAGCTTGATATGTGTGAAATACCTTTTAGATAGCATTACATTGTCTAAACAGCCCATAAGCAGAATTTCCTTTGTTGTCCCATGGTTGTTACACGTCAGCAGAACTAAATTGCATTGTTTGCATCTGCCAGATTATCTGCTAAACCGAAAAATATGAAACAAAACTTGCTAAAATGTGACAGTGAAAAAGGTGTGAAAATGAATGATAACCCATAGAAATGGCAGTAACCACACAAATTAGTGTAGAGAAATACAGACACAAAATTATAATGAAAGGGTTGTTCATACATCTTTAGATTAGCCAGGACATTCTTTTAATTTTAAAATGAATCCGTGCTATGAATCGACTGTTTATTTCTAAAGGGACACTTTAGTACCAGAACCACTAAAGATTAATGTAGTATCTCTGGTCCATAGAGACTATCCCTGCAACCTTTGCAATGTAAACACTGCCTTTTCTTAGAAGAAGCACTGTCTACACTGCTGCCAATTACTAATCTGGCAGTCGGTAGAGGAGCTTCCTGGGTTCTGTCCTGCAAAGATGGTATGACCAACGTTTTGGAGACACTGAAGAGATGCATCTCTATGAGCAAATGCTGGTTGGTGCATTACGTTGATTTTATCACTATGTCTTTTAGGACATGTGGAGAAAATAATTTTGTGAGTATGCTATAAGCAGGGCCAGACTGGGGATACAAAGCAGCCCTGGAAAAAAAATTGTGCCAGCCCCATAAGTCACTGCGCCATATATTGTCGCGTGTAATATGTATGGCTATTTCTTGCCATGACAGATGATTAAGTGATATATATATATATTGCTTTTTCTAATATAAAATATTGCTCCTTTCAGGGTAAAACGTTTAATTATACAGTAAGGATACTCACATGCAGACACAGGCAATTTCACTGACATCTCAATGACACACACAAGCTCATTGATACACAGCCTCATAGACAAACAATCTTACTGATATACATAAGCTCATTGACATAAAAACACAAGCTCACTCACTAGCAGGCACACGCATGCAAGCAAGCTCACTCACTAGCAGCTTAATGTAGTGGTACTTGTGTCTATAGCATGTCCCTACAGGCTTTTCAACGTAAACACTGACTTTTCAGAGAAAAGGCAGTGTTTACATTGCTTCAAAGTGACACTGCTAGTGACAGTCACTCAGACGGTCACTAGAGGTGCTTCCTGTGTTAGTGCACCTACATTCAGGGCCTCTACACTCTGTAGGTGCTGAACATTCCCTATAGAGATACATTGATTCAATGCATCTCTATGAGGAGATGCTGATTGGAGTGGTGTTTTGCAGCCAATCTTATGGCAAAGCATTGGATTGGCTGAGATCATCAAGCTTGATGATCTCAGCTATAGAGGCAGGGCCAGTCGAGGGGAGACCAGCACGCTGCGTGGGGAAAAAAAAGGTGAGCAAAAACACTATTTTTAAACACACATATACACCATGACAGACACAGAAACACACATATACCATGACAGATACACACCCCATGACAGACACACACACACCATGACAGACCATGACACAGACAGACCCACACACACACACACACACACCATGACACAGACAGGCATACACACCATGACACAGACAGACACACACCCCATGACGGACAGACACACACCCCGTCAGACCACAACACAGACAGACCCACACAAACACACACACACACACACACCATGACACAGACAGGCACACACACCATGACACAGACAGGCGCACACACACCATGACACAGACAGGCACACACCCCATGACAGGCAGACACACACACACCCCATGAGGGACAGACACACACACACCCCATGACGGACAGACAGACACACACCCCATGACGGACAGACAGACACACACGCCATGGCGGACAGACAGACACACATCCCATGACAGATACACACCCCATGACAGACACACACACACCATGACAGACCATGACACAGACAGACCCACACACACACACACCATGACACAGACAGACACACATACCATGATGGACAGACACACACCCCATTACAGACACACACCCCATGATGGACAGACACACACCCCATTACAGACACACACCCCATGATGGACAGACACACACCCCATGACGGACAGACACACACCCCATGACGGACAGACACACACACACACCATGACACAGACAGACACACACACCATACAGACAGACACACAGACAGACAGACACACACCCCATGACAGACAGACATACACACACCCCATGACGGACAGACACACACCCCATGACAGTCAGACACACACACACCATGACGGACAGACACACACCCCAAGACAGTCAGACACACACACCATGACGGACAGACACACACCCCATGACAGTCAGACACACACACACACCATGACACAGACAGACACACCATAACAGACAAACTCACACTGACACATTACTAATACCTGCCAGGGGAGGTCTTCTGGAGGCCGCTGGGGAGGTCTGCTGGCGGCCGCTGGGGGAGCTGCGCTGGCTCTGCTCTCCCACCCTTGCGCGCTGCTGAATGAGACCGGCGCCGGAATATGACATCATATTCCGGCGCCGGTCTCATTCAGCTGCGCGCTGGGGAGCAGAGCCAGGACAAGTCCCCCAGCGGCCTCCAGAAGACCCAGGCGTCTGCCCGTCCCCAGGTGCCGACGGTCCACCGGGAAATTTCCCGGTATCCCGGTGGGCCAAACCGGCCCTGGCTATAAGTGAATTACAATGCTTTTGTCTAGGTTGGTGGCCAGGGACTGGATGAATATTGTAATTTAGGCAAGATGAAAGCTCACATTTCAGTCCTGCACAGTATATTCCAGCTCTATAAGCCCTTGAGATATTTTATATCTATATCTATCTAGGTATAATGGTTTTGATGTCAGGAATGCACTGGCACTTCCTCCTTGTGCAAAGCAATGTTTAGCTTATTGGCTGAGAGTGTCAGCTGAATGCCTATGCAGGGCTTTGCTTAGGAGAGCTGATGAAAGCTCTTGCTTAGGTGGTGCTGGTGGACCCCAGGTAGGAATTTAAACCATGCAAAAATGGTTTGACTACAGACAGTAGGGGTGCCAGCTAGATCTATTGGTCATGTTGCTGAGAGTGTTTATTTAACCCCTTAACAACTTTAGGGCATGCTTAACCCCTTCAGTGCCGCGGCAGTGGGGTGCGAGGTAGGGGAGCACTGTAGGGACCTGTAGTGCCAGGTTTGTTTTCCTGGCACTATAGAATCCCTTTAATGCCGTTAGGGCAGTATAGCACGCTATAATGATCATGCCTTCCTGGGAGTGCGGATACTTACCTTCCGATGCCGATCGGGGGGACTGACTGACAACTGATGACATTGCAATCACATGACTCATATTGGCAGATTACATCATCAGACAGGACCACCAGCATAGTATTAAAAAAATTAAAAAATACCTCAATAACATATATCTAAAACTTGGAATGGCAATATATATCTAAACATACAAAATACATAATCCAGCGCACTCACTTATTCACTAAACAATGATTCCTTACAGATTGTAATAGTTATATTTTAAAACACCTCACCTAGGCAAAAAATAATGGGGGTTTAGTTACATTATATGATCATATATTGCATTAACCTGCCACAACGTCAATGTACCCCATTCTTGGCAGGTCCTACTCTAGCAGCCTAATGATTGCTCTTATGAGATTAATCCACTTACTTGGGAAATACTTCCTTACTGGGACTCTCTGCAAGTCAAGGCTAAATAGGGTCCTGGAATGAGGCACCTGTGACAGGGAGGGGTGCAACACCAAGTAGTTGGCCTGGACTCCCAAATATATAAATGAAACCAAGAGGGCTGCATTCACCTAAACATGCATACATCAGCTGCCTCGCACGACCCACAGTGATGCTGGGAGCCAGAATATGACATCACTCCATGCCCGGTATCACTAAGCGGCCCGCGAGGGAGCTGAGCAGGAAGACAGCTCCATCGCCATCTATTTTGCGCATTCCTTGCATGCCTGTCAGGGTTTCTTTGCTGTTTTAAACAGCAACCCTTCCTTTCTCTGTGTCTGAGCTTTCAGCTGATTTTAACGATCAGCTCCTTCATTAATGTTGCCACAATTACTCACTTGATTGTAGTAACCAGCCCTGCTGCTAATCAGTGCAGCCTATTTAAGCAGCAAGTTCCAGTACCTCCTTGCCCTTGCATTGTATCCTGTTTCCCAGTAGACTTCCTGTGTGTTCCTGGTTCCTGGATTCTGGCCTTGTTCCTGACTCTGCTGCTCTCCGTTCTCCTGATCTTGGCTCATCTGACTATCCGCTTTGGTGCCTGACCCCTGCTTGCCTCCTGGACTTTGCTTTTGGTTTATGCCATTATTTGCTATTTAGAAAAAAGGTGTTTTGCAGCCTCAAGCGGCCTGCAGCTCTGCTCGGGCCGGCGCATTAATTTGGGCGCACCGGTCTGGGGGCACATGATATGAGAAATCGGCAGGAAGGAAGCACACAGTGTAGCGTGGCCAAGCTCCGCTCGCGGTACAGGAGCATCTGTTTCCTGTACCCGGCCAGACTCACAGGAAGTGCTCACTCACTGTCATGCCACGTAGGGGAAAGGGGGTGAGGAGAACAGGGGGTGGAGAGAGAGACCACTAAGGGAGGGAGGTGGGTGGTGAGGAGAGACCACTATGGGAGATGAGAGGGGGTCGAGGAGACACCACTATTGTTTCTTCCCCACCCAAGCCTCCCTCACTTTCCAAGCCTCCTGGGCCTGAGTCCTCTGGTGGTGTGGGGCCAAGGTTGTTAGGCTTCATACGCATCTCGGTTGGGGTGAGGGCCTTTAGGAGCAGGGAAGGCCTGTGCCTATATTGCGCCCACCAGGGTCACCTGTTAAAGTCTTGCCCAATTCGTCCGGTAAAATGCCCACAACCAAGATACTGTCAGGGGCAGATTTTGGGTGGTCTTTCTGCATACCCAGAGATTTCTAAAGCTTGGTGCCCAGTGGCGTACACACAACCCATGGGGCCCGGTGCGAAAAGTGCATCTGTCAATGAATGTGTGTGTGTATGTCTGTCAATGTGTGTGTCTGTCAGTGTGTGTTTGTCAGTGAATGTGTGTCTGTCAATGAGTGTGTGCGTGTATTTCAGTGCGTGCGTGTGTTAGTGCATGTCTGAATGATTGTGTGTGTCTGTCAGATTGTATCAAATCAGTGGGTATGTGTGTCTGTCAGTGAGTGTATGTCAGTGTATCTGAGAGTGTGTACCGGTCAGTGAAGGGGTGTGTCTGTGTGTATGTCATTCAAAGCGTGTATTCATCTTTAACAGGAAGAAGTGTGGTCTTGACAGGAAGTGGTGGGACAAATTTAAATTAGGGGGTGCCCGAGTTCCGTCATGCCTAGGCCAGCATAAATTCAAAATACAGCACTGTATGCACTCATACCACTTCAATGAGCTGAAGTGGTCTAGGTCCCTATAGTGTCTCTTTAAGGGACATGCAGTATGCATCAGGAGTAAATATTGTTGTTTATGTTATAAATGTGGGTATATTTGTACACATAGTATGTCCTGACGAAAGCTTGAGGGGATCAAGCTGAAACGTTGACTCTTTTGATATTTTAGCAAAGGTAAATAAAAGTTAATTTTTATAAGTCCCTGGAGTGCTATCTTTGGAATTTTTTTGTGTTTTGGCTGATAAGCACCAGGCATTGAATAACCGAGAGAGGTGGAGTGCAAGATTTTTCTGTTTTTATATATATATATATTATGTAACACATATCAAACATCTATTCCTTAAAATCTGCTTAGATGATGACATTTAGAAAATATTTTTTTTCTTTGTTAATCTGCAAAAAACATATTAATCACTGACACTAGTATGATGATCAATTATTAGAAAAATGGAAAGCCAGTATGACTCACTACTTGGAAGTCACTTTTCTCTAGGTTAATAGAAAACTTGTCCATCACTAATTGTAAGAAATAACACTCTGTGGTGCCTGGGTGTGATAACAGAATGACTAATGTTACAATTTATTCCAGTCTGTAGATGGCTAGTTCTTGTCTCCTCCAAATGTCCCTGCTTTGTTCTTGTGCTATGTCCATAGTCACATTATCTATACTCTATTTCTATTCTGTCCTTGTTACTTTGTATAGTTTGGTTATTGCAGCTGAAAGAGATAAGCTCTGCTAGTGAGATAGCTACTGTACTTTTAAGTCTCAACTGAAGGAAGGGCGGCTCTGTGTGATGTTGCTATGCAGGGCAAGGACAGCGGCTGGTCACACAGCTGATTGGCTAATAAGTAATAGGTAACTTTGCTGAGTCTCGCTGTCCTGTTGATCAGATGATCAGTGTTGCATGTGCTGAGTGCACCTGTTTTTCTCAAACAGGTGAAAAAAGCACACTCTGCCCTTTACTTCTTCCAAGAAGAGATCATAAAGTTCAATCCCACTAATTTACTGTTTCCTCATGTACGGTACAGTTCTGCTTTACAGTAGGACTTGGCATTATACCTGTAGGAATGGTGCTAATACTCTTTATCATGGGTATAGAGCATGTACTGGTACTAACCTGTTTGGTCATTTTTGGCTTTAAAGTGGATCGATTTCTTTCTTTCTTTTTTTTTTTTTTTTTTCAGAATGACATTTGTCTTCTTATTAATGAGGACATTCCAACTTGTTATCCAATATTTTCTGTCATTAATGAACCATTAATAGTGTTGAAAAGATTACAATTTTACCGTTCTAGTACTTTTTGGCAACATTTTTTATTATCAGAGGTAAAATGGACCCCTTACTTATGTTATGAAGTATCTGTGATCACAATCCTGCTGAAAGGAGTTTGTGACACTTTAATGGGACCATCAGAAACTAAGTAAAAAAAGTAGAATGACTTAAAAAATAGTTGTTTTTTTTTCTTAAATAATCAATACCCCAAAATATTAAACAAACATTAGAGCAAACGGTTACTCCAACCACCATTGTCATTTCTGCTCTTCGAAGTGGTCATGGTGCAAGAAATCTGTATGTGCAACGTTGCAGGGACATAATCTCTGTTACGGTTGCCCCAGGCTAGCTGAGGGTTGGACCGTAAAAAGGATGCTCCTAGCGCTCACCAAGGACCATCAGCACCGCACCAGACACCATAAGCACTGCAGACCCCACAAACCGCCGCTGCTTGGTTGGGGTCTCGCCGTCTCCTATCCACCCTGGACCTACTACAAGGGTCCAGGTTCCAGTGGGTGAACCTCTCTTCCTTCCAGAGAGCGAAGCAGAAACAGGAACAAGCTCTTGCAAGAGCTCAGTGAAGCTAAGGGAGTATGAAGAGCATAGCAATCCCTGTAGTGATTATAGCTGTCCCCTCCAAACACGAGTCGAGGCTGCGAGTTGAGGGTCAAGTAGAACTGGTTTAATGAGCACACAGGGCTTTCTTATATACACTTTTCCCCACAAGGTTACCACCCAGAAACACCCCAAAACAGCAACATATCCCCATAAATCATACATCCCTGGATAGCTCTGATCTGGGTGAACAGCATATCCAAAAATCACCCAGATCAGAGCACGAGTTAATGAATTCTATGGAAGTCATATTTGACCGACCGCAAGCATGGCTTTCATGCCCAAAAGAGTTCCATAGAATTGGGCTGTGCGGTCGGTCTATTTCACATAGTTAAAATGCTAATTTCCTCTCAAATGCACGAACGAGTGCTGTGCAAATATCCCATGTTAATGTGGCATTCGAATATTCAAACGCACTTCGATTTCCGTCGAATGTTGAAGAGAAGGTAAAGTTCAGCGGTGTTCTTGCCGTCGAGTGTCCAATTTGAGTTCCATGAATTCGACGGCAAAACACAGCTGACCGCGTTCGACTAAACAAGATGGCTGCTGCCACGTGTTCGACTATATGAACGGTGACCACCCAGCCGTTCGTCAATTATCTTGCGGTTAACCACAGCTTCTGGGAGGTAAATTGGCTGCACACTCCACTTGTATTGGGTCCGGCTGTTCGGTAGTTCGAAGTTCCACTTCGACAGTTTAAAAGGGGCATTGTGCCAAGTCTCAATATGCACCAATAATGTTCTTAAAGGGCAATACACCCCAGGGCCATAGTCATAAGGCAGGAGGCTGGCAATCAGGCTTCTCCAAAAGCCAGTGGAAAAGGGCAGTTTGTCACGATCTCCTTTACATTTTCACACACTGTGAGCACTCCTGCAATGTGAAGTCTGCAGGACTGTGTGCAGTCTACTACTCTACTCCTTGAATACCTCCTTGAGTTTTACACTCATTCTACAACTCCCCAAATAGGAAAGTATTGAGAGGCTATTGCGCATGCACTGCAAAACACCGCTCTGCGTCAACTTTGTATTCCTTACACTATAGAATCCCTAATGGGACACTCCGGGCACCAATCATACTTTAATGTATTTGATTTTTGGCCTCACTAACATGCTGTATTTTTCGCATGCAAAATTTTTATAGTTTTTGTATAAAATAAATGTTTTGCAAAATGATATACCATAAGTGTTCCTCTTTAGCCTCACTCTAGAAAAAGACTTCCTTATCAAAGGTATGGACACTGCTAAGCCACTGAAAGTACTGAATGATTGAACAATGATACAACTTGCATCAGGAGGAGAGGACACCCAGCAAGCCATATAGTAAGGATATCACTACCTGTTTGTAGTTTCTCTGTCTGACTGCAGCCAGGCTGTGAATTAAAAGCCTCTCACTCAGTGCTATTGAGGGCTGAGACCAGGGCCGGACTGGGGATACAAAGCAGCCCTGGAAAAAAAATTTGTGCCAGCCCCATAAGTCACTCCGCCATATATTGTTGCGTGTAATATGTAAGGCTATGTCTTGCCAGGACAGATGATTGAGTATATATATATATATATATATATATATATATATATATATATATTGCTTTTTCTAATATAAAATATTGGTCCTTTCAGGGTAAAACGTTTAATTATACAGTAAGCATACGCACATGCAGACACAGGCAATTTCACTGACATTTCAGTGACACACACAAGCTCATTGATACACAGCCTCATAGACAAACAATCTTACTGATATACATCAGCTCATTGACATAAAAACACAAGCCCACTCACTTGCAGGCACACGCATGCAAGCAAGCTCACTCACTAGCAGATGCACACACACAGCTTAATGTGGTGGTACTGGTGTCTATAGCATGTCCCTACAGGCTTTTCAACGTAAACACTGACTTTTCAGACAAAAGGCAGTGTTTACATTGCTTCAAAGTGACACTGCTAGTGACAGTCACTGAGACGGTCACTAGAGGTGTTTCCTGTGTTAGTGCCCTCCCGCCCTCGCGCGCTGCTGAATGAGACTGGCGCCGGAATATGATGTCATATTCCGGCGCCAGTCTCATTCAGCTGCGTGCTGGGGAGCAGAGCCAGCGCAGCTCACGCAGCTCCCTCCCTGCAAGGATTTTTGCCGCCCTAGACAAAATAAAAATTTGCTGCCCCCACATGTCACATCACAATGCCCCACCCATATGATCTGCCATATGAACTAACGCCAGTGCTGCACACAGTGTGTGTTTACATTAAAAAGCCTGCAGGGACCAGCTATAGACACCAGAACCACTTCATTAAGCTATAGTGTCCCTTTAATGTGAGGTAAATTATAGATTAGTGTCACTAATAATATACTAGATTGCCTACTTACAAGCAGATGAGGATGATGATGGGCTGCAGTTTGGCTCCACTGGTCTGGCGTAGAACAGGATCTCTGGAGGCTGTTTGCAGCTGTGGTCACAAAATTCAATGTTCTGGGAGAATTGGAAGCAGCTCCATTTTTTGGGGCCCCTTACACAGCTCAAGGTCTGGGCCCCAGGGCCTGACGGTGAGTATGCCCATAAGGCCCACTCATAAGTTCCACCCACCCACGAGTTCGCTCACAGGGAGTGGAGTGTGTAGGGGATG